>JARFJB010000834.1:2037500-2202500 GCA_036346205.1 Vesta saturnalis
AAAAAAACTATATATTGCTTTAGTTGTGTTAATTACTGAGGTGTAGACAAATTCACAACATTTAACCACAAGTTAGAAAATAAAAAAAAAACTATGGTCGCTCAAGTTTGTCATGTTAAAAATAAATTAATACACCTGTATTAGGTTTTCTTTACCTCTTAAGTAACCACCAATGTACGTGTTAAATACTTTTTTTAAGTTTTAATTAATCCAAATATTTTATTCGAGATTTAAATTTCGAAATAAGTGAAGTATAATGAAATGGAATGCTTGCTTTGTATGCATATCTATATGTCCAGCACATTTCCATACTAACTGAAGTTAGTTTCCATCCATTACAACCCCTTCTTGCTAAGCTCTTGGCATAAACCGAGTCTAAGTTTATATGTAACGACGACAGGTACACTCTTACGACAAGGATCTAATTATTATTCTACTATTAAACCAATTTATATAACTGTACACCTAAATTAACTGATTTTCTGTAAAACCTTCAAGAGTTTCGTGCTTCTTTAAAGCATTCACTGAGTTTACAAATTAATACGGATATACTTATTGGAAAATGTTAAATTTATGTAGCACTGCTTAAGTAGAAATACATTATGCCATAATAAACATATCTAATTATTCGTAACACAACAAAAGCTCAAATAATTTTAAAATTTGTTCACATTTAGATATGAAATACGATTTGAGAACACGATACCCGCAACCTGTCTCTAGCACAATCTGATAAGAAACACTACTATAGTGAAACTAATAATCTACACCATCCCAATCATTTAAATTCCTGAAGACTATATGGCAGCAATTGCTTAGTGTAATGCTTATTTTTGATCATAGATTTCATACATTTCTGCACCGTAAACGTGTAATGCATCAATTATTCTTGTACTTTAACTGCATGTTTACGTATGGATCAAAGATTTGCGTCATTAAATCACTTCCAACCTTTACTTTATAAAACAGAATGTCATTAAAACTTTAGTACTTAATTACAACTTTTAATATTAATAGTATGTTTACTACATAAGCTCTAAATATAGCAACATCGACTAATCGAGTCACAGCAAAATAGACCCATCATAATCATACGGATCATGCGGACTACATTTTTAAAATAGTGACAATTGTACAGGATGTCCCGAAAAAAGTGGCAATACAAAATATTGTTTTTTCCATTTTTCAAATGGAACACCCCATATATTAATTCATTTTTGTATTCTTCAATCAAAACCAATGAATTTAAGACAACTTAATCGAAAACATTCGTACTTTTGGAAAAAACGCGATCAAAAACAGTTCTTGTGATAATTGACTAATTATTTGAGAGCTAAACCTGCTCTAAAGCTTAACCATAGTTCAAAGTTACTAACAAGAAGGTTTGACATTTACTTTACTTTATAAAACAGAATGTCAGTAACAGTTCAGTACTTAATTACAACTTTTAATATTAATAGTATGGTTACTACATGAGCTCTAAACATAACTACATCAAATAATAGAGTCATTACAAAATAAACCCATCATAATCATAATGAGCAAGGAAAAGTTGCGAATAAATAGTTATATTGAAATTCAACCCTACCCTGACCAGTTTAAGTAATTGTAATCTAGACTATAGTCAGTGCAAACCGAATAGAAATATGTTGTGTAAGACCTAAGTTAAGTTCGTTAATAAGAAAAGTCGGTTAATAGAAGCAGCAAAGCGAAGGGAGTAAACAGTTCTAATATTTTGGTTCATCCCCTACAGGATTAACAACTGGGTCATTAAGAAGTTCTTACCGATTATTACTATAATTTTTGGTAGCATCTACCAACCTGGGTATAAGTATGGTTGAAAATTTCAAATTGTTTATAAGGTATGTACTAAGTTAGGTCATAGTTTGTTTTGTATAAGTTTGCATCAATAAGATGAACATTTAAGGTTTGATTATATGTAACAGTATGACATTGTGATATTAAAACAGTAGTCTAATTAAAAACAGGTATATCTCTTTCCAGATTCGAACCCCTATTTTCGCATTATTACCATTCACCGTAATCCAATCGGCTACGCTGACAACTGACTAAAGTCTCACATGAATTAATTGAAATCATAACTGAAAGGACAGTAATCATGTTTGTTTTAATTTATACATATTATGAAATGCAGTCTGAAAGATTATATATTGTATATATATATATATATATATATATATATATATATATATATATATATATATATATATATATATATATACTGGTGTCCGGAAAAGATGCGCAAAAATTTAGTTGCTGATTCTACATGAAAAATGAGTGTGACAAGTTCCTGTAACACTTTTTCGAAAACTCAAAAATAACGGATCTACAGGGCGTCAAAGTTAATAACTTTTTTGTTGGTAACCCGGTTGTTTTAAAATTTGGTACACTTATTACTTATGATCTTTTGTATTATCGGTAAAAAGTTGACATTTGTCCCTTATTGCTAAGGGGATGAACTCAACCTTTCCCTCTACTTAATAACCTATAACTTTTTGGTTTTTCAGTTTTTGTTGTGTACTGTTTCAAAAAATAAAAGGGCGCTTAAAATTACGCAAAAAAGGTTTACTTGTTACATCTCTCTAAAATAAGCCGTTTTCGAGAAATCCTGCTTTGAAAATTGTCTTGCACGCTGTGAACAACAACGCACGTCAAATTATTTTCAACGTTTTAACACGGCGTGCTGAGGAAACAAGTGATATGGTTTCTATGGCAACGAGGACACATGTAAAAGCAACTTTGACACATTGTAAAGTGTAAGAATGAGTGTTAAAATGTTTTGTCAGTAATAAAATGTTTGAATTCACCCTGTAGATCCGTTATTTTGGATTTTGTATCAGTTTTAGTGCATGAGACAAAACAGCATATAAAAACACACAAAAAAAGGTATACTTAATGTGTTAAAACGAAAATAATTTAAAGTGCGTTATTGTTCACAGCGTGCAAGACAATTTTAAAAGCATATTTTCTCGAAAACGGCTTATTTTAGAGAGATGTAACAAGTAAACCTTTTTTGCGTAATTTTAAGCGCCCTTTTATTTTTTGAAACTGTACGCAACAAAACCGAAAACCAAAAGTTATAGGTTATTAAGTAGATGGGAAGGTTGAGTTCATCCCCTTAGCAATGAGGGACAAATGTCAACTTTTGAACGATAATTCAAAAGATCACAAGTAAGAAGTCTACCAAAGTTTAAGACAACCGGATTACCAATAAAAAAGTTATAACAAAAAAATTATTTTTTAATTCCAACTTTGACGCCCTGTAGATCCATTATTTTTGAGTTTTCGAAAAAGTGTTATAGGAACTTGTCACACTATCTTGAAAACCATAGGAATTACAATGTGTGTTAAATGGGACAAAAGTGGCGCATAAAAGGGACTAACAAAATGTTGGAGACAAATCTATAATAACTCTTACTGTTTACGATTTATACAGGGAAAACCAAAATATAAGAATTTTTAATTGTTGTTGTATCTCCTTTATTTTAAAAAATATTAAAAAATTGTATTTACATTTTTTAATTTAAATTATACATGCTATTCTGTAGTGACATCAAATTTTTTTACAACGTTTCGTCTATTTAGGGAAACCATCAACATTTTTTTTTAAATACGGACCTGTTTTTTTTCTACACTAAATTCATTACAATACCACCATACATACACCCCAAAATTATTTTTTGATTACCCGTCGTTTCGTCACATTTCTATCCATCATCAAAAATTTAATGAACATTTCAGCTGAAGCCGTACCTGTTGTGTTAACTAAAATTTCGGTGGATATGCATTAGCCCCCCCCCTTTTAGTTTATTATTCGTTTATTTGTTAACGCTATTTCTTTTGTACAAAGAAGATTATTTTCAGTAATATGCAGATGAAAAAAGAAATAGATCAATTATTAAATAATGTCCTTACAGATCCATTTCATTGGGTTTACCTACTTTGTTGTAATTGATATTTAAACTAACAAAAAGGTAAATAACACAATATTAAAAAAAATGGCATGGAAATAATGATAAGACTAGAAATTCTTTAAAATATTCATTTATGATTTTCAATGTAGGTTCGACTGCTTAATTTTTTTGTTGTTATTAAGAGTGACGTGAAATTCAAATAGTTGAATAAATGTCAATTACTTTGTCAGTTTCCAGCGTTTTTGAAGTGTTTAGTTAAATTTATTCTTAAATAATAATTATTACATTATGGTTCGTTATTCTGTAGAAGAAAAACGAGATATGTACGATGTTTTATAAAAAATAATAGAAATGTTGATGTGGCAGTGCAGACATACGCAAATTTGTATCCAAATAGGAATTGTCCCGCAAGAAATACGATTTATGCGGTATCTACAAATGTAACTGAAACAGGTAGTGTGTTTAAATTAAATCGGGCACATCAAAGAAGAGGTACAATAAACGACATAAATGTGTTAGCATTAGTACACGTAAATCCAGAAAATTCGACAAAAAGTATTGCAACACAATGTGGGATATCCAGATCAGGAGTTAAAAGATATTGAAAAAGTACAAATATCATGATTATAAATACCATTTTGTAACTGGTTTAGACGTAAGTTGAATACCAACAGGTCGTTCCATAAAAATATTCTATGGACAGACGAAAGTACATTCACAAATTGCGGAATATTTAATAGAAAAAATAAGCACTATTACGCAACAACCAACCCCTCATCTTACTCGACAGGTGCGGCCTCAGGTACGATTTTCATTAAATGTGTGGTGTGGCATTATTGGCAACGTTGTAATAGGGCCCAAATTTATAGATGGAAATTTAAATGCCGATAATTACATCAATCTATTAGAAGAAGTGTTAGATGAAATGCCATTATTGGTTCGACGACAAATGACATGGTTTATGCAAGATGGTTGTGGGGCACATAATGCTAACAGAGTTCGAAATTACTTAAATCGTCAATTTAGGGGTAAATGGATCGGAACAAGAGGTAACAGAAAGTGGCCACCACGCTCCCCTTGCCTAAATCCTGTCGATTACTTTTTGTGGGGTTACCTAAAAAATAAAATTTATGATAATGAGTTTCAAAGCATCAACGAACTAAGGGCTCAAATTGTCGAAGCTGAGCAAATAGATCCAGATATGATTGCTAGGGCAACAGAGCATATGTGTGAAAGAACGCGACTTTGTGTTGAAAAGGCCGGTGGCCATATTGAACAATTTTTATAAATTTATTTTGTGTATCATTTAATTATGTTAGTTTGTTTCTGTTAATTATTATTAAAAGTCATACAATAATAATATTAGTTATTTTTTAATTTTTGGATTGAATAATTTGTGCATAATAATAACCTTGTTTCTTGTTGATAAGCACTAGTGCTTAACAGCGGGTTTTCAATTAACAAACAGGTACGGCTTCAGCTGAAATGTTCATTAAATTTTCATGATGGATAGAAATGTGACGAAACGACGGGTAATCAAGAAATAATTTTGGGGTGTATGTAGGTGGTATTGTAATGAATTTAGTGTAGAAAAAAACAGGTCCGTATTTAAAAAAATGTTGATGGTTTCCTAAATAGACGAAACGTTGTAAAAAAATTTGACGCCACTACAGAATAGCATGTATAATTTAAATTAAAAATGTAAATACAATTTTTAATATCTTTTAAAATAAAGGAGATACAACAACAATTAAAAATTCTTATATTTTGGTTTTCCTGTATAAATCGTAAACAGTAAGAGTTATTATAGATTTGTCTTCAACATTTTGTTGGTCCCTTTTATGCGCAACTTTTGTCCCATTTAACCGACATTGTAATTCCTATGGTTTTCAAGATAGCAATACTGTTCAATATAAAAAGTAGCCACCCGTATATATCGGGTGATTCACGTCGATGGTACCTTAGACGTTTACGGAAAACGAGACATGGGATCTTTTTGAAAATTTGGTCACTTACATGGCTGGCTCGGATCTATCGATCTAAAATATTTTCAGCGTTGCAACGTTGTCGCTTATGTGGAAAAGTGGCATCACCTTTGATATTTTTAATGAGACGCCCTGTATATTATTACGTTGTTGGGTTCGCTATTACTTTTAAATTATTTTTGCATCACATATCCCTATGCCTATCTTCAACCGTTTTTGAGTAATTAATTAATTTCCTTATTTTTTAGCCAAAACATGGTTCCAATCGAATGTTCATTATTGTGGTGTTTGAATTTGTAGAAAGTTGAAATTATGGATGCACTCTATGAATAAGAAAAGTTCATTATTTCAAATGGGATACCCTGTATATTATCAAATATTCTGATAGACAATTGAAGTCCCTTTAAAATGACGTATCATGTTCCTATACCTAAACAGATCACCCGACCTCACACCTCTTGATTTTTACTTGTGGGGTAATTTGAAGAGGAAGGTTTATATGACACCGGTACTCACGAAACAAGAACTGCGTCAACGAGTTATCAGGAGCATTGAAGAGCTAGATCCCACAGAGATAAGGCAGGCCACAATTTCATCAACGATTATTCGTATTCTGAAACGTTTGGAAACCAACGGTCGTCATTTCGAAAATTTATTGTAAATGCTTTCTGGTTTTGTTAGTTACTGTTTGATATTATTTGCATTGCGATTCATGTTTAACATAATTTTTTATTTGACGTTCTTTTTTTATAAATAACAGTAGGTATTAATAATTAATGAAATTATTGTATAATCGTACAAACTTTCTTTTGTCCATTGGTCGCAAATTAGGATACATTTCGTTGAACTTCCTACATGTTCTCGCTATAATTTGGTCACATTGTCCATGAAAAATAAATAGTTTTATCAAAACTTGAATTGTGTAGTAATTTCCTGCTATTTTGACCCTTTTCAAATTTCTCCCGTTATTAAACACCCGAATGTTTTATTATTAGTGCACTAATTGTGACAGAAAAGACAGAATAGTGCGATTTTTATAGGAACATGCTTCTATTTCGGAAACCTTACTGTTTAAGTATAGGAACATGATACATCATTTTAAAGGGACTTCAGTTCAGAACATTCGATAATATACAGGATGTCTCATTTGAAATAATGAATTTTTCGGCATTTTTGAACCTTGCGGAAACGTAACGAACTTCGAACGATCCTGTACAATATGGAACCAATTTCGTTACGCAGAACTGGTGAACAGCTTATTCATAGAGTGCATCCAGAATTTCAACTTTCTACAAATTCAAACACCAACATTCGATTGGAACCATGTTTTGGCTAAAAAATAAGGAAATTAATTAATTACTCAAAAACGGTTGAAGATAAGCATAGGAATGTGTAAGGCAAAAATAATTTAAAAGTAATAGCGAACCCAAAAATGTAATAATATACAGGGCGTCTCATTAAAAATATCAAAGGTGATGTCACTTTTCCACATAAGCGACAATGTCGCAACGCTGAAAATGTTTTAGATCGATAGACTCGAGCCAGCCATGCAAGTGACCAAATTTTCAAAAAGATCCCATGTTTCGTTTTCCGTAAACGTCTAAGGTACCATCGACGTGAATCACCCTGTATATATATATATATATATATATATATACCTGACCATTGATTGTTGCGTCCATCTATCTATTGCGCCCGAATATCGGACGCAAAACGTTGATCCTTGTAAATCATGTTTCTGGCCATTTCTTTAATGTAATATTTACAACAACACATGAAGATTCCCACCTCTATTTCAAATTCAAAGTATTTTAGCGCAGGAGATATTTATGTATTTTTAATTTAGCGAGGACGCGATAATATTAACAATTAATGAAATATTATACAATTTTAGTACACTGAAATTCCGCTGGAGCACAAAATCACTATATATCTTTCAATATCATATTTACAATTCTCGTATGTTAATGCGTCATAAATCTGGCAACATCCCACTCTATAGATACATCACAGTCTATTCATAGATTCAACCTAACTGATTTTGATTTTGTATATATTCTTAGAACTCGTATTTAGAGTTTATTGTTGCCGGCACAAATTTAATGTAGTGGACTTACAAATGTCGCGTGGCAAAAGAATACTACAATTAGTAAATTTGAACTACTCCGACGGTAAGTAAAACATGGATTGTTTTGAAATAGATGTTGATGTAATTTGTTTATGTACAAGAAGAGTAAACTATATTTCTAATTTCTAATGTATACATAGTTTACGTTCTTCGGTTTATGTATACAATTTTTTATGTTAATACTATTTTAAAACTACACCGGATGTTTTTGTGAAGTGGTCCACCTCCATAACTTTTTAGTTATTTGAGAAAACCAATGCAATTTATTACAGTTATCAGGCATAAATATTAATTTTTTAAACACTTTTAAATGTTTGTTTCTTCCGGTTCTACCGGAAATGATCCTAACTAAATAAAATTTCCGGTACATTTTCTGATTATTTCGATAGAAAACGACAATGACTGTGTACAGTGGCCCCTTATTTGTAACTTTTTGACTTGAAACCTCAAATTAAATTAAAATATTTACAATGAGAAGTCCCACAGATGAGTTAACAATGATCTATTTTGCATGAAGTAGTCTTGGAAAAATAATTTTCATCTTTTATTTTTTTATTCTTCTGCCGTCGCGTTTAAAGCTAACAGTACCGTATTTTTACATTTACTGTTAAACAAACAATAATTTGATACCACAATTGATTTTGGTTTGATTTAAACATTCAAGCGCAAAAACCGTTGTATTCAGTTTTTTATCACCTATAATTACTACTGGTTAGTTGTCTAATGAATCACCCTGTATATTTTTAAGGTGTCTCTCCATACAAATATACAAATGATATTTTTGGTTCATCAGAAATAAAACAACAAAGTTTGGAAGAAGAAAAATTCGATCAATTTTATTCAAATTCTTCAGTCATCGTAAGTATCGCTACTGAAGTTGTATTTATATGTTATAAAAAATATTTTAGTCCTTTCTTGTTATAGGCAAGAGAATTTTCATGAGCAGAAAGTAGAGATAGAGACAAGTAAGGTTCCAACTAACAAAATGAAAAATTGTTTTTTTTTTATTTTCTCTACCTGAAACTAAGACCTGCTCTTCAATGGAAATCCAAGAGAACAAAATTTACCTTGAAGTACGTAATGTACGAATTTGAATGTGTAATAAAAAAACTAAGTGCAATATTTTAATTATTTAAGGTAATAGATAAAGAGAATTATACAGATACTGGCAAAAAGATAGTAATACATGAAATCATAATAATTAAACCTCCTGTATATCCTTCTAATACATTAAAAGCAGTCACAGATACTCCAATAATGGATTTGAAACTAGAGAGTGACAAAAGAAATAATAAAGAAAATGTCTCCTACACAGTAAGTACCAAGTTACCAGCACAAAATTTACTTAAGAAAGACGTTTTAGTAAAAGTTGTACCTTTATTAGTTATCTTATAATTATTGTGGCCAACTAAGAATGCCAGGTACTGTATCTGGGAAACTATCCATCGTAGAGGCTATTACTAAATTATTATTACTAAAACGGCCAATACAAAAACCTTGAAAATATTTTCAAGTTTCTGAAATGGCCGCTAGGGGGCGTAACTGCAATATTGAATCTAAAAAAGTGATGTTCCTGTGAATTCTGCTATATTAACCTAATAAAAAAATAACTCATCTTTAAAGTCGAGGATAATCTGAACTTTTTTGTTTGGCACTTTTTGACGTATGACTAAAAATAAAGTGGTGGGGGTATTCAAAGGTTTCCTTAAATAACCCCCTGCATCTTCGAAATGGCTAAGCGAATTTTAACAAACTTGGGGGCGTTGAAATGAGCTATTTTTGGGCTACAAATGTTATAATATTTGAAGTTTTGTTAGTTTCACATGTCGTCGCTAAAGGGCTTTGTTCGCCATTCTGACAGAAACGGTTAATTTTCGCAAAAAAATTTAATGCATTGGTATGACTTTTTTTTCATGAACAAGTAGCTAAATGATGCCTAAACAAGCTAGCGAAAACCGCATCTCGATATCTTGTTCCTAACCTAAAATATCGGCCAAAGAAAACTTTATACGAAAATCCCTTAAATTTTTATGTTTTTTTAACTATATTTTTCTGGAATTGTTTCTATTATGTAAGTTGTGGCCCTAAAAAGGACCGATTTAAAGGAGGAAAATTTTTAATGCCCCCGTAAATGCTCGAAATGCTGACCATTACTCTGTGCATTGCTGAGTTCTCTTATGGGTAGACAAAGCTGCAGCTTCAATTTCGGCTCTGAATAGGTTACCTAGAAATTGCGATTTTAAATATTTGTAAATTTATTCACCAGAACAAAATCACCCTTTTTGAAATTACTACGGGCAAGTAAGCAATGCTAAAAGTTATACGAAAGGCCTATTTTTTGTTTGTTTAAATGCATATTCACTATGGATATATACGAAAAATACAATTAATAGAAGCAGGCAATAGAAACAGATACCTAAACAAAACATACATAATCCTCAAATTGTCAATAGTTGTCAATATGCGTTTTACGAATAATGAAGCTGTTGATATGAATGCGGTTTATTTTGAATTTCTTCAGAATGCCGCAGTAGCTAAAAGAGTTTACGCGGCTTGATATCCAAATCGGCGTCCTTGCGATGTAAGGGAGATTGGAAGAACACAAAATATATAGGTATTCGTTTAAACTTTTTTTAATTACTTTAAGAATGCACCCATATCATGTCGTTTTGCATCAGGCCTTGAAAGAGGAAGATTTTGATCGAAGGTTACACTAGTGCATTGGGTGTTAGTCATGATATGCGAAAAGAGAGAATTTTTATTTCAAATTCTTTGGACCGATGAAGCCACCTTCAGTAGTGACGGGGGAGTCAATGTACACAGTATGCATTATTGGTCTGCATAAAATCCCCATTGGTTGCGTGAAGTTCAGCGCCAAGGACGTTGGAGTTTAAATGTATGTTGTGGCATACTGGAAGGCAGGATTATTGGGCCATATTTTTTCGAGCAACCCCTAAATGGAAATGTATGTCTTGACTTTTTGGCCAATCAATTACCGTTGTTGTTGAAAAATGTGGCTCTGGAAACAAGGCAAAAATTGTTTTTGCAGTTCGATGGTTGCCCAGCACATTTTGCTATTAATGTGCAAGAGCATATTAATGCAGTATTTCAACAGCGGTGGATTGGAAGAGGAAGTCTGTTTCCATGGCCTCTGCGATCGCCAGACTTAACTTGCCTCGATTTTTATTTATGGGGGCGCTTAAAGGACATCGTGTTTCGGACTCAACCTACTACTAGAGAAGATATGAAAAACCGGATTCGTAACACAATACGTAACATACCGAGAGCCGAAATTCAAAGCTGCAGTTTTGTCTAGTCATGAGAGGCTTCAGCAATGCATAGAGCGTGATGGTCAGCATTTCGAGCATATACGGGGGCATTAAAAACCTTCCTCCTTTAAATCGGTCGTGTTAGGGACACAACTTACATAATAGAAACAATTCCAGAAAAATATAGTTAAACAAAAATAAAAATTTACGAGATTTTCGTATAAAGCTTTCTTTGGCCGATATTTTAGGTTAGGGACAAGATATCAAGATGTGGTTTTCGCGAGCTTGTTTGGGCATCATTTAGCTACTTGTTCATGGAAAAAAAGTCATACCAATACATTTAAATTTTTTGCGAAAATTAACCGTTTCTGTGGTAATGTCGAACAAAGCCCTCTAGCGACAACATGTGAAACTAACAAAACTTCAAATATTATAACATTTGTAGCCCAAGAATAGCTCATTTCAACGCGCCCAAGTTTGTTAAAATCGGCTTAGCGGTTTCGAAAATACAGGCGGTTATTTAAGGAAACATTTGAATCCCCCCACCACTTTGTTTTTAGACATACGTCAAAAAGTGCCAAACAAAAAAGTTCAGATTATCCTCGACTTTAAAGATCATTTATTTTTTTATTAGGTTAATATAGTAGAATTCACATAAACATCACTTTCTTAGATTCAAGATTGCAGTTACGCCCCCTAGCGGCCATTTCAGAAACTTGAAAATATTTTCCAGGTTTTTGTATTGGCCGTTTTAGTATAACTTTTTTTTGCGCAAGCCTCTACGATGGATAGTTTCCCAGATACAGTACCTCGCATTCTTAGTTGGCCACCCTGTATATATGTTTACCTATTTATCTAGATTATGGAAATTAATTAACTAACAAACTATTTGACAAGGTAATTTTTATAAGATCTTCATAATAGGCATAATTTATTTAAAAAATGTATAAATAGGTACTCTGCAATTAGTTGATTTCTGAACCACTAAAATTTGGTTCATGATTTTTTTCATGAAAATTTTACACTTTTTATCTTAAAAACGAGTGTCTCGCACAGTAACATTTTCATCGAGATAACAATTTCTCTAAAGATGGAAATAAAAAGGAAATCTAAAATCTACGGTAACCCAGGATCCTCTCAATGGATTGTAGAGTATCGTAGCTTCTAGCTGGGATCATAGGTTACCGTAGTGGAAGTGACTTGTTACAGGAGCAAGTTAAGATGCTAAATTCACGATCATGTATCGTTCAACGTTTTATTTGATATTGTCTTGGTAACGGAAATTTTTAATAATTTTTTACCTTCCAACCTATACATACATATGTAGATATGGAAGGTTATGCAATCGACTTTTTTTTCAATATCGCTAAATCGACTTATTAGCCCATTTCATAACTTTTGGCCAAGTTTGATCAAGATGGGCTATGATGTCTGGATGTATGTGTGTGTACGTGTGTGCGTGTGTGCCTGTGTGTGTGTGCGTGTGTGCGTGTGTGCGTGTGTGCGTGTGTGCGTGTGTGCGTGTGTTTAACTAGATTAACTGTCTCTCAACATTGCCAAAATGAAAATGCATTGTTCAATAAAGATCTCAATTATACTAAAAGCGGTATGCAACAAAAATCGCATAGAAAATGAAAACGATATGTTGAATATTGCAGAATCAATTGACTCTCAAAAAGTGGTCACAATTTAGATTTATTATGCAATAAGGGTCTCTCTATCTTCAAAAGAATACAAAAGAAAGCCAGATTATTGCTATTACTGCGAAACCGAAGTCCTTAATTTTGACCGTCATGTTTTAAGAAACCATTACACAGAAAAATATGTGGAAAAATTTGTATCAAAACCAATTAAAAGCAAAGAAAGAAGATAGTTGTTTGACAATCTACGAAGAAAAGGAAATTTTCTGGCTAGCAGTGGGAGTTGCTTTAAAGTAGTAAAAGAGACATATGTTCCAGAAAGAACATTATTGCCTTGTGATAATTGTTTAGGATTTTTTTCGTCGAAACTTTTGTACAGACTTAGAAAAAAAATGTTTAAAGTTCAGCTTAGGCTGCAGGTCAGTCTAAAATGCTTACTAATTTAAAAATAGATCGTCGCTTAAAAGAGGATGGCTTCCTCACATGAGACCTGATGTAATATCCATGGAAGCCCAAAACGATCCTTTGATCTGCGTATTCGGAACTAGATACCTGAAAACACACAGGGAAAAATATTTTATTAGTGTTACCTCGCGAAAGATGAGAGCTTTCAAAAATACTTCTTGAAATGGAAAAACTAGATACATCATTTACTACAATGTTCTCTGCATTACAACCAAAACATTATATGTTTGTCGAAGTCACAAAACGTGTAGCTAAATATGATACGGAAAAGGACGTTTATCTCTCGCCGACTTTTGCAATGAATATTGTTACTTTACTTAACCCTGCTGTTACCTTCGGGTCTATATGACCCGAAATCAAATTGTTGTTTAGATAACTTTTTTGTTTATTAATATCTAAACTTCATAGTTAATGACTTTGTTTCTAATCTATTGAAGAATGGGGTGGCTTGTTTGTTTTAATAACATTTTTTTTCCTTATATTTTAAACATGATTGGTACATTGATGTTACTCGGGTCATTATGACCCGAGGCTATAATACATTAATAGGACGTATAAATTTGTATTTCGAATTATCTTATATTGAAATTTGAGGATAGATAATATGCATACCATCACATGCTTGTTCAAATGTACCCACCTATGCGAGTTACTACAGCATTTTCGGCAGGTCTGTAGCCGCGTGTGCAAGTCGAAACAGGAGCAGACTTGCAACTTGTAGCAGGTATAAATATCATATCGCAGTATACAACCGACAGTTTTGTTTGTTACGTTGCAGAGTAAAGTGCGGTTTGTTGTACGTACTACTAGTTCTTCTAAAGTGCTGAAATAACAATAATGGCAAAAAATATGTTAGTGGAGAAGACTTATTGATTATTTGAGTGACATTAGTGAGAATGAAGCTTCTGAAGAGGAAGATCATATCAGTGAAGATAGTGATTACAAACAGTCAGACGATGATTTTTTCGACGATGCTGGACGGACAAATCCTACGAAATTGATGCCACCTGCTCAATCGGTTCAATCTAAAGATAATGCCATAACTTGGATGTTAGATCCATTTCCCCAATCAGGGCGTGCAACTAGTGCAAATATCATAAAAGCCGCTCCAGGTCCAACTAGATACAGCAATGCACGAGTCCAGGATGTAAAATCTACATTTCAGCTATTTTTCAATAGTTCTCTGGAAAATATAATTTTCAAAATTACTAACATCGAAAGTCATAGAGTGTACGGTGACAAGTGGCAAGAATTAGATGACATTACGTTGCAGGCGTACATAGGTTTGTTACTGTTAGGAGGAGTTTATAGATCGCATGATGAATCTACCAGAAGTTTGTGGAATGCAGAAACAGACAGACCTCTTTTTCGCGCAACAATGTCGTTGAAACGATTTTATTATATATCACGCGTGTTATAAAGAAGATCGTCAAGAAAGAAGGCTACGGGATAAGTTGGCTCCTATTAGAGAATTTTGGGACAAATAGGCTGAAATACTACCAAAATTGTACAATCCTGGGCAAAACGTAACTGTGGACGAGCAGCTGGTTGCATTTGGAGGTCGTTGTCCATTCAAGCAGTATATACCAAGCAAGCCAGCAAAATATGGCATCAAAATTGTTACACGTCCAAACCGCACTAGGCGTCGTGTATGCTTACTAATGTAAGCGGGTTGCCAAGCCAGCTAACAGGGAGATGGGCGTGGTCGAAATAATAAGTAAAATTAATGATTAATACGCTCAAACACCTTACACCTAAACTCAAACAGCTCAGTCCGGGAAAATATGTCTCTAGGCACCACCACAATCGAAACTTTGCTAAAATAATTGTCTTAAGCTGGATGTTAATTAACCCTACTTGATTGTGGAAAGTAGGATTGTGCTTACTCAGTAAACTCTTACACGAGGGTTCTAAAACAAACACTCGTCCAAAACAATTCAACTCAAACTCAAATATATTTAATACTACCCAGGTTATTAGAAACTTTTTGAATACACCTCGTATACCAAAACTTCCAAAATAAAATTTATCACTCAAATTCATTCACGTAACCAACAGTTATATTTTCTACTTATTAATGAATAAACTATTCTTCATTCAATGATCGATAATTAATTTTTAAAATTCCTAACATGAACGATATCTTTTAAATTTAATTTAATTTTTATAATACTTCTGAATCGTATTTGACATTCGTAAATAGGTAAGTTCTCAAAACTCCAACTTTTTGGTATACTTAATGAAATTTTAATTAACAGCTGATCCGTCACTAGTGCATTGCGCTAATGAAACTAACATGAAAATTTTTGCAATCAACCTGACAAATATAACCTTTCAGGTTGTTCCTTTATCTTAAAAATCCAAAAATATGCAAAGTCTACACTTAATTTGTCAAAAACTACTAGATCACCAATTAAGTAATCGTCACAAATATGTCTCATAACTGGCTAAATAAACAACAGAATAAAAATTTTAACGATAAATATATATTGTCCTGCATAAAATAATAAACAAACGTTTACATACACAAACAGCGTGGTTGAAAATCAAAACCACACGTCACTACCAATACAAAAATTCTTAATACTAAAACAACCAATAAAACCACATAACTCGAGAACGATTATCTTTTCGCTTCTAAACTAATTAATATTTACTCAACATTACGCAAATGAACTAAACAAAGAGATAATCGTGCTTAACTGAATTTTTCAAAGTACTTAAATGTAATCCTTACTTAAAATTGTCCATTAATCCAACGCTCTTCTTTCTTCTTTCTTCCCGTAAATCAATTATTTGTAGTCCATTTGTATTCCTTAAATTGCCTGACTGCACATACCAAATATTTCACAATTCCACCAACACTTATTCCTTTCTGTACTCACAAATAGTACAATAACACGTAATAATCTGTACAAGTTTGGTTGCTTCTTAAAATTTCTAGCAACCTTTAGGACAGTTTAGTCCTTCCTTACACAAATAAACTTTTAATGTCACATAAAATTACCTTAACATTGGGTTAATTTATTACGAAAATTTCGTTTACTTAAAGGTGGTCCCATAAATAATTTTAACCAAATATCGGTACAAGAACACGCGCTGCACTCAACACTAACGTAATAACTGTTAACTTCTTATAAATCTGCTTACGCACTTTTTACTTTCTTGAAAATAAACAAACTAATTTTATCTTCAATCTCAGTTTAATTAATTGTTTTATTTATGAATGTCTTATACGATTCATCCCCTTTCGGGTAACGCAGTTGTTTCACAATGACTGCCTTCAATATTATTCACAAATATAACTCCAACTTAACCACACCACACTACACCTCGCGCGCGTCTCGCCAACATTCACCACAAGCAACAGCCAAAAACGAAAAAGCTCTCGTCAATCCCTGACTTTCCTATTTATAACTTCAACCATCCATCTTTAAACATGTCTTCCTTCCGCGCTATATTCTCCAATAGTATTCATTCAAAATTTCATAGTTCCAACTGATGCTACCATCTGTACAACCACGCTCATAACTACAATACATCGCCATATTTGTTTTTACTTACAAATTTTACAATTACTTCATGAAGAAACTATTTCTCGTCACCACATTCATTCAGTAGCCGCTCTGGTCCATTATGCAACTTTCAACATTTATCTCCAACCTGCACTCGATCTGCTTCCGCAACATTTGCAAAAATAAGTACCGTCTAAGGTCTCAAATCCCATATACATACATATATTCTCAAAACTTATTGCACAACATTACGAAAACTTTCTGAAATTAACACTTAAACATACCAAATCTTTCTCTACATATTTTCTAAAACATTCTACACTTATACTTCGCATCTTCTGGCAAATATTACTCATTTAACCTCAACATTCCATTTCTTACAGTAGCAAAACAGTAGCAATACAGTAGCAAACATTATCGTCCCATCGACAAATTTCTTTTCACATTTACATACATCAGAATCTAATTATTCCAAAACCAATGTCTCTATAACATTCAAATACACGTATCTACATACAGAATTATATTTCTCCTAAATTTCCAGTGGCGTAACATCCACCCACATACATTATGCGTACACACAAAATTTTCTTTTTTTCGTTCAAACTCAATACACTTGCACTCAAAACACGTAATACACGTCATTATAACATCCTACATACAGGGTGCGTCAACGCAACCTTACAAAATATGGACGCTTTGTGATAATGCAAGTTCTTATGCTTTAGAAGTTCAAGTATATACGGGAAAACCACCTGGGGGAAAACTTGAGAAGGATCAGGGACTGAGAGTAGTTTTAGACCTTACTTATGGAGTAAAAGGTCAGAACGTAACTCATGACAATTTCTTTACACCGTATAAATTGGGACAAATGCTTCTCAAAAGAAATCTTACTATGTTAGGGACTGTCAGGAAAAGCAAGCCTGAGCTACCTATCATGGAAGTAAATAACGTTGTGCATAGTTCCAAATTTTATTTTACTAAAGATACCGCAGTTGTTATATTCCAAAGAAATACAAGAAGGTAATTCTAATGAGTACGTTTCATAACCAGAAACAAATAAGCGACAGAGAAGACAAAAAACCACAAATTATACTTGATTATAATTCTACCAAAGGAGCAGCTGATACATTAGATCAGCTAACCGGTGCATACACATGCAAACGAAAAACAAATCGATGGCCCATAATCTTATTTTGCAACATTTTAGATACCAGTGCCTATAATGCTTTCGTCTTATAGCACGAAATAAATCCTGATTGGAATAAAAATGTTTTGTTCAAAAGAAGACTGTTTTTGGAACAACTGGGCAAACAATTTGTAAATCCTTACATTTTGTGCAGAAAACATCTTCACCGTAATGAACAAGCAGCCGCAATTGTAACAGCTATTCAACAACCATTGGTGGAAAATTCTACCGCACCTCTTCCTGGAACTAGCAACAAAAACAAACGAGCACGCTGCAAATTTTGCCCTTCTAAATGTGATAACAAAACTAATATGACCTGCATTAAGTTTAAAAAATGTTTGTGTAAAGAACACGTAACCTATTATTGTATCGACTGTAAAAAGTAGTGGATCATATCAATTATAAGACATTTTCTATTCCGTTTTCTTTTTTTTATTTAAATTTGGTTGAATTTATTGTAAGTTTCACGTTTCATATAAAAAACAATGCATTAGAGAAATAAAGTTAATAAATATATAAAAATTGTTGTTATTTTGGTTTTAATTCATATTTCAGGAGTTCGGGTCATTATGACCCGAACGAGTACAAGTGTACAGTCTTGTCGAGGAGAACAGCAGGGTTAAATACATAAATAAAATGTTTACCTCGAGTAGTATTTGAACCTAGGACCTGTACTTTTGTGGAGTACCGCGCTAACCAACTGCGCTATGGAGATTGAAGCCCCAATCGATGTAAATTTTGTGTTTATGTATGTAAAACTGATGTAAATTCTAAATATAATATTTATAATATTATTTATATATATATATATATATATATATATATATATATATATATCATAATTTATAACATTACATTTAGAATTTACATCAGTTCTACATACATAAAGACAAAATTTGCTTCCAATGGGGCTTGAATCTCGATGGCGCAGTTGGTTCATATCCTACTCGAGGTAAACTTTTTTTATGTATTTAATAAAATTAACAATAATTTTTAATTACATATTTACATTTGAACTTATTCGTTCATAACAAAACTTAAATAAATTACTTTTAGGTTTGTTTTTAACTTATTTTACTATTAGTTTTAATAGTTTTACCTCACTGGGTCCATAACCTGTTAAAATGTTAAGTTTTAAAGTATTTATTGAAAATAACTTGAAAGAACAGAAAACGTTTTTACACACATGTTAGGTTATATATTATACAACAACATATGTTTTGTGTCTCAATAAACGCTAAAGGTTTACAAACTCAATATACACTAACGATGAATAATTATTTATTCTTATCAACAACTATACGTTCACAAAATTGGTTATATCATACGGGTCACTTGTCTTTAATTGTTCCACTGGAATTTGATCGTTACCTTTAGTAACCAGTTTTTCTTCATCGTAAACTGAAATACAGATTATGAAAAATTAGTAAAGAACAACAACCTAAACAAGATTTAGATTATCTTAAAATCTGTGACAATTTCTTCATTCAATGAATCAATGCATTATCTTTTATAATACTCCATAGAAACACCAGTGTGCAAATAATACTGTTGTACATAAATAATTACATATGAGTTCCGGTTGTGTTTGTGATATAGGAGTTATAATTTTTTCTTACGTTCATTATTTTGCACATATTTTTTAGGCAGTTTTTATTATTCTTCTTGAAAAAAAGTCTAAAAGTTCAAACTGACGTTTTGACGATATTTTCATGGAACATTTATAATACACAAATGTAACAATTTTCGCGAGTCAGAGCAGTTGCGTCATAACTAACTTAATTTCATTACCACCTTTAGAACCCGTCTATTGTGCACGAGAGGATACAGACAGAACTAATTTAGGTTGGCAATTCTGTTCGGTGTTCCTACAATTAAGCATTTGACATAACATAACTTAAATTTTATAATTGTGATAAAATAAACATAACTCCTGAAGCTGAGATTTGACAGTTGGCAAACTATTATTTTTCACAATCTGACAACATCGGCGCCCTCTGACAGTATTTATATTAGTGACGCAACTGCTCTGACTCGTGAAAATTATTATATAATAACTGTAACACATTCAAAACTCACAATCACATTCACTATTTCATAGTAAATTAAACGTTGACAAACAGATTGCCTTACAGATTGAAATTGAAGTGTTCACGAAGATATTACAGGCAAGAAAGTAAAGTAAGGAGTTGGAGCGGAAGTGAGAAGTGATAACGATTTCAGCATTTTTGTGGCTTTGAAGTCATTTAAATCTTATACATTCATTTATGCGCTAATAAATGTGCTGACACTTGTATCAATATAAATACACATATATTTATTTCACTCTTTGAAGATGGCTTTAATTTACTAATAAGCCCAAAGAATTGTCATAATTCATTAAAAAATATTTATTATTGAATTGACTTGGCCATTCAGTTCTATTAATTAATAATTTCCAAAGCTATGGATCCATTTACCAAGATTCTATTATTTGGTATTACAATTTTTATTCTTATTTATTTATGACGCAATTGTGTGTGTGATTTCACAGTTTATTTTTATTTGTGTTTAGGTGTAGCTAAAATGTTTTTTTTTTTGTTACTTAATTTAATAATTTTGTACGCAATTTAACGGGATTTAATGGTGTTTTGTTATATATCGAACCCTTCCATTATTTGTGATTTATTAATCTACTTTTGCAATTACTTATTTATTAATAAATTGGGTTTTCTTGGTGGTTCCTTCCCACTTAGCATTAACTGGTTGAACCATTATTGAGCAAAGCTCGTTAATTCTAATTTGAGTAGTTTCATTGTTTACCCGTCCCACATGATGCAACATTTAACTTCATCAAATCCTATCTCATTCACATAACACGGCGTAGCTTGTCACTAGACGGCCAATTCTTTTGATCAAACTTGTAAATAGATTCTAATGTTTTCATTATTGCCAGGAAATATATATATATATATATATATATATATATATATATATTATCGTTATTCACTAATCTTCCTTTAACGTTAATTATACTTAGCATTAAAAAACACTGGCCTTCTATTTCTGTTAATTGTAAAATGAACCTTAACACAATTAAAAATTTATTAAAATTTATTTTTGATTCAAATTACTTGATTTTTGATAATAACTGCTACAAACAAGTTTTTGGTACCCTTATGAGTTCCACGATTTCTCCAGTCCTATGTAATTTTGTACTTGATGACTTGATTACTGCTTGTTTAGGTAAAATACATTTCCATATACGTTTCATTAAGAGATATGTTGATGACTTAATCCTATCTGTAATTGAAGACAAAATAGACGAGGTTTTGACAATCTTTAATAATTACAATGAACATTTGCAGTTCACATGTGAAAGAGATGATAATAGTTGCATACCACTATTAGACATGTTGATCCTCAGAGACTTTCATAACATACTACGTACAGAATCGTATAGAAAACCTTTTTGTTGCAATCGTTTCATTAGTTACCATTCTCAACATCCTTTTAAAATGAAATTGCACTTAGAAATATATTACTAGAAAATTCTTTTCCTAGATATTTACTTAATAAACTTATTTTCAATACACCTCATCCTAATATTTCGAAACAAGCTCTTTTAATAAATAGTGATCTTCATTCTCATGACAATGATAATATGCTGTATGGTTCATTACCGTACATACCTCTTCTTACTCTTAAGATATTAAAAGTGCTCAAGGTACCCAATGCCAAGATATCCACTAGTAACACCAAAACTTTAAGTAACCTATACACTAAAATTAAATCTCCCTTAACACATTTAGAAAATTCAAAAGTAGTTTATTCTATCCCATGTAAGGAGTGTTTTAAGGTGTACGTAGGGCAAACATCTAGAAATTTATCAGGGAGAATAACATCCCATAAAAGTGAAAAATGTCTACATGTAGCTTAGCTGAGCATGTTATGCAACAAAACCATTCAATGTATTTTAACAAAGTTACGGAGAAAGAATATGAGAATATAGAGCTAAGTAAATAAGAAAATGTGTAGAATGTGGTTTTCGAGATTTTCAGTTTGAATGAATTTGCCGCCCTCATTATGTTGTGCTAAATAAAATGAAGTGTGGATGGATCAGAATGAAAACATAACGTTAAGTGGTAGTATAATTTATGTTTGATCTTACTCGTGGCGTATTTGCCACTAATATTACCAATAAAAATTTTTAGGAGAAAAGCTTAAGCAACCTTTAAGCCAACAAAAAAATTGCAACAAATAGTGCTCCAAAATATGGATAGATTTAAATGAAGGCAATCTAACCCACACAAATTTGCTTAAACATATGTACACCGATGTTTTTGTCACATCTATAAAAACGACATCAAAATGTGCAATACGATGCTGCAATAATTGTTATAATAATAAAACAATATTTATCTTTAACTAAAATATATTTGCTCCTTCTAATTAATCAAAATACAGCGATGTCGATAAAAAGTAAAACAGTCTTAGTAAATTGTACATATGTATTACATACATTTTAATGTGTAATATAATATAACAATATATAAGAAAATAGTAAAAAAAAATAGAAATAATAAAGCGAAATTTCTGATTAAAAAAACTTCATCCAGCCATTACCGGAATACTTTAAAATTTAAAAAAAATATTGTTCCACACAAGTTTTTGATAAACTTTGATGTACAGAGTGTTCCACTATATTTTGCACCCCACCTAGATAGAACCTTCACCTTTATGGCTGACTAAAGGTGTAAATACAAAAGTTGTTGGATTTTTCTTGTACTGCCTGAATATTGTTTCAAAATAAAGAAATGAAAATCGCAAAGCTGCCAAACAACAATCGCCAACAAACAATCGCGTAGTGAAACACTTTGATCAAAGGCACAAATTATAATAATTTTTTTTTTTTTAGTGTATAAATTTTATACAAATACCTTGATTTTTAACCAGTCTTTGTTTTTCAATAGTTCTGTAAATTCAGATTTTAGAAGTTTGCATTCATTTCTCTTAGGCGGCTTCTTGTGTTCAATGTGATTTTCAAAGAAATTAACAGTAACTTTTTTCTGTTGATCTGTCCAAGGAACAAGGTTTCGACCTTGTTTTCTTTTATCAAAACATTATTATCTTTGCTGGTGGAGGGATCTACTTCGAATTGACTTCTTCGTGGGTCAAGGGTGTGCGTTATTGGATCTTCTTCCAGATCATTAATGTCGCTCTCATCACTGTCATTATCTGATCAATTCTTTTCCATATCTATGTTAATCTCGTCTAAAGATTTACCTTTGTATTTATTTGCCCCTCCTTTTTCCATTATCATAAGTAACTTAGATATTTTTGCTGTTTGGTAGACGTCGCCTGGCATTCTATACGAATTTCTGTGAACTCCGGATGTATGTCCCATAAATGTCGCCAATTGTTCGATTTCCCCATCTGATAAACTAAATAATTGGGATAATGCGGTAAGATATTTTCTTAGACGAGTCGAAGTAATCGATGAAGGATTTTTTGCACCGCATAATTTGGCGTGTTTAGCTAATATTCTGTAACCTATTAAGTTTGAAGATGTATTGGCCATGGAGAACAGGAATGGGTTGTTTTTGGAAACAACGTGATTTCTAATTTCAAGCAAGCGTTGAATGTGCTCTTGTACATTAGCACTGAATAAAACGTTTTACTTTAATGACTACTCTTTTTAGAGTGCTTAGAAAAATTTGTTCAGTTGGCGAAACGACTTTGGTAAACTCTTCATATTTTTGATTCGAGGAATAATTCAGGTAGGTTTGCACATACATTCTCTGTAACTCTCCCGAACGTTTTCTATTAAGTAGTATGACTGTACAGTAAATAGATTCTACTAAGGTATTATAAGCATCGATGCCTAACCTTTTTTTGCTTTGTCATCATCTTTATTTGTTTCAGTTGCTGTTGAAATTCATCCTTATATATCTCCAATATTTTTAAAGATTCCTCAGCGATTTGAAGTAGGTGCTGTTTCAATAGTTTTAAATCGCTAGCCAAAGGAACTATTGTCACTTTATTCTACTTGTTAAGATTTAAGTTACTTGCTGGGTGGGATGAAACATCGAAACTCCAATTTGTTTCAAAAAATCGAATTAAAGTTTTGAGGTCTGTTTCTACTGTGGCGGTAGTAACTGAAACATCAGGAGCTTGTTTTTTGTAAATACAAGTGATTGCAATATCATAACACAGTTTAAGTGAAGTAACAATATTCATTGCAAAAGTCGGAGAGAGATAAATGCGGAGAACATTGTAGTAATTGATGTATCTAGTTTTCTCATTTCAAGAAGTATTTTTGAAAGCTTCTCATCTTTCGCGAGGTAACACTAATAAAATGTTTTTCCCTGTGTGTTTTCAGGTATCTAGTCCCGAATGCGCAGATCAAAGGATCGTTTTGGGCTTCCATGGATATTACATCAGGTCTTATGTGAGGAAAGCTATCCTCCTTTAAGCGACGATCTATTTTTAAATTTGTAAGCATTTTAGACTGACCTGCAGCCTGAGCTGAACTTCAAACTTTAAACATTTTTTTCTATGTCTGTATAAAAGTTTCGACGAAAAAAATCCTAAGCAATTATCACAAGGCAATAATGTTCTTTCTGGAACATATGTCTCTCTTACTGCTTTAAAACAACTCCCACTGCTAACCAGAAAATTTCCTTTTCTTCGTAGATTGTCAACCAACTCTCTTCTTTCTTTGCTTTTAATTGATTTTGATAAAATTTTTCCACATGTTTTTCTGTGTAATGGTTTCTAAAACATGACGGGAAAAATTAAGGACTTCAGTTTCGCAGTAATAGCAATAATCTGGCTTTCTTTTGTATGCTTTTTTGAAGATATAGAGATCCTTATTGCATAATAAATCTAAATTGTGACCACTTTTTTGAGAGTCAATTGGTTCTGCAATATTCAACATATCGTTTTCATTTTCTATGCGATTTTTGTTGCATAATACGCTTAAATTTTGGTAATCCTTTTGAGAGTCAGTTGATCCGGCAGTGCTTAACGTGTCGTTTTTATTACCATTCAACTCTTTATTGTATAAAATAAAATCCCTATTGAGTAATACATTTTCATCCTGGTAATCTTTATGAGGGTCAGTTGGTCCGGCAGTATTTAACGTATCGCTTTTAGTTTCCGTAATATTTTTATTGTACAATACACTTGAAGTGTACCTAAATTCTTGAGAGTGAGGTGATATCGTAAATGTGTGTCCTGTCTCACTGGAATCTGACGATTCTTCGTGAAATAAAAAAAAACTCACATAGTATGGTCAAAAACTACCAAATGAAATGATAGTGTATGAATGTTATTATTTTAATAATAATTAAGTCCAAACCGTATTGTTTTTCTGTTTTTTTTACAAATATTTTTCAAATAAAACGTTACGGCAAAAGACTTTTGTTTCATACTATTCGTAAAGTACCGCTTTGTCTTTAATTTGAATCCGACTTTATTCTTACCGGGCCCATTCATGCAATTCTTATATTTTGACAGTGTCAAAATACTGATATAAGCAATGTGACAAGATACATACAAGTAATTATAGATGTCCGGTGTGGAACACCACACGACCTTCCAACCTACAAAATGGAAATTAAAAAAAAAATTTAATAACATTTTTTTAGAATAATTATATCTTTATATACCTTTTATAATATGCTTATCACGTAAATATGGAACGTTGTAAAAGCAACAACAATAATACACAGGGTGGCGCATTAGTGTGACAAAGTCCCATATCTCCTTTATTTAAAGAGATACAAAAAAAAATTAAATACATAAGTTGTAAGATATGTTCTGGTGCGTATTCCAAAAATATTTTTAATTATACAGGGTAGATCATAAAAGCTTAGAAGTAATCTTAAATTTCTTTTTAAATAGAAAACCCGATATATTATTACATATTTAGATTCTACATACAATTTTAGACACATTTTATGTATAATGTCCTATACCTAAGTCTAACCGTTTTTGACAAATTTCAAATTTTTTGTCAAAAATGACGTTTGCAGGCCAAAACATAGGTGGAAATCTCTTCTAAACGAAGCCTTTATCAATTAGTTATGGTTGGTTTCCTTCGAAATGGGGACCTACTCTAAGGGGCTGTATTGATATTTTTGTAATACATTCATATAGGGTGATCAAAAATGGACAATAAAAAGTAGATTCAAAAAAACCTGTAAAGTCATTTTTTTTTAATGGAAACCCCCTATTTTTTTAATTCTATCTTATATAGCATTAAAAATAAGGGCGACTCTGTATAAGAGTGTATATTCCAACAAAATTGTAGTTTTTGAAATAATGACAATTTAACATTTTTTATTGTGAAAAGGTTATACGGCTTTCAAGTTTTGTTGTTAGTTGGCTATGACGGCGGGGCACGGTGAAACAAAAAAAATCGAGTACTTCAGATCGAAATATTACAATTTATTGAACCCCATATAAATAATTATTTTATTAAACGAACTTAAAGTAAAGACAATGTGTCTGTTTACACTTCCGTTTCTGTGAAATGCAGCCTCATCTGTAAATAAAATCAAATGAACAAAATTTCTTTGTTGGTTTATTTTGTTTTGAGCCCATTGACAAAATTTCAGTCGTCTTTGATAATCTTCAGGAACCAAGTCTTGAAGTAATTTAATGTGATAGGGGTGCATTTTTTGAGACTTCAATATCCGCCGTACCGTACGTCGTTCAACACCAACCTGCTGAGAAATGGGCCGTTGTCCAATATATGGATTTTCGGTAACTGTTAATAGTACATTTAATTGATTTTCCTCAGTCTGTACACGTTTTTCCCTAGTATTTTTTTCATATAACACATTGCCAGTTCTTTCAAAACTCTCCAGAAGCTTTTCAAATGCCCTTCTTTCAGGTTGCCGTCTCTCTGGAAACCGTTGTTGATACAGTCTTCTTGCTAAGAGGTATTCTTATCACTAGCTCCCAAAACAAAAATCATATCAACCATCTCGGCTTGCGAAAAATGCATTTACAATTTTAATTCAAGTTTTAAATCAATTTACTATAAAATACACTACTGCATCACACAAATTATCAACTGACAATAAATAATGACGTTTCTGATGATCTCTATTATTTTTATATGCCACGACGCCTCGCCGTCACGGCCAACTAACAACAAAACTTGAAAGCCGAATAGCCTTTTTACAATAAAAAAATGTTAAATTGTCATTATTTCAAAAACTACAATTTTTTGGAATATACACTCTTATACAAAGTCACCCTTATTTTTAATGCTAAATAAGATAGAATTAAAAAAATAGGGGGTGTCCATTTAAAAAAAATGACTTTATAGGTTTTTTTAAATCTACTTTTTATTGTCCATTTTTGATCACCCTGTATGAATGTATTACAAAAATATCAATACAGCCCATTAGAGTAGGTCCCCATTTCCAAGAAAACGAACCATAAATAATTGATAAAGGCTTCGTTTAGAAAAGATCTCCACGTATGTTTTGGCCTGCAAACGTCATTTTTGACAAAAAATTTGAAATTTGTCAAAAACGGTTAGACATTATACATAAAATGTGTCTAAAATTGTATGTAGAATCTAAATATATATATAGGGTTTTCTATTTAAAAAAAAATTTAAAATTACTTCTAAGCTTTTATGATCTACCCTGTATAATTAAAAATATTTTTGGAATATGCACCAGAACATATCTTACAACTTTTGTATTTAATTTTTTTTTTGTATCTCTTTAAATAAAGGAGATATGGGACTTTGTCAAACTAATGCGCCACCCTGTATATATATATATATATATATATATATATATATATATATATATATATATATATATATATATATATATATATATATATATATATATATATATACAGGTGTTACAAAAGGTTGGGCTGGCTATACGTTTTTGGATTTTATGGACAATTTTGAAAAAAAAATCAAGAATAACTTTTTTTCGATTTCGGCTTCATTTAGCCGCTAACTGCCATTCTGTATTTTTTTAAATAAAATTATATCTGTGTTGTTTTTTAAGATATTTTCATAAAAATTGGTACACGGATGTATCTTACAAAGACGCAACATAGGAAAAATATTCATTTACGTAATTTAATTTTTTTCAAAATGGCGGCCATGTCAATTTTTAACGTGGAATTACCGTAGCCCAAATGAAAATTTTACAAGAGACTAAATAATTTGTAAATTAATTTATCTTCCTAATGACACCTTGTTTGTTGCAATCGGTTAAGAAATAAGGAAGATTGTAGTTTTCACGTTACGCGTTACTAGTTAATCGCGGTGCGGGAGTAATTCAAACAAGTAGGCGGCAGGCTTTGTTCGCACAAGAAAGGACGTGGTCGACAAATAAATAAATACAATAGCGTAAATAATAATGGCAGCTTTTATCCCCTGCAAGTGCGTCCGTACATCCCGAACCCGCTTAGATGCTTTAATTGTCAGAGATTCGGATATTCCTCGGTTAATTGTAAGTATGATAAGAGGTGCGTGTGCGGTAAATATCCACACGAGGGTTCTTCTTGTGAAGTCCCAATCGTTTGTCCTAATTGTCAGGGGCCGCACAAGGCAATAGCAAAAGCTGTCCAGTGTTTAAGCTGGAAACCAAAATTCAAGAAGTTAAGGTAGTACACAGGTTGTCTTACTTGGATGCAAAGAAGAAAGTAGACACTTTAGTAACACCCAGTAACACCTTTGCCCAGGTTGCGTCAGCACCTGTTCCTGAACCTGTTCGATCTGTCGGCCCTGAAATCAGACAAATTATTAAGGAAGAAATGGAAATGCTAATAAAAGTTCTCGCCACAAAAAGATAATCCAGCATCCTAGATCTATGTTTGAAGTTCCTGTAATTAAACCGGCCACGAGAAATATTAACTTATTTTCGAACCCACTACCTCCTCCGAGGTGGAAAATATGGAAGCAGAAACCCGAGGGGCAAAAGAAAGACCTCGCTCCCTAGATCTCGTTCCAGAGATTCTAGCATTACGTCTCTGGACGAGGAGACTGTGATAGAGGCAAAACAAGGTAAAAGAAGAAAGGGTGGCTGAAAGGTAAGCCCAGAAATCCCCTTCAAAGGAGGATATCTCGATAAGGGCTTGTACCAATTAACTGTGATAATATCTGTGATACCTTTACTGTGATATTTTATAATCTTACTTTTCTGTGATATACATGTCTGTTTTTGTCAACTAGGTATAACTATACTTACAGTTAACTGTGATATACATGTTTGTTTGTCCACTAAGTAAAAAGGTCAATATTGTTTATTATGTGTTATATTTATTTATTTATTTAGTAATTTATTTATTTATCCACTAATAATGGACAATATTATTCAGTGGAACTGTAATGGAGTCGTTCAAAATATATTGACCTTAAGACAATACTAACAGACCAGAAGCTGTTGTGTGTGTCTACAAGAAACACATTTAAAACACGGTCAACCATATGGTTTGAGAGGTTATAATATTATAAGAAAGGACGACAACGTAGCCACTAGGGCTAGAGGAGGAGTGGCCGTATTAACTCGTTGTGATGCACAATCTATGCCAGTACCTCTAAATACCCGGCTTCAAGCGGTGGCAGTGCGGATTTTACATCCAATTGTTATGTCCTTATGTAGCCTGTACCTGCCGAGGGACGATTGGGAAGTCGGAGATCTGCATGATCTGGTGGATCAGCTCCTGCTCCGTTTTTATTGGTGGAGACTTCAATGCGCATAGCCCTGTGGGGCTCGGAATCTAGAGACAGTAGAGGTCGTAAAGTGGAAGAGTTACTAGAACGGGACGGCACCATACTATTAAATACGAGGGCCCCTACCTACTTTAACTCTAGATCCCGTAACTTCCACGCAATCGACCTTGCCCTCGCCTCGCCTGTTTTAGCCACTCGTTTCAGATGGACACCTCTTGATGATCTCTACAATAGCGATCATTTTCCTATTGTTATCGAAACCAGCTCTCCAAGACCTACCGACATCACTCCCCGTAGATGGAATTTGGAAAAGGCGGATTGGTCCGTATTTGAAGAGGAAATGTCTATGGAAGTACCTCCAGACGCTGATCTGTCTTGTGGAGTACAAATTTCACAGATGCCATTCTACGTGCGGCAAGAATCTCTATCCCAGAAGTGGGTGGTCAACGGGCTGTGAAGAGGGTCCCTGGTGGTGCAAGGAGGTGAACGACGCGATTACTTACAAAAAAGGCATTTAATGTGTATTGTCGTCGTCCCACTCTGGAAAATTTAATTAATTTTAAGCGAGCCAGAGCAAACGCCCGACGTGTAACCCTGAACGAAAGCGTGCGTCATGGAATGTGTACGTCTCTACGATTGGACCCAGCACATCGACATCCGAAGTTTGGCGGAAGGTTAAGGCGGTAGCGACTGGCAAGACGAGTCACAACATACACCAAATTAAGATGAAGGATGGGCATATCACAGACTCTCCTGATTCCATTGCTGAGACGATCGCCGACCATTTTGTAGAAGCAAGCAGTTCTCAACATTATCCATTGCCCTTCCGGGATAATAAGATGGCTCTAGAAACTCCTCTGGATTTCTCAAATGGCAATGAACAGCCATATAACATACCATTTTCCATGGCAGAGCTCGATGAAACTTTGGGATGCTCTAAATCGAGTTCACCGGGTCCGGATGCAATTCCATACATCTTCATCCAGCACCTTCCCCAGTTGCCAAAATATCGCTCCTGAAGCTCTATAACAAATCCTGGTTACATAATACTTACCCTAGACAATGGAAGGAGGCGGTGGTCGTTCCAATTCTAAAAGCGGCAAAGATCCCTTGGCTCCAGCAAGCTACCGGCCCATAAGTCTAACCTGTTGCTTGGGCAAACTCTACGAGAGGATGATCAACAACAGGCTTATGTGGTATTTGAGTCGAAGCACCGCCTAGTCGATTATCAGGCGGGATTTCGTTGGAACCGCTCGACCACCGACCAACTAGTGTTTCTTGAGGGCGTCGTACAAAGGGCATTTAGAGATAGGATGCACACTGTGGCACTCTTCTTTGACCTAGAAAAGGCGTACGACTTGACTTGGCGATATGGTGTTTTGCAGAAGCTGCACGGGTGGGGATTGAGGGAAACCTACCTCTTCCTGGTGGACTACCTGCAAGGCAGGACTTTCAAAACCAGATGTGGAAATTCCTTCTCTAGGCCAAGAATAATGGAAAATGGCATCCCCCAGGGATCGCCCTTAAGCGTTACACTTTTCGCTATAGCTATCAACGACATTGCAACTAACATTGACGCAAGAGTAAACGGTGCCTATATGTAGATGACTTGGCCATATTCTGTTCAGGCACTACTATTGGCCAAATTACGAGAGACCTTCAACCGGCCATAAATAGCATAGTGCAAAACGCCGAGAACACTGGATTCAGTTTTTCACGAGAAAAGACCAAATGTGTTCACTTTTGTCGTCTTAGAAAGCCGCACTATGATCCGGTCCTTTCTTTAAGGATAACGCCCTCCCAGTAACAAGGTCGGTCAAGTTCTTGGGCCTGGTATTTGACGACCAGTTAAGATGGAACCAGCACATCGATGGGCTCGTGGATCGATGCAAATCAGTTATAAACATCCTTAAAGCGCTTGCCGGTACCAGGTGGGTGCCGATCCTGATACAATGCTAAATATCCATCGATCCCTTTACTGTCCAAAATGGATTACGGGTGCGTGGTTTATGCTTCAGCACGCAAGTCAGCTCTGAAGAAACTAGATCCCTTACACCATGCGGGTCTTAGATATTCAATAGGTGCCTTTCCCACGAGCCCTGTTGCTAAATTATATGAAGAAACAGGATTTTCCTCGCTATTCCGTAGACGAGATTTGCTTCTATGCGGGTACGTAGCAAAAATTGAGCCCAACCAGATCATCCCAATTATCGAACTCTCTTTGGGGATTGGAAAAGTTCACCAATAGGCCATCTATTACAAGACCAACCGGGATACGAGCCTTTGAACTTGTAAACACCTTAGACGTAAGCATTCCAGAGGTATTACCGATAGGCCACGCGGAAGTTCCCCTTGGTCCGTCCCTGCTGTGGAGACCTGTCTTCGACTCAAGAATCTCTGTAGAAGTAGCACGCCCGACGTATCTTACCAGACGGAGTTTGAAGCTATTTTGAACGAACACCACAATTCAACGGTGATATATACAGACGGATCGCGCACGGAATACGGAGTGGGTGTGCCATAAGCGTTGAGGGCTTAGCACATGAATGGACGCTGTCGTCTATGTATACGATACTTGGGGCTGAACTATATGCTCTATGGCAAGCCCTCTTATTTTGTTTGATTAGTGCTACAGGAACAGCTTTGTTGTCGTAAGCGACAGTTTGAGTGCTATACACAGTATCAAGATACTTTTTCCTCGCGATCCACTTGCCCAAAGAGTACAAGCTTTATACCAGCATGTTACCGCGAGTGGAAAAAGGGTGGCACTGGTATGGGTACCTGGCCACACGAACATAGCTGGCAATGTAATGGCGGACGAGGCAGCTAAACGGGCCGCCAGGGAGGGCATGTGGATGTTCCAGTGGTAAGACACACCGATCTTAAGGAAGCTCTGAGTACGGCGATAGGCTATACTAGACCTTGGAGACCACCTCTACGTCTGAGTAGATTTGAACGAGTGAAGATCCATAGATTAAGAATTGGTCACACAGACCTCACGCACGCTCACTTGTTACTTGGAGAACCTCCTCCTAACTGTGTGAACTGTGGCGATCAGATCACTGTACAACACATTTTGAGTACATGTCCCGGACTATACCACATGAGACAGTTTTATAAGTTGACGGAGAGTTAGAAGGAATCCTGAATCAGGCAAAACATATTCTGAACGTTATTAGGTTTCTGAAGGCTGCAGGATTATTTCGGAATATATGATTACGTTAGTGTATAGGCCAATGACCTCAGCAGTCGACGCCTAAAAAAAAAAAAAAAAAAAAAAAAAAAATAAATAGCATAAATAAATAAATACAACTGTCACTGCAACAATCAAAGGAAAATAAAATTACCTTTTCAGGCTAAATTTATGTTTTACTAATTAAAAAAACAACTATAAAAACTTTCGCAACAATGTTCGCGATCGCGGGGACTCAGCTAGGTCGCTATTACTGATTTATTTGAAATTTATCTAAGTAAGGTTAGTAAGGCATTTAGTATAAACACATTCAATGTCATTTATTAAAATTCCGGTATACTGTTATCTAACCTGCTACATTTTCAATACAATGCCGCAACAATGAAAACATCTGATAATAATTAACGAACAGCTGTTAAATGTAAACGAAACAAACGCATTACTACCAGTGACAGTTCCCGTGTTGACTTTTATCTTTAGGGACATTTGAAATCCCTGGTCTACGCAACTCCGGTTGCCAATGTTGGAGAGCTGAGACAGCGGATTGAGCATGGAATGAGACGAATCATGGGTACATCAGGACTGTTACAACGAGTTAGGGAATCCATGTTACGTCGACTGCGGAAATGTGTTTTTAGCAACGGTGGTCACTTTGAACACTTAATATGAGCAATTTGTTGACCAAAATATTTATTGGATTTGCTTTATGAGAATTGTTGTATTTATTTATTTATTTATGCTATTTATTATTATTTATGCTATTGTATTTATTTATTTGGCGACCACGTCCTTTCTTGTGCGGACAAAGCCTGCCGCCTAATTGTTGTTTGAATTACTCGCGCACCGCGATTAACTAGTAACGCGTAACGTGAAAACTACAATATTCCTTATTTCTTAACCGATTTCAACAAACAAGGTGTCACTAGAAAGATAAATTAATTTCGAAATTATTTAGTCTCTTTTAAAATTTTCATTTGGGCTACGGTTTTTTCGTAATTCCACGTTAAAGAATTGACATGGCTACCATTTTGAAAAAAATTAAATTACGTAAATGAGTATTTTTCTTATGTTGTGTCTTAGTAAGATACATCCGTGTACCAATTTTTATGAAAATATCTTAAAAAACAACACAGATATAATTTTATTTAGAAAAAATACAAAATGGCGGTTAGCGGCTAAATGAATCCGAAATCGAAAAAAAGTTATTCTTGATTTTTTTCTCAAAATTGTCCATAAAATCCAAAACGTATAGCCAGCCCAACCTTTTGTAACACCTGTGTGTTATATATATATATATATATATATATATATATATATATATATATATATATATATATATATGTATGTAGGGTAATTCTTTAATTGGCCCATTAGACGTTTCTCAACTCCTAAAAACATTAGAGTTGAAATTTGGTACAGGGCCACAGTTTCTGACGATCCATCTTTTTAAAATATTTTTATCAACATGGCACTTCCGGTAATGCCGGAAGTGGCCATTAACTTTATTTTTTTAAATGGAACGATATATTTTTGTTACGGGATTAGATTCCTTTGTTCGATTTACCACATTTGCTGTCTAGCTTGTGTTTATTTAGTTGCCATGGTTACGGAGATATAACAACTTTTATGGAAAATTACCACTTGCAAGGATTATTTAGAAAAATCATAACTTTTGAACAATTCTTCTACTGAAATAAATAAAAAACTCATTGATTGTACAAGAATTTCTCTATCGGCTGAGTGGTCGCTAAATTCTGTAGCTTTATCAGAAAGGTCACAATAAATTCGTGAACTTGAGAAACTTCAAATATAGATAACTCAATTTTTTCAAATGGAACACCCCTACTTTCTTATCAGGTGGGGATAGAGAATTTAATTTGCAACATTTTCTTTCAAATGGTCGGATGAATATTATTTAATTTATTATAATTAGTAGGTGGCTTTGGAGCTCCGTTACTATGATAACAGCTGCGTGCAATTGTCTTTATTTATGCTTAGTTAAGTTATTCTATAATTTCCATATTTAAAACACCAAAATTTATGCAAACCATGTTTAATAGCGAGCACCTAGGCTGTCAATTTAGTGACAATATTTTTGAAATTAAGTGTATCCGAAAGAACTCCAAAAATTCAGAACACTGCACAAGAATTTTATTCAGTTTGGAAATCAACTATACAAGAAATAACGTTACCTTTAACATAAGAAAAAGAAATAGGTACAACAGCGTAAATGTTCGATGTGCTCTCCGTTTTGCTGAATACACATTTCTAGCCTAACTTGCATGCCCGTGGTAACTGTCTTGACAAGCTCTGCTGGATTAATTTCGCGAAAGGCTTGATGGATTCGCTCAAACAATTCATCTAAAGAACCTACTATTCGGTTATACACCTTGGACTTGATAACTCCGCACAAATAAAAATCCAAAGGCGTTAGATCCGGCGACCGGTGTGGCCATAGACGTGGGCCTTTGTTTCCAATCCATCTATCTTAAAACAGTTGTGTTAATTTTCGATCCACAGTTCTTGTAGTATGGGGTGGAACCCCATCCATTAGGTACCTGCATCTTCTCGCTCTATTTAACGACAGTTCGTCTATGAAGGTTTCTACTTGGTTTTCCAGAATCTGAATATATCGAGCCCCTTTTAAATTTTCGTTATATAAAACGTATCGGAGCTCATCACTCATGATCATATAATAAACATTAACTTTACATTTTCTTTGATTGTCCACGGTTTCAAACAGTCGAGGATTTTCAGATGCCCAGTAATGCCGATTTCTCCTATTGACTATTCCATTTTAACCAAATTTTGCTTCGTCCGACCAAATCACATCTCGAATTTCAATCATCATGTATTCACAAAATTGAATCCTCTTCGGAAAACCTTCTCGACTCAGTTTTTGTAGGCGAATGAAGGAATACGGATTCTTCTTATGTTTTTTTAGAATTGTCAGTACTGTCGCATAAGTTAACCCAGAATCTTCCGAAGCTGCATAAATAGATGAACGAGGATTTACCTCAAAATATGCAAAAATATTGATTTCGTTTGTATAACGAAAACGGTGATTTTGCATGTTTAAGTGTCAAAATGGTTCACTTAATAAACATAAATAAAGACAATTGCACGCAGCTGTTACCATGGCAACGGATCTCCAAAGACACCTACTAATTATAATAAATTGAGTAATATTCATAATTTTACATAAAAATTATTTTTCCTCAGAAACAGATAATGATCATATGAAATAAATGTTGCCAATCAAATTCTCGATCGACAGCTGATAAGAAAGTAGAGGAGTTCCATTTCAAAAAATGAGTTATCCGTATTTGAAGTTTCTCAAATTTACGAAATTATTGTGACTTTTTTAATAAAGCTACAGAATTTAGCGAACACTCAGCGGATAGAGCAATTCTTGTGCAATTAATGAGTTTTTTATTTATTTCAGTAGACGTAATGGTTCACAAGTTATGATTTTTCTTATAAACTTTTGCAAGTCAACATTTTTTCATAAAAGTTGTTATATCTCCGTAACCATGGCAACTAAATAAGAATAAGCTAGACACAAATTGTAGCAAATTGAGTAAGGAATCTAATGGCGGTAACAAAAATATATGGTTCTATTTAAAAAAATAAAGTTAATGGTCACTTTCGGCATAACCGGAAGTGCCATTTTGATGAAAATATTTTAGAAAGATAGATCGTCGGAAACTATGACCGTGCTCCAAATTTCAACTCTACTTTTTTAACAGTTGAGAAACGTCTAATAGGCCAATTAAAAATTACTATATATATATATATATATATATATATATATATATATATATATATATATATATATATATATATATATATAGGTACGGCATTAGTCCGTCGAAGTACGATATATCCGTTATTAAAAGAGATATCAAAAAAAGTTATTTACAAAAATTATAGGCAACTTCAAACTTGACATTATAAAATTATTTTCTTATTTACAAGGTGTTACATATTACCAGGGTGAACCAAACATACTTTTTTTTAATGGGACACCCTACATATTATTTCAAATTTGGATTAAGCTCATCTCCCCCATACTTCCAATATAGGGTTTCATTACGTTACGCAGGGTATTTCAAAAGTTATGGTCAATTGTACACGAAAATCATTCTCCCTTCCTGTATACCCTAGACAGAACAACCTAACAATAATTATTTGCAGTGTTACGAGAAAGTGCTATTTCTTTATTATTGCAACAATTGAATATAGAGCGAGCCAAAACTCAAACAAATAATTTTGTCAATTTTTTTAAACGAATCATCCTGTATTTTATTTTAAAAAGTGAAAATACACTTTATGTTCTTTCAATTTTATTAAGCACTCCCTATACCTAAAATGGTTAATTTCTGAGATATTTTCGGGGATAATATAACTAGTGTTGTGATTATCGAGTTAAAACCGATGAAAATTGAAGGAGTGCGAAGCACGAGTTGATTTTCTACAGGTTTTAACGAGTGGTATCATCGATTATTAATCATAATACGTGTTATATTTGGTAAGAGGGTATAACGAACGTTAATAGAAAATATATTTTTTAAAGTTTACAATTTTAAACGATCTGTCACTTTGATAGTAAATATTACAGTTGCAAGATAATCAATACAATTATTTATTTCTTTGAAACTTTTTGTCACTTTGACAGTAAACTATTTTATTCATTAAAATCTTGTGACAGTCAACATGCGGTGATAAAGTTATTACCGATTTGATAGCCTATTCTGCGATTTTGTTTTTGTATTTTAACCAATGAAAGTAATCAAAAATGTACCATGTGACATGTGAATTATATTCTCAGTTTAATAACAGAAAGAGATTTTTAAGAATTTCTATTACAACAAGTTAGCCGTGAACACATGACAGATAGGTATTATTCAGTATTAATTTGTAGCTTGTCATTTAACAAACTAACGTTGGAAAGGTTAGTAGATTGTTTTAATCGTATGGGTTCAGTAGTTCATGAAAAAAAGGAAAGGACAGAACCTGTACTTACGCATAATCCACATGTTAGTACTCGAGAAGTCTCGCGTCAGCATGATATTAGTGACAGCTCCGTCCGAAGAATACTGCGTAAAGATAAGATCCATCCATACCATATCCAGTTGCATCAAGAGTTACTTGAAGATCACTATCCCAGAAGGGCTGGTTTTTGTGAATAGGCTCAACAACAAATCCACAGTCAGGCGGATTTCTTTGATTTTGTCCTCTTTGGAGACGAAGTCACGTTTCATAAAAATGGAGCTGTGAATAGACACAATTTCCATTATTATTCGACAAGCAATCCCCATCTTATAGCAACTCATAGTCAAACTAGGTGGTCTTTGAATGTTTGGGGTGGTATAGTTCGAGATCCCGTAATTGGACCAGATTTTTTCGATGGAACAGTGAATGGTCAGGTTTATTTGGACTTTTTAGAAAATCATTTACCATTACTGTTGGCAAACGTTCCTCTTAACATTCGTCAAAGAATGTGGTTGCTACACGATGGGGCTCCGATACATCACATTAGATAAATTAATAATCATCTTAATACCCATTTTCCTGGAAGATGGCATGCATGGCCAGCTCGTTCGCCAGAGTTAATTAAAATTGAATGTGAAAAACCGTGTGTTTCAAATACCTCCAACCACACAAGATGATATGAAGAAGAGAATATGAGAAGCATTCCAGAGTATTAATGTAGTAATGCTAAGAAGTGTCAGTCGAGAATTTGAAGATCGACTGGAATGCTGTATTGATGTTTTCAGTGGACATTTTGAACATTTATTATGACATTAATTCATTTTACAATAATTTTGTCTTAGTAACCGATGTTTTTTGAATTTTTTGTAAATTTGTCACACTTTTATTTGTTCACGGCTAACTTGTTATAATAGAAATGTAAAAAAAAAATCTCTTTCTGTTATTAAATTGAAAATATCTCAGAAATTAACTATAGGGAGTGCTCAATAAAAACGAAAAAACATAAAAGTGTATTTTCACTTTTTTTAAAATAAAATACAGGGTGATTCATTTGAAAAAATTGACACAATCATTTGTTCGAGTTTTGGCTCGCTCTATATTCAATTGGTGCAATAATAAAGAAATAGAACTTCCTCGTAACACTGTACCAATATCAAAAAGTTGTGCCTGGAAAAAATTATTTTTAGTTTGTCCTGTCTAGGGTATACAGTACGTTGAAATAAGAATGATTTTCGTTAGTGGAGTTGATCGGCCTATTTCCACAGTTTATGCTCCGTACCGAGTTACTAATTCTGTATTATAAGTGTTTTGTAACTGTGGTTTCCTATTAGTGGAGTTGATAGGCCGATCAACTCCACTAATAGGACTGTGGAAATAGGCCGATCAACTCCACTAATAGCAGCATAAACTGTGGAAATAGGCCGATCAACTCCACTAATAGGAAACCACAGTTACAAAACACTTATAATACAGAATGATTTTCGTGTACAATTGACCATAACTTTTGAAATACCCTGTACAACGTAACGAAACCGTACATTGGAAGTATTGTGGAAATGAGCTTAATCTAAAATTGAAGTAATATACAGGGTGTCCGGTGAGGAACTGTACAAACTGAAATGGTATGTTCCTTGGGTCAATTTAAGTAAAAAAAGTCCCATAAACATAGGTCTGATTCGCAATAGTTACCCAGATACAAGCGTTTAAAGTTTATAAATGATCACATATTTTTTTTATCTCGGTGGCCAAGCATGCGGACCTCCACGACCAATCCACCTATTAGGGTAAGTAACATTTAGATATTCTGTCACCTGTCGACTAAAATGCGGAGGAGCCCCATCTTGTTGAAGAAACATTTGTTGTCTTGTTAGTAAAGGTACTTCTTCCAAAAGCGGTAGCAATTCATTCCGCAAAAAGTTAGCATATGCTTCTCCTGTAAGACGTTCCTCAAACAAAAAAGGTCTAATAAGTTGATCGTCAATCATACCACACCGTACATTAACAGAAAATCTGCGCTGAAAGTTAGCTTCTGTTGTACCATGTGGATTTTCATCTGACCACAAATGAGAATTGCGTGTATTGTTCACTCCATCTCTAGTAAATTGCGCCTCGTCGCTAAATAAAATGAATGGAACTAGTTGTGGATTTTCTTGTAGCCACTGGCAGAAATTCAACCGCAAAGCAAAATCTCCAGGTTCAAGGTGCTGAACGTTTTGTGTATGATAGGGATACAAAAGCCCATCATGTAATGTTTGCCATACTGACATACGGGGACTCCGTTCGAGAAGAAATTCTTCTAACACTCAACCCTGGACTCCGATCAACCATCTGTAGAATGTTTTCTTGCTCATTCACATTTAACTCCACAGGACGATCAGATCTTATTGAAACTGATGGAAATGAACCATGAGTTCGAACGTGTTGAAACACAGAAGAAAAGGTTTGGTGATTTGGAATCCTCCTGTTGAGAAATCTTCGTTCATATTCCCTAACGGCAGCTCTCGCATTTCCATCACAAAATCCATAAATGTAAATGATGTCAGCATACTCTTCGTTAGAAAATTGAAAAGGCATTTTAAATTTAAATTACACTTAATTTACTACAATCCACTTTGTCATTATTAGAACACAAACGAATAAATGACAGATTGTTTCGGTTTTGTTTTTCCAGTTGACTAATAATAATTACTTTTGAAAAAATATGTGATCATTTATAAACTTTAAACGCTTGTATCTGGGTAACTATTGCGAATCAGACATATGTCTATGGGACTTTTTTTACTTAAATTGACCCAAGGAAAATACCATTTCAGTTTGTACAGTTCCTCACCGGACACCCTGTATAGGGTCTCCCATTTAAAACAAAGTTTGTTTGGTTTACCCTGGTAATATGTAACACCCTGTAAATACAAAAATAATTGTGTAATGTGAAGTTTGAAGTTGCCTATAATTTTTGTAAATACCTTTTTTTGATATCTCCTTTAATAACGGATATATCGCACTTCGACGCACTAATGCCGCACCCTGTATATATATATATATATGTGTGTGTGTGTGTGTGTGTGTGTGTGTGTGTGTGTGTGTGTGTGTGTGTGTGTGTGTGTGTGGTGCGTGCGTGCGTGCGTGCGTGCGCGCGTGCGGCGTGCGTGCGCGTGCGCTGCGTGCGTGCGTGCGTGCGTGCGACCGTACGTGCGTGCGTGCGTGCGTGCGTGCGTGCGTGCGTGCGTGCGTGCGTGCGTGTGTATAATTAATTAAGTTAATTTACATATCGACTGTATTTATAATTAATGATACTTGAAGTTATTGGGTGTCAATCATAAATAATCAAATCTATATGTGAAAACATATAGATTTATTAATACAGAGACAAAAAACGTTTTCTTTTTTTTGATAATGTAAAAGACTAATTAAATTGTAAATAAAACTTATTTTTATAATAATTTAATATATTAGAACAATGATATTTAAACCTTCGGTATTTGTTTTTCTATTAATAGCTAAATTTGCACTATAAGTTTCAATAATTTCCAAAATAATTTTTTTTGCTTAAAAATTTTTCCTTTTAATATTTCTAAATAGTGGCATTTCTAATATAAATTATAAATATATGTTTGCCACTAGTTAACTTAACTTGTATATTATAAAAATCAAATATATGACTATAAGAATGCTCTGTTAAACCATAAAGTAAGTTTTTTTAATTTACAATCACTTTGATGTGAATTTATTCTAACATGAATTTCAATTTAAGCAGTTAACATTGTAAACTACATTAGAGCGTTTTAAAATAAGAATTTTATCTTTGAGTGTAAACAATAATTTTTGTAAAGTATTAATTGGTTTTATTGTAATTTTGTATTCATTTTTTAATGTATTTAAAATTCTTTGGGTTAAGTAATTAACTAATGGAAAACTTTTTTAATTTATATTAAAAATGCCAACATTGTTATTTGTATTATTATTATTACTACTACTAGAATTTAGGATTGAAATATTATTAAAAAGTAATTTATTTAATAAACGTTTTGGGTAAGAATTTTCAAGTAAAATTCTTTTTAATATTTCTAAATTTTTCTTGATAAATTGTGAATTGCGAATGGCATAGTTTCATATTTTTATTTGGTATTATGCTTAAAAAATCGTATTATGAAGTTATGCCATCCACAATTTATCAAGAAAAATTTTGAAATATTGAAAGTAATTTTACTTGAAAATTCTTGCCCAAAACGTTTATTAAATAAATTACTTTTTAATTATATTTCAATCCTAAATTCTAGTAGTAGTAATAATAATAATACCAGTAACAGCGTTGGCATTTCTAATATAAATTATAAATATATGTTTGCCACTAGTTAATAACATTAACCCAAAAATTTTTAATTATATTTAAAAGTATATTAAATAATGAATAGAAAATTACAATAAAACCGATTAATACTTCACAAAAATTATTTTCTAAACTAAAAGATAGAATTCTTATATTAAAAATTAACTGTTTAAATTGCAAATCTGAATCTGAATCTTTTAGTCATGTATTTGATTTTAATAATGTACAAGTTTTGGCTAATGAAAAATTTTTAAGTAAAAGAATTATTTCGGAAATGATTGAAATTTATATGAAAATATAGCTATAAAAAAAAAAGTTTCTAATTTTGTCCAATTCTATATTTATTTTAGTATTTTAGATCCCGAAGAAGCTAATATATTTAGCGAAAGCTCGATTAGAATAAAATATTAAAATGAATTTGGTTATTTATGACTGATACATAACAACTTCCAATATTATTCAGGGTATCCCAAAGATTTGGCGGTGGAAGATTACGCCTATACTGTTGATTTAAAAAAAATCTTATAACAAATTATTGTAGTCAACAATGAAGAGCATCTTGTAAAAATATTTTTGTATATACAGGATGGCCCATTTTCGAGCACGACACTAAACTTGTGTTCATTTAATGGAACATCCTAAATAGTAAATAGTAGTATGGGTTTCTAAGTTATTGATATTTTTATGTAAAAAAATTAGTGAATTAAATAGGCTCCTGTTCCGCTATCTTGAAAGATATCGGAGTGAAATTTTGGGATTTCTTTTTCCAATATGTCTAGATTTAGCTTCAACATTCATATTGCAGACCCTTTTCACTACATATACAGGGTTTTCTATTCTGCTCAATGTTATTTTTTTCACTTTTTTAAATGGCACACCCTGTATTTTATTACAAATTTGAATAGCATTTTATGAGCTTTCAATAGATACTCACTTTGCTGTTTTTGAATTATTTAGTGAAAATGTAAAAAATTGTAAAATTTGTTCCTTGTTTTGAATTTGTGACAATAGGGCCTATAAAATAAAATAACAGAATGTCATAATTCACAGACAAACAATGCTAACTGCAATAAAACTGTGAAGCTATAGGTTTTGTGACACAATACACCATTTTGGACTATAAAAGAGCAACGCTTAATAATTAGTTACTCGTAGAACAGCATAACTATAAACTTTAAAACGGAATCAAAGAACAAATTTAGTGTGGTGCCCGAAAATGGGCCATCTTGTATATACAAAAATATGTTTACAAGATGTTCCTCGTTATTGACTGCAATCAACTGTTATAAGATTTTTTTTTAAACCAACAGTATAGGCGTAATCTTACACCCCCAAATCGTTGGGATACCTTACATATACAGGGTGATCAAATTTAAGTGTGTACTATTGCTAACGTTTTTATTATTGACGCTACAAGGTCGGTTAAATTAGAGAAGTAGTAGTATTCCTTCCGCTGATTAACCTGATGGTTATTATGAATTTCAGCCTAAAACCAAAAGTGATTGTTCCCTAATCCTTCAAAATAGAAGGATGAAAATGAATAGCTTTTCTAGACTTCTTAAGCCTAAAAAAATTAAATTTAAATTTCATACAAATTCAGTAGGGGAGTACGTTAAACTGGCAGGTGGGGATAATTTTGTCCGTAACTTTTTTGAACATCCCTTTTCGTAGGTTTTTTAAAATGAAAAAGATCTTTTTGTTAAATTACGATAGTGTGCACCGTTTTCGAGCAAAACAGCCTTTTTGTGGAAATGAAATAAACGTAGCTGTTGTCATTTCGATTGCATTGATTAAGTACAGTATGAATATTTAAAATACGCCTCAAGACAGTTTTGTCCCTAACTCCTATGAACATCCTTTTTTTCAGTAGTAGTACGAAGTTATTAGTTCCTAATTTCTTATAAAAAAAACGAACCAAAGAAAATCAGACCTTATTTTCAAGACATTAAAAAACAAAACAAGTAGTAAAACGATACACTTAATCATACTTATTCTTCAACATGGTCACCATTCACTCCGATGCATGCACTTAATCTCTTTTCAAGTGAAAATTATAATTTTTCGAACTTTTGTTGTTCCAATATTTGGTCAAAGGCATGTTTAATTCTTTGAGGCAAAACTTCCACGGTATCCACTGACTGCGATGAAACAATATCTTTTATTTGGCCCCAGACAGTGTAATCCAAGGGATCCAAACCAGACAACAGCGTGGGCCAAATGAGTGCGTTTATACATGTTACAGACTCTACTTCTTGTAGACATAGCTTCACCACAGAAGGTAATCGAAGACAAAAATTACAGTGTTGTTTATGCTTACCTAACAGCCATTCACAAAACCTATCTAGGTAAGAGATCCTGAACTTGTCGAAAGGGAAACGGATGAAAGTGCTAGTCGCTCGTAATTCTCCGAACTACTGAATGCGAAATATCGGTTTGGAGTGCCAGTCGCCTTGGACTAATTGTCGGGTTCTTTTCCAGAATGTTTAAAACACGTTCTTCATTTTTTACTATTCTGACTGCCCCTCGCCTTCCCCTTCCCATATCATTGGTTCTTCATTTTAAAGTTCCACACTCACATAAGCGTCGGCTCAGTAGAAAATAATGTTCTATTGGGACATTCTTCCAATGTTAACATGTCAATTCATTCAGAGAAAATGTATTGATGCATATTTTCAATATTGGGACGTCTACTTAATAACAATAAATAATAATGAATGCAATGAAAACGGTAAAATAATTTGACGCTTCTAACTACAACTGCATGTTGCGTTATTCTTAAGCACATTTTGAAGATGGGTGCCTACGATTATTTCATCCTTGAAATTTCATAAAATGGTGCAACTTATGGAAATTTAGTAAGAGGATCTTTTTCATTCAAAAAATTGCATAATTTTATGTCAAAAACTGCGAAAAAGGATGTTCAAAAAAGTTACAGGCAAAATTCCCCTTTCCCTCCACAGTTTAAGTAAAAGATTTTAACAGTGCGGCTTAAAATAAATCAAAAATGTCCATTAAACATATGTCTACAAGTTCTTCATACTAGAGCTACAGCACCCTAAAAGTGGAACCTTATAGAAGGTTTATTTGGCATATACACTAAACTTCAAGAAATAAAACAGATTTTATATTAAAAAATATGTTTTTTCGATCAGGCGCGCCTCAAATCGTGAGGGGGCAAAAATAACCTAACTATTTTATGAGCAGTTTTGTTTACATCAAGACCTCAAATTATTAAAGTTTTGACTTGACTCAAGAAAAAAGGTATTCTTGTTTCACTTTGCTAGTAGTAGTAGGCACCGTTTTCGAGTAAAATTAAATCAAAGATTACGTTACTAAAGCAAGCATTGATTAATTCAAATTTTCAAGCTGGCCCGGAAAACAAATAAATTATACATAGCAACCGTAAAAACAAAACAATTGTTAAGAGAACTGTCAATAATAAAGCGTTTTACTAAAGGTTTGTTGGTTTTCTGTTATGAAAAATGCAAGGTTTTACAAACCGTGAATTAGCTGACATACTTCGTGTACGATTTTTGAAATGGCAGCGCACTAGCTGAAATACCAAATTATCGACGACGATTTTCTCCACGTAGAGTGGATATAAGAAATTTTCTACAAGTAAGCCTAAGATCGCTTACTACAATAACGGATATACAGAGATCAATACTTTGTGGTCTGACAAAGCAACGGAATGTTTAATGTACGTAATACACATTATTGGGTAGATTTCAACCTCACACGTTTAGAGGAAGCAATTTTCAAAACAGGTTTTCTATAAATTTATGGGGTGGAATTGTTGGAAGTCAATTAATTGGCACTTTTGAGATACCGGCTCGTCTTAATGCTGATCGATACCTACATTTATTAGAAAATGAACTTCTTCACTTATTAGATGATATACCGTTAGATGTACGTCAAAGGCACAATTTTCAGCATGATGGAGCATCAGTTCATTCTAGCCGAGGAGTACGGAATTGGTTAGATGAAAATTATCCAGGAAGGTGGATAGGCAAGTATGGACCAATAGCCAGCGCAATCATAGGACCTGGATCTTCTGGATTATTATTTATGGAGTCATTGAAAAGTTTTGTCTATTCAACTGATGTTGATAATTTAGAAGATTGGGCCAGAGAATAGATGTACCTAGTAATACGATACCCCAAAATCATTGTCAAATTCTTCGTACCCCTCAAGCTATACGATATCATACTTGACAGTGTTTAGAACAGAATGGAAACGTATTCGAGTAATTATTCTCATAGATACATTATTAAGTAACAACTGAGAAAACACAAAATTGTGTAATCAGGATTTTCTTATTACGTACGTACTTTACGTTGTAGTTCGATAAATTTCTATTCCGGTATAAATATATAATTTTAAATTTTCCGCATAGTTTGTAGCTATGGTTACTATGTAAGAGGGATGTCCGTTTCCTATGGTACATTTGTGAATTACAGACGGACTGCTTTATTTCTACACTATACGAGGGTTGATACCTATGCTCCGCCGCTGACCAACTTCCGGTTACTAAATTAAAATAAATTTATTTTACACTATTTTTCTACATAATCCCCCTTAATACTGACACATTTCTCCCACCGGTGCTAGAGCATTGCGACAGCGTCCTGGTAGAAGGATTGTTCAACCTCTGCAAACCATTGGTTTACAACGTCTATGAGCTTATTGTTGCATGAAAATTGTTTTCCCCGAAGGTGTCCCTTGAGTTCGGGGTACAGTTTATAGTCGCTGAGAGCCAGATCTGGCGAATATAGCGGGTGCTCCAGCAATTCGAAACCCACGTTAGTTATGGCAGCCATAGCAACTCAAGAAGTGCGGCTATGCGCATTGTCCTGGTGATAGAGCATACCTCGTCTTAATTTGCCACGAGTTTTGCTACGCGTAATTTTGGTGTTAAGTTGGCGTAGTTGTTGTCTGTTACTGTAGCTCCTGTTTGTAAAAAATCCATATCAATTACACCTTGGGAATCCCAAATAAACAGAGGCCATTGCTTCGCCGACTGAGGGCGCGATGCTTCCACTACATACTCTGCATTTTCGTTTCTGGATCTTAGTGATGGACCATTATTTCGTCCATCGTTACAAATTTATCCAAAACGGCTTGGGGATTTTGTCTATAATGCGTCCAAAGTCGTTTTTGAGCTTCGGTTCACATTCTTGGAAGCCACCTGGCGAACAACTTTTCATGTCCAAGTATTTTCGTAATATTTTATACACAGGTCTTGCAATACAAGATCATGGATTTTATGGACGTTTCTCGTAGTTGTAACGATTACTGATAAACCACTACCATGTTCACGTTAACAAGCTGTTCTTCCACATTTAAATTCACGGCACCATCATTTCACAAAAACATAATTAGTAGCATATTTCCCTAAAGCGTTTACCAAGTTTTTATGAATTTGGATGGGAATCATACCCTTCTTTAAGAAGTATTTAGTTACGGCTCCTTGTTCGGTACGATCCATTTTTGGACTACTATGTCACTTTGTTTGCAAAAACACTGCTGTGACAGACGCTCTTGATTTTGCGCGTCCGTGTGTCCGTGTGTCCGTGTGTCCGTGTGTCCGTGCGTCGGTGTGTCGGTGTGTCGGTGTGTCGGTGTGTCGGTGTGTCGGTGTGCCCGTGTGTCCGTGTGTCCGTGTGTCCGTGTGTTCGTGTGTCCGTGTGTCCGTGTGCCCGTGTGTCGGTATGTCGGTGTGCCGGTATGTCGGTGTGTCGGTGTGTCGGTGTGCGCGTGTGTCCGTGTGTCCGTGTGTCCGTGTGTCCGTGTGTCCGTGTGTCCGTGTCGTGTGTGTGTGTGTGTGTGTGTGTGTGTGTGTGTGCGTGCGTGCGTGCGTGCGTGTGTGCGTGCGTGCGTGTGGTGTGTGTGTCTGTCTGTGTGTGTGTGTGTGTGTGTGTGTGTGTGTGTGTGTGTGTGTGTGTGTGTGTGTGTGTGTGTGAGTGCGTGCGTGTGTGTGTGTGTGTGTGTGTGTGTGTGTGTGTGTTGGTGTGACTGTCCCAAATTTGCGCCCACCGACAATATGTCCCTTATTTGATGGAATAGATGAACAAAGTTGTGAAGTTTTGAGGCGTATATTTTAAAATGATTTTAGGTTGTACAGGGTGAACCAATGACGATTAACCAAAAATCGACCTATTTGTTTACGATTGTATATGTGCCAACATATTCCAAAACTGCCAGAAGATGGTTGCCACCACAATTGACAACATCTTATTTTACTAATTATTATTACAGCGTTTTTGGAAGAGTTAAATAAGTGCAACGTTATTATTTGTTATTTATAGTGGTAATAAGTGTAACTTGAGTTTTATAATAGAGAGACAATGCGTAGTATCCAGAAAAATGGACTATTTAAGTCGTAACCCTACACCAATCGGTAAGTAAATAAACCATAGACGTGACATTAATTATTTGCAAAGATCCGTAGTAAGCAAAAATTAGAAAATTCATTTTTTTGTCTGCTTATTATCCTGAAGCGCAAATACTATTTACACTTTACTACAAGAGCCGAAGGAGAGAGAGAGAGACAGAGAGAGAGAGAGAGAGAGAGAGAGAGAGAGAGAGAGAGAGAGAGAGAGAGAGAGAGGTGTGCATGATCAACTTCTATTGCAGAAAATGTTCATTAGTCTATACACCACTAGATGGCGCCACAAACAAACCCTAATTAGTCCTACCGCTACTTTTATCAAAGAAAGCACTCGCTAGTTTAAAAATGCACAACTAGATGGCGCTAAAAATCAATTTTAACTCAAAGGGGCCAGGGTGCTGACCTAACACAAGTCCTGTCTTAAAATTAGCATTAGGGCCACCTTATTAGAATACAAATTTTTATGACGGGGGTGAAAACTTACACCTGTCTTATAAGATTAGGTTAGAATCCCGCATACAATTGCACCAAGGGGGCCACGATAGGGGACCAAGTCCCAATAGCTAGTTTCTGCATTTATCTTATAAGGTTAGGCTCCCATACCATTTCCAACCAGGGAGCCGCGACTGGGGCGAAGACCCGAGTACAAGTTTTGAGGATTTACACGTGTCTTACAAGTTAGCATTAGGGCCCCTTATTAAAATGCAAACTCAAATTTCCCGCCATAACCAGTCAGAATGCTTAGTCCTCCAATCACAGTACAGCGGCTGAGTGGTGGTGGGCTAAGGGCCAATCAGAAGCCAGAGAGGCGGGTGCACGCTCGACCAATCGGTTAAAAGGTTGGGCGTCGCCTAGTTTTAATCTCTCCAATCAGAATACTGCATGTACGCGCAATTGCCTAACCTCCAAGGGGTATACAGCCAAAAAGGCTCTTAATACTGCCAAAAGGACCTTAATTATGGGCTCAACTCCGCACAAGTGTTGAAAAAGGCCCCCAAATATACGCCCCCACGTGGATGAGTACAAAAAGGGTAGGGGAAGGTACCCCAGTGGGCGGGGCTTGTGACGTAAAAAAGTGAAAGTAGTGCCCGTATTCTGCTAGTAAGGGCCTGTAACTCTTCCGTCAAGTATGCTGCACCAAACGTTCAATTTTTGAGGATTTTGGGTGTGATATTCCGTAAACCAATGAGGATTTTCGGTTGCCCAATAACGAAAATTTTGTCTGTTCACATGGCAGTTTAAAGCAAATGTTGCTTCGTCGGAAAAAAATTTTGATTTTACAAAATTGGCGTTTCCATAACATAATTGTTCACAAAATTCATTTCGCCGATAAAAATCATCTTCAGAAAGCTCGTGAAGTAAGCATATCTTGTAGTGATCAACACTTTATAGACAGTAGATCGCGCCTTGCATACATTTTTATCCGTGTTCGTAATGGTGGTATTAGAATTCTCTTGCACTGCTAACACAATGTTCAACTGATCTTCACTTATCGAGTTTCCGCCAGATTTTCTCATATCCCGAACATGTCCAAATTCGCCCCAACTCTGCTTACCATGCGTTGGGTAATGGACGGTGGATCAGGATGAGTTGCATTAAACAACGCAACCACTTCCGATTGATATATTATATATATATATATATATATATATATATATATATATATATATATATATATATATATATATATATATATATATATATATATATATATTGAATAAAGATTATTCGAACAACTTATTAACGTGAATATCATATTCACGTTTGGGGACTTACTATGTCCCTTTGTCAGGACATAGTAAGTCCCAAACGTTGAATATTGTATATTTCACGTTAATAAACAAAGTTGTTCGAATAATTCTTTATTGAATAATACTACTTGTGGAAACTTAAGTAATACTATATATATATATATATATATATATATATATATATATATATATATATATATCAATGCGTTCGTAAAGTAGCGGATAAATTCAATTAAAATTCGAATGCGAGTGTAGGTAGAATATATATAATTTAAGCTTCCACAAGTAGTATTATCAGCTAATTATTATTCTATAATAATTTTAATGAACGGGTTCTGCTTCGATTTGCATGTATAGAGAACTGCGTTCCAACTACTCTGGCAAATTTCAAATCACACTCGAGGAATTGTTTTTCTGTATGTATTTTTAAAATTTTAATTTACATACAATTTCAATGATCAGTGAACTATGTTAAAAGAAATAATTCCTTTTATAGTTTTCCTTTCGCAAATTAAATTTAAAATCAGTTATGTACATGTCATATGTGAAACCTAGCGAATTGCGAGCTCCAATGACATAAGTACGAAAAGTTGACTGTGATCATTAATAAATAAAGTTAGTGTACATCAGTACTAATATAAAAAATTACATACAAATTAAGTTTAAATCGAGTGAGATTTGCTCCCTCGGTAGCGTAGTTGGTAACACAGTTCTCTAGCAGAATTCTTTTTCTGTGTGTATTATTAAAATTTTAATTTACATACAAGTTCTGTATATATATATATATATATATATATATATATATATATATATAACCAGAGATAGGTAATCTAATATATATATATATATATATATATATATATATATATATATATAATGTATCTCCCGCGGGGGAACTACGAAGAATTCCTATGCGTATTCTTTGAACAATTTCAAGCAAAAACGATTATGTGCAATTTTTCCCAATTCCTAACTCCTAAGGAGATATGGGCGGTTGAAGAATGTATAAAAGATAGTATTTAACAGTGCTTAAGTCTTAAAATTACCATAAAAAACTTTTAATAACAATTTTCATTAACAAATTAACCAGAACACAACATAGCACAAAAATGCACATAAAATAACGAGGTGGCAAACAAAAATTGTATATCATTTTATGTGCATTTTGTGCTATGTTGTGTTTATTATATTTAATTCTTCTTAACCATATCTCCTTAGATGAAAATTGGGACAAATTGCATATAATCATTTTTGCTTATTTGGGAATAATTCCATTCAGCAATATTGCGTCACGTACTTAGTTAAAATATTCTTCTATTCACATTTATAAGTTGAATTTCGAGACAAGTGTTTTACTGTATATTGGCCAAGGTATTCAGTTTATGCATTTTATCACATATGAGTTTCCTAAAATAACACAACTTCTGTTTTGTTATTGCGACGCGCTTTAGAATAGCTTTTAATTTTTATTCTGTGACTATTCACAATTTATGGAATGTTTGCAATGTTCGAGACAAGTGTTATTACCTTGTTACAAAGTTGGCCTTAAAAGGTATTCAAATCTATGTAATTTTGATCATTTATTTATGAAGAATTTTGTCGAATGTAATTAATCAGGCGAAACTTATCCGTGCTTGTCCTGTTTCACTTAAAAACTTTGAAGTGATTCGAACTATTTAGAATAGCTTTTAATTTTTTATTTGTGACATTCAATACAATTGTGGAATGTTTGCAATGTCTAGACGTTTATCCTTTTACAAAGTTTGCCTTAAAAGGAATTCAAAAACTATGTAATTTTGACATTTATTTATGAAGAATTTTTGTCGAATGTAATTAATCAGGCGAAATTATCCGTGCTTGTCCTTTTCACTTAAAAACTTTGAAGTGATTCGAACTATTTATCTAACGTTGTCAGCTGCCAGGCTTATGCATTTAAATTAGTCGAAAACTACCTTCTCTATCATAATTGGATATTAACATCATTCTGTGTTAGCACCTATAAAATAATAGATATTAACAGAGTTCACAATTACGTGAGTAGTAGAAGATCGCATGTGCTCTAGTTAGTTTAAAAGTCAACATCATGTTTCGCGAAGATAATTCATAGTCTTTATAATAAACTGCAATCTGTTCCACGATATGTATACATCATGTTGTAAATCGAGTTAAAGAGGTACTAGCCGTACTAGTTTAATGTAATATTATGTTGGTAAAGTGTATTGGGGCAAACAACTTGCACCAACTTTGTAATAATATTGTAATGTTTGCACTGGAAGTCAATAATGGTGATCGCACCTTTTACACTTTTTATAACTGTTTGGTCATGAATTTGATGCATACCTTGATGCTAGCTTTCCGTTTAATTATCTTACAAAGGTCACGCAAATCTTGTTTAAAGTAAGTGCGATCACTATTTTTTTGTCTCTTATAAATATTCATGTGAATTGTTGAATTATAAACGTGCCCATATCTTTCCGTTTTTGTTGCATAAACTGCAACTTACATAAATATAAAAAACCAATAAACGATTTAACACGTCTGCATCTTTGAATTAGGTATATTATTTGCTTTTATCTTTTGGAGTAAATTATACACTTACTAGATATTGAAATTAAGATATACAGGGTGCGGCATTAGTGCGTCGAAGTACGATATATCCGTTATTAAAGGAGATATCAAAAAAAGTTATTTACAAAAATTATAAGCAACTTCAAACTTCACATTATAAAATTATTTTCGTATTTACAGGGTGTTACATATTACCAGAGTGAACTAAACGTACTTTTTTCAAATGGTACACCCTATATATTATTTCAAATATAGATTAAGCTCATCTCCCCGTACTTCCAACATAGGGTTTCATTACATTATACAGGGTATCCCAAAAGTTATGTCATAAATTCGCAATCACAATAAGCATCGATGTTTGAGGTATTATCATTTAATGTTTAAGTGTAAAGTATTTACTTAATAGTTTCAAAGAACACGCGACTTTTCAACATTATCTTAATTGCTTTGATTCAGTTAGAAATATTGAAGCTAGATTGAAGGAGACCTAAGTAATTCATATTTTGTGCCTGCGTGCAAATATGTACAAGTGGTAACATCTGTAAGGTTATGTCTCTCTCATACTCATATAATGCTTATTGGGTTTCTTTCTAGCTTATTATAATAATATATATATATATATATATATATATATATATATATACAGGGTGTTTAAAAGATGTGGCAATATAAAAGGGGTGATTTCCTAGGTCATTTTATACAATAAAGTTCCTATAAACATAGGTCCGCAAACGCTTCGTTACCGATCTACAGCGTGTTGAGGTTTAATTTAAAAAAACAGTCAAAATTAGATTTTTCCAAAACGGCTTGAGATATCATCATCAAATTTTACGCGTGTCAATAGCTGTGGGAGACGCATACTTTGCAATACAACACGAAGTTTCAGTCGTACCATTGGCGCGCGTATTGGCACGTCACAGGCTATTTTTCAAGAACAAAGTAGGATGCCGCTGATTTCTCTAAAAATAAAAATATTTTTTGATTCTTTGTTCAATTGTGAAGAAAAAAGCTCTCTTGACTTTTTATCGTACGACGTACCGTGTTTGAGTAACAAAAACATTTTAGTGCATGTCCATTTATCATGCGTACAAAAATATTTTTAAACATTCCTGTATTATTCACTGACATATCACTGACATATTGAATGAGTCTCGTGATTAATAATTTTGTATGTGTCGAATTTGTTGAAGTTCCTTATCATAAATCGCTATACGAATGCCGAGATGACCGACATGCACTACATTTATGGACTTACTGATGGGAGTGCATTAGAAGCTAGGCGGTTGTATACTGAAAGATTTCCGGGCCGTATTGCTCTTGATAGAAAAACTTTCGAATGTATTCATCGGCGTCTTTATGAAACAGGCACATTAAGACGAAATGGAGGAGCAGGAAGGCCACGGACAGCAAGAACGGTAGAGCTGGAAGAGGATGTGATGGACATGATCGAAGAAGATCGAGGTACTTCTACTCGAAAAATTGCTGACGCTTTGGATGTAAGTAATGGGACTGTTTGGCACATTCTTAAGGAAAATTTGTTGTATCCATTCCATATACAACGCGTTCAAGCACTTCTTCCTGCTGATTTTACTCCTCGCATTGCATTCTGTCAATGGCTTTTGCACAAAATGGTTCAAATTGTATATTATATATATATATATATATATATATATATATATATATATATATATATACAGGGTGGCTCATTAGTGTGACAAAGTCCTATATCTCCTTTATTTAAAGAGGTACAAAAAAAAATTAAATACAATAGTTGTAATATATGTTCTGGTGCATATTCCAAAAATATTTTTAATTATACAGGGTAGATCATAAAAGCTTAGAAGCAATTTTAAATATTTTTTTTAAATAGAAAACCTTATATTTGTTACATATTTAGATTCTACATACAATTTTAGACACATTTTATGTATAATGTCCTATACCTAAGTCTAACCGTTTTTGACAAATTTCAAATTTTTTGTCAAAAATGACGTTTGCAGGCCAAAATGTAGGTGGAAATCTTTTCTAAACGAAGCCTTTATCAATTAGTTATAATTGGTTTCCTTGGAAATGTTGACCTACTCTAATAGGCTGTATTGATATTTTTGTAATACATTCATACAGGGTGGTCAAAAATGGACAATACAAAGTAGATTCAAAAAACCCTATAAAGTCATTTTTTTTAATGGAAACCCCCTATTTTTTAATTCTATCTTATTTAGCATTAAAAATAAGGGTGACTTTGTATAAGAGTGTATATTCCCAAAAATTGTTTTTTTTTAAATAATGATAATTTAACATTTTTTTATTGCAAAAAGGCTATACGGCTTTCAAGTTTTGTTGTTAGTTGGCCGTGACGGCGGGGCGTGGCATATAAAAATAATAGAGATCATCAGAAACGTCATTATTTATTGTCAGTTAATAATTTTTGCGATGCATTAGTGTTTTTTATAGCAAATTGATTTAAAACTTGAAATAAAATTGTAAATAATGAATTTTTCGCAAGCCGAGATGACAATTTAACATTTTTTTTATTGTAAAAAGGCTATACGGCTTTCAAGTTTTGTTGTTAGTTGGGCGAAATAAAAAAAATCGAGCACTTCAGATCGAAATATTACAACTTATTGAACCCCATATAAATAATTATTTTATAAAACGAACTTAAAGTAAAGACAATATTTTTTTGATTCAACAAATTATGTCCTAATTCTAATCATAAACTTAACACCTCTAATGTAACTAAACCTGTAACTAATTATACAGATAAAAGTACTAGAAACACGTCAAATACGTATTACCTAATAAGTTGTTCGAAATATCCGCCTCTTTCTTGAATACACAATGCAATACGTCTCTCAAATTCGCTGCTTAAATTTCTACACATTTCAACACTAATGTTTTGGAAATAGTTTCTAATCATGTCTTCCTTTGTTGTAGGCGGTATTTTATAAACCTGCTCTTTGACGTACCCCCATATGCTAAAGTCCATTTTAGTAAGATCTGGGGATCTAGCAGGCCAAGCAACAGACCCTCCCCTCCCAATCCAACATTCTGGATATGTAGCATTTAAAAAAGTTATTATCGGACCTGTATGATGTACTGGGACCCCATCATGAAGAAACCACATTTCTTGTTGCGTATCCTGTGGCACTTGACGCAACAGATTAGGTAGATGGTTTTGCAGAAAGTCTAAGTATACTTCCCCTGATACTCGTTGATCAAAAAAATATGGTCAAATTACATGATTACCTACAACACCTCCCCCCAACTACAATTTTTTGGAATATACACTCTTATACAAAGTCACCCTTATTTTTAATGCTAAATAAGATAGAATTAAAAAAATAGGGTGTTTCCATTTAAAAAAAATGACTTTATAGGTTTTTTTGAATCTACCTTTTATTGTCCATTTTTGATCACCCTGTATGGATGTATTACAAAAATATCAATACAGCCCATTAGAGTACGTCCCCATTTCCAAGGAAACCAACCATAACTAATTGATAAAGGCTTCGTTTAGAAAAGATTTCCACGTATGTTTTGGCCTGTAAACGTCATTTTTGACAAAAAATTTGAAATTTGTCAAAAACGGTTAGACTTAGGTATAAGACATTATACATAAAATGTGTCTAAAATTGTATGTAGAATCTAAATATGTAATAATATATAGGGTTTTCTATTTAAAAAAACATTTAAAATTACTTCTAAGCTTTTATGATCTGCCCTGTACAATTAAAAATATTTTTGGAATATACACCAGAACATATCTTACAACTTTTGTATTTAATTTTTTTCGTATCTCTTTAAATAAAGGAGATATGGGACTTTGTCACACACACACACACACACAATATATATATATATATATATATATATATATATATATATATATATATATATATATATATATATATATAATATAAGTAACCAAAACTAAGATTTAGGAGACGTAAATCTTATTAAATCAGCAAAGTATCTTTTAGTTAATAGTTTTAACGGCAGATGTCTCCACATAAACCTCCATAAAATGTCAAAGAAAGTTGAAAATTATTGAATGTTTTTTACATCTTACACTTATTTTATTGACAAGAATCAAAAATATTTTGCTGCGACAGTGAATTTAGGGCATGTTTTGATTATAATTACATACCATCATAATACATAACCTATTTATTTGTAAGTAAACAAATAATTTTTGTTTATTATAAATTAAATCATTTTAGGTGGAAAAATTGATAAAAGTTGCAATTAGTTTGTTATTATCAAGATTTATAATAATTAAGGCTGGGATTATATGCAAATACATATTTTTATCTATTGATATGAAAAGGTCGTTGTTTGGTTATGTTTGCGAATCACATTCATTAGAGTGATTTGAGCCAAATTTTTTTATGCATATTTTGCATATTTTTTGCTTTTGGTTCATATTTTAATCAAGTTAGCATATTTATACATATTATTTATTTCAGTTCATGAAATTATACGTATTCGTTTACACAGACGACCGTGGTGTCATGATTGCCACAAATAAAATGTATCTTGTTACAGAATAGTTGGGCTTGATAGTAGATTAGCGCGAATCTGACTCAGCGTCTTTGCAAGTGAATGTTTTTTATTATCTTAAGTGATTTTAGTAATCTTGGGTAGAGGGATATGTAGTCAGTTACAGGTTGTACATGATTGAATTAAGACAATGAGTGAAAAAGTAGTTGAACAATGCCTAAAGAAAAGCCGAATGTTACTTCTTGGATAAAGGAGTATCCCGAACTGAGTGCGGATAACAAAGATAACGTGTTTTGCCGAGTTTGCAGTAAAACTGTGAGTACATGGTAACGTTAGAAAAATTTATAGACTCAAAAGCAACAACACGTTATTGAATTCTTAATGTTTTCTTTAAGATCTTTTATCTCAACGTAAAAGTTTAGTTGTGCATTTAAAAATGCAGAAAATATGTATCAAAATTGTTATAAAAAGCAATAAGTACCTTTCGAGATTTTTATATTTTATTGCTTTTAGGTTACCTGTGAAAAAAATTTCAAATAACTCAACATGTAACTACAAGTTTGCATAAATGTAACTGCGAAAAATTTAAATCATCGTCTAAATCTCAAATCACCTTACGAGAATCGTTTGCATCAACCTACGCTGATAAAGATAAAAATCAGTTTAATTTTGATTTATGCAATGCGTTTATAAGTGCAAATATACCTATTTCTAAATTAGATAGTCCTACTTTGAATTCGTTTCTGGAAAAGTACTGTGGTAGAAAGATACCTGACAGGAGCACTTTAAGAAAAAAATATGTAAATATGACGTACGAAGAAGTAATGAAAGACATTAAAAACACTATTGGCAATAATTCCATATATTTTGTTGTGGACGAGACTACAGACGTTACCGGCCGCTGCATAGCTAACTTCTTAATCGGAGTGTTACATGAAGATTCTCCAGGACAATCGTATTTAATAGGAACTAGAGAACTAGAAAAAACTAACAACGTTACAATTTCTAGATTTATAAATGAAATATTGACTAGTTTTTTCCTTCCAAATTCTATTCCCATAGATAATGTTTTATTAATGCTCTCTGATGCTGCGCCTTATATGCTAAAAGCCGCTCAAAATTTGAAAGTTTTTTTCCCAAACTTGTTTAGCCCACGCAATGAATAAAGTTGCTGAAGAAATACGTTTGCAGTTTCCTGCAGTAAATACTCTAATTAGTACAATCAAGAAAATATTTTAAAAGCACCACTTAGAGTACAACGATACAAAGAGAATCTTCCTGGCATACCTTTACCACCCCAGCCGATTATAACTAGGTGGGGAACTTGGTTAGACGCTGCAGTATTTTATGCGGATAATTTTATTCCCATAAAAATTGAATTTTGAATTTACAAGTGATTCTGTCGCTATTCGCGAGGCAAAATTTGCTTTAGATAATCAAGAATTACCCCAGAATCTAGCATTTATAAAATCAAATTACGCCTTTATTGCAAAGACAATAAAAACTCTCGAGACGCAAGGTATGAAACTTGTAGATTCCATTGAGTTACTGAATCAAACTGAAGATTCGATCCAACAGGTAAAGGGGATGTAGGGGAACGTATCCGCCAAAAATTTACAGATGTGATTAGAAAAAATGCAGGATTCGAGATCCTTAAAACCATTAGAAATGTACTGGAAGGTAAACATTCATATTTCTTTTACATGGTCATCGTTAAATTTAGAATTATGTTTTCCTATGTTTTAGTTGTAGTGCTATTTGCAGTTTGTCCACACCTGTTCAATTGGATTAAATTGACAGTGATATGTTGGTAACCGTAATACTCCACATTTGTGTACTATTTCATCTATTTCCTACACCTTTGGTATCGCATTATCTGCAACTAATCGCAGTAATTCTGTTTTAGACATGCTAGTTCTATAAGCTACCTTAATACATATTTCTTCCTTCATAGATGAATTAGTTAGAATTTTTTGGAATGATAACTAGCATTGTCCATTACAATTAAAGGTGGTTCATTTAAGTTTGCAGTTAAATTATTTTCAAACCATTTTCTAAACAACTCCGCACACATATCTCCATGACAGTCTGCACTTTGTGACTTTGTAGAAAACAACAGTGAAGCACTGGAAATAGATCCATCTTTATTATCTGCATGAACAACTATAAATCTAAAAAATACAGTTATTTTATTAGGAATTATAATGCAATAACTAAATTAGAACAAACCTTTTTCCTTCGCCCATTGGATTCTTCAGGCTTTCCTAAGATCTATCATGCCAGGTTCTTTGTGCGATGCTCGACTGAAAATCCAAGTTTCATTTAAGAATACAGGATTGCATAATTTTTCTTCTTTATTTTTGTAATATTCTCTTAACAACCGTATACGATTGGCAGCAATATGTGATTGTTCCAGTAAACCTCTCCTACAATCATCCACTTTAGATGAAAAGCCAATGAAATCTAAGAGACATCTTAAACTTGTTCTACTGAAATCGAAAACTTGACTATTGCTTAATTCTTTTTGTAATGATGCCAGCGTAACATATATACCTACGAAAACAGGTATAGTACTAGACATGTCTTGCATGTTTGTATTTACATTTTGAATGCACTTCATAAATTTTTCTTTTACAGCATGCTTTACATAGTCATCTTGCCGAAACTTTGTCAAATGTTGTAAAATCAACTAATAAGTGGATTTAGCGTTATTTAAGAGAAAGTCGATTGCGTAACCTCCTATACCTACATACGTATTTGCAGGTTGGAAGGTAAAAAGGGCGTTCAGTATGTCCGTACGGGACATATAGAACCACCGGAATTACCTGTTAACCTGAACAGTTTTCAAATTTTTTCAAGTAAACTAGTCGTTTAGATGGAGTTATTAAATTGAAAACTTCCCACTCGCATAGAAAATACTAAAAAACCATTAGATTTGAAATTTCAAGCTGATTGAGGCATTAGAAATGGTATTTAAATAAAAAAATATTTTTGTATAGACTTTTAATATTTTCGACTGCATAATAATTATAAATTGTATGTATACATAGTTTCAGCTTAAATATCAAACTAGAAATGGACAAAAATGGTAAAAATTGAAAATCTGGAAAGTTAAACATAAGATATTGGTCTGGCGGTCAAATTATCGGAGTAGTCATGTAGCAATGAAAGTTCTACCCCCATTGGGGAAATTAGTTTTAAAATTGTTTAAAATTTTATTTTAATATGCATTAAATTTTAAAATCACGTACTTATACAAACGTTGTACAAGCGTTAAAATTCGAAATTACTTATAGATGTATTTTGACTTTTTGTTTTAAATACAAGGCATTGAACGTTATCTAAAAAAGTGAAAATCCCTGACACTTATTGTAATTTTTGTTTTACAGTAGAATAGAAATGTTGAGTGACATGTAAAACATACACTCAACAAGTTTCAGTTTTATTTTTGCATTGTTCGTAGAATTTTATTATGCTATTATATAAATTCCCTAATACTTTCATTGCATATATATATACGGGAATGTTAAGTGGGGACACCCCAGATTTTTATTTATATAGGTTAACTGTATGTCTAGGCGTATGTAAGGGAGGATTTTGGTGTCCTAATTACTCTCACCCCCATATCGAGTTGAAATAAAGGTGTGAAACATGCTAAGGCGGAAATAAAACTTTCATTGAGATTCGTATACTACCGTATTCATAACGAGGTAATGCCGATTAAGAGAAAAAGTCTGATTTTAATGGAATATACATTTCTTTTTATCCTATACAGAGAGAAAGTTCAATTTTCTCGTCTGCAAGTAGACGGAGAGACACGAAAAATTTTTTTGTGCTGTTGCGTGTTGTAATGAGCATCAAAATGATCTAGAGCGGCAAAGTACAAACTTCAAGTCTAGTTCGACGACGAATTTATAAATTTTTATTAGTGTGAATGCGTCGGTTGCCGACCACCTAAGCCGATTTATTATAAAAATCTCAACCCTAAGTTATATTATTAAATTTTATCAAGCGTATGTTCTGAGCTACATAATATGGGGATTCCTATAAAGTCTTAAAATGTCATCTACATCAAAAATAAGAAAAGTGAAAACTACAGATATATAATATAGAATTGAAAATATAGAAAAGTAACCGCTTATTAGATCATGAGTGACGTAATGCGCGGCTTTGACGTATTTGAGACGGCTAAGACCTGTACCAATAGATTCTTCAACTATAGTATAAATACAGTATAGGCATTTATGCTGGAAGGTAATAGGGCATCTAGTTTTCCTAACCGCGGGCGGTGAACTCAGAAAGCATGCACCAAAAAGAGATACCAATAGTTAAATCAAGTTTAACCCGGCACGAAAAATATCCACCTAAAAGCGTAATACAGTGACTCTCTATATGGTTTACTTATAATACTTTTACGTACATACAAAGATTTATACGAAATTTCCTGTGGACGGTTACAGAAAGTCGTTTATAATGCGAAAATATTTTACCTAACTGCAGGCGTATTCTTTTCAATGAGATAATTAGAGCATAATTAGAAGGTACTACATCCAATTCCTACAAATGGTGAGGAATTGATTTAAATTATTTAATGAGCGAACGACTTTTGCGCTTACAGCTTATTTGAAAATGTCGGGAAATTTTTAAGCGAACGTTGTGTAATGTCGAAGCAGTACAAAGAAGAGGAGCGAAAGCTTTAAACATCAGTGTGACTACATTAAAGAAAATTGTTGACAGTAAGAAAAAGAACATTTCATTACCAAAACCTAGTAAAAGTTCAAAACAGACGATCTATCTGAAGCTGTACAACACAAAATACGAGATATAGTTTATTCGAAGTATGCCGAAATGTACGTGGTTACATCAGAAGCATTCAGAAAAACATTAGAAGAAAAGGAATTGCTAGTAGAATCTCGGCCTACCATAGGAAAAATACTCTCTCTCTCTCTCTCTCTCGCGCGCGCTCTCTAACTTAGGGTTGAGATTTTTATAATAAATCGGCTTAGGTGGTCGACAACCGACACATTCACACTAATAAAAATTTATAAATTGGTCGTCGAACTAGACTTGAAGTTTGTACTTTGCCGCTCTAGATCTTTTTGATGTTCATTACAACACAGTAACCTAAATACAATAACGTCATCTACAAGCGCAACAGCACAAAAAAATTTTTCGTGTCTCTCCGTCTACTTGCAGACGAGAAAATAGAACTTTCTCTCTGTATAGGATAAAAAGAAATTTATATTCGATTAAAATCACACTTTTTCTCTTAATCGGCATTACCTGGTTATGAATAAGGTAGTATACGAACCTCAATGAAAGTTTTATTTCCGCCTTGGCATGTTTCACACCTTTATTTCAACTCGATATGGGGGTGAGAGTAATTAGGACACCAAAATCCTCCCTTACATACGCCAAGACGTACAGTTAACCTATATTCGGAGATAGAATTAATTTTATGTTTCTTCGTAGAAATTACGCTCCCTATCGGTCGACTTACGAACTTAAAAATAATCTTCAGCCATTTCTCTTCCTTGCTTTACTTATAAGAATTTCTTTCCCACACCTCTAGGCCATTGTCGACATAGAGCCGCCCCGTATCTTTATCCGTACATTCGATATATATATATATATATATATATATATATATATATATATATATATATATATATATATATATATATATATATATATATATATATATATACGAGATAGTTTTTAAGTAAGAACCGTTTTGTAGTGGAGTAAGAGTAACTTTATTTATGAACGTAAATTGTATCAGAACTCTGCCGCCAGATAGTTAAACTAGTTAGTAACAATTTGATAAACTACTGACCTTGAAACTTGTGGACATTTCTGATGAAATTCGTTAATAGTGAAGTGCCTGTTTTGGCGAATTTCCTCATCAACCTTTTGTATCAAATCTTCTTTCATGACAGCAGAGCGGCTAGATCGTTCTTCATAATGAACATGTATCCTTCCTTCACTAAAAAACCTACACCATTTGGCACATTTCCGTCATTCATTACACCTTCACCATAACTTCAACAAGCTGCCGTTGAATTTCAGCAGGACGGACCTTTTTGTTTAAAACCGAATAACAGGGCGCACTTCACAATCGACGGGATTATTGATCAACATGGTGACAAACAAAGCAGTAAAACCACACATCCAACTCCAGCAGAGACATGAAACGCAATGGTGGCGTAGAGGGGGACTGGCCAAGAGTACCTAACGTTGAACGGACGTCACGTGACAGACGTCACGTGACAGACGTCACGTGATAGCCTGCGCAGCCGTCATGCGCAATCAGTTCTTACTTTAAAAACGACTCTCGTGTGTGTGTATATATATATATATATATATATATATATATATATATATATATATATATATATATATATATATATATATATATATATATACGAGGATAGTTTTTTAAGTAAGAACCGTTTTGTAGTGGAGTAAGAGTAACTTTATTTATGAACGTAAATTGTATCAGAACTCTGCCGCCAGATAGTTAAACTAGTTAGTAACAATTTGATAAACTACTGACCTTGAAACTTGTGGACATTTCTGATGAAATTCGTTAATAGTGAAGTGCCTGTTTTGGCGAATTTCCTCATCAACCTTTTGTATCAAATCTTCTTTCATGACAGCAGAGCGGCTAGATCGTTCTTCATAATGAACATGTATCCTTCCTTCACTAAAAAACCTACACCATTTGGCACATTTCCGTCATTCATTACACCTTCACCATAACTTCAACAAGCTGCCGTTGAATTTCAGCAGGACGGACCTTTTTTGTTTAAAAACCGAATAACAGGGCGCACTTCACAATCGACGGGATTATTGATCAACATGGTGACAAACAAAGCAGTAAAACCACACATCCAACTCCAGCAGAGACATGAAACGCAATGGTGGCGTAGAGGGGGACTGGCCAAGAGTACCTAACGTTGAACGGACGTCACGTGACAGACGTCACGTGACAGACGTCACGTGATAGCCTGCGCAGCCGTCATGCGCAATCAGTTCTTACTTTAAAACGACTCTCGTGATGATATATATATATATATATATATATATATATATATATATATATATATACGAGGATAGTTTTTTAAGTAAGAACCGTTTTGTAGTGGAGTAAGAGTAACTTTATTTATGAACGTAAATTGTATCAGAACTCTGCCGCCAGATAGTTAAACTAGTTAGTAACAATTTGATAAACTACTGACCTTGAAACTTGTAGACATTTCTGATGAAATTCGTTAATAGTGAAGTGCCTGTTTTGGCGAATTTCCTCATCAACCTTTTGTATCAAATCTTCTTTCATGACAGCAGAGCGGCTAGATCGTTCTTCATAATGAACATGTATCCTTCCTTCACTAAAAAACCTACACCATTTGGCACATTTCCGTCATTCATTACACCTTCACCATAACTTCAACAAGCTGCCGTTGAATTTCAGCAGGACGGACCTTTTTTGTTTAAAAACCGAATAACAGGGCGCACTTCACAATCGACGGGATTATTGATCAACATGGTGACAAACAAAGCAGTAAAACCACATCCAACTCCAGCAGAGACATGAAACGCATTGGTGGCGTAGAGGGGGACTGGCCAAGAGTACCTAACGTTGAACGGACGTCACGTGACAGACGTCACGTGACAGACGTCACGTGATAGCCTGCGCAGCCGTCATGCGCAATCAGTTCTTACTTTAAAAACGACTCTCGTGTGTGTATATATATATATATATATATATATATATATATATAGTAAATATATTATTATGTAAATCGAGCTCATATTTGGGAAGTAGGTAGCATTGGTCACAATTAGGTTCATAGATATTGATCATATCAATAGGAGGCATCGGTGGCCAAATATTGGAAAATTCTCTATTTATAACCCGATTTTCGGAATATGTGTTATTTAGGCGACATAAATTATTGCACAAAACCCACTTTGTTGGTAAGTATAGAAATCACAATCGCAAGATAAGGTCTGTGGGTCCGTTAGTATATCATATAATTTAAATTTACTAAATCTATAAATATGCAGTAGCACTAATGTATTAATTACAATACAATTCTACGATTTATTTTATATAATTTATTTAAAATACTTAGATTTTTGAGTTGTTACTGGTGTATTTATGTTATAAACAAATCTTTAGGTCTCGATAACTCTTACATAAATTTGTTTCAATATCTTAAATAATTCTGAAATATATTATTTACTACTGAGGACGATAACTGTAAGTGTTATCGAAAAGTATAGATTTGTGTATAAGATAAATACAAAAATGCATCATTAAAAACCTAAAAGGCTATGTTAAATATGTGTAATAATAGTGAAAATTTACACTTTCATACTTTATATAACTATTTCTGAACGCGTTTCGCATTATCGAGAGAAAATATATAAGTAAAATAATAACAAGTAATTATGGTAACAAATCGTACTTGATGTAAATTGTAATTCTATATCTAAAATATCTGTTAAAAATGAGTCTATAATATCAACCGGTTCGTTCATTAAAGATACTTTCTGCTTATGTTTATAAATTTCGAATGTTTCCTAAACTTCGAATTTGTATTTTTTGTTACAAAAATGTAAAAATTTAATATTTTTTCTGCGAAGTCATAGAGTGATTATTTACTGTTAAATGTTTGACATTATGTGATCTATCTGTGTGTTTTTATTTATAACATCTAATGTGTTCTTTGTATCTAATATCAAAATTCCCAAGGGTTTGACCAATATGGAGGAATTACAGAATGCGTAGTTCAATTTATAAATATGAGACTTTTCAAAATATCGTTTATTGAATCTTTGGCATTCAATAAACACTTAAGGTCAATATTATTAGTATTAGTGTTGAAAGCGACTATGTATTTCTTGTTCTTTTGTAATATGTGAGCTACATTCCATATTTTTCAAAATATGAAATTGTTTTCTGTCGGTTTTGTGTTAATTGGGTAAATGTTTTTGATAGATATTGATGATGTTGTCTTTGGATCAGTTGTTGAATTTAATTTCTTTGTGTAATGTATTTTTTATGTTTAATGTAACCTACAGCTTGTCTAACGTTGTTCTCCAAATTAAATTTTAGTAAAGAATAACTAGTTATTCTTTACTAAAATTTAATTCTATAGTTGATTTGATACGTTTGTCGAACTGTTATGTTGATAGCAGGCTGATGTTTATGTTATAATTTTTCAACTTTGGCAAAATTGTTTACAACATCTTTAACAATTTTAACAGATATTATTACTGACGATGATAACTGTAAGTGTTATCGAAACGTTTAGATTGTATAATTTAAAACACACCATTTAGAAAAACCAAAAAATATAAGTATTTTATTATGTGTGATAATGGTGAAAGTTTACATTTTCATATATCAAATTCAATATTATGGATTTTAAATAAAACTTGAGAATAAAGTACCTTTAAATAAACATGCAGGTTATCTCTAATTCGAAACCATCTTTTAGCTCCTTCTTTAAGCCATCTCCTTTGAACGTTCTTAATTATCTTTTCAGTTATAGAATTTGCAGTTCTAGAAAAAGTAAATATCACCTTTTTCTTTAAGCATTGTTGGTTAAACCATATATTTTTTCTTGCTATACCATATTTAGCCATAAGTTTATTATATAATTTGGTTTGTTCTTCTAACGAATATTTTTGGTTAAATTTATATTCTTTAACTTTACCTCGTAGAATTCCGTATATAATAGCACTAATATCTTAATTGAAATATAATTCCACAATTTATTTTATATAATTATTTATTTCTCAACGCGTTTCAATACAACATGTATCATTATCGAGAGAAAATATACATGGGTGGGCAAAATAATGGAACATAGGGGATATCTTTAATGCCAATGAAGTTATTTGAATGAAATTTCACACATACAAGTTTTAATATATGGCGAATCCATTGTTGCTATTACTAATTTCCGGTTTGACAGGAAATGAGAGCAACTTTGTTATTTTAAATTAAACATCCTATATATATATATATATATATATATATATATATATATATATATATTATTATATATATAATTTAATTCGGATAGAACAATTATTTAGGTGTTCGGTGATATTTGGTTTGGTACCATTATATTTAGTAAATGCTGAGATATTAAGTAAAATGTTTAAAAACATGTATTCATTACTTGATCTAATTATCTATGAAAACAAAAAATAAAAATAAAAATTGCTGAACAATAAGTGGACACCGTACATAAACAAATACTCAAAATTCTTGACGTAATTGTGTTTTAAAATGGCTCAGTTAACAGAAAGAGAAAGAATACAGCTTTTGATAATGACTGGTTATGGTGGCAGCCATGGGACTCAGCAAGAGGCGTGTACCTTGTTCAATAATGTGCATCGTAATCGACAACCAATAACTCGCACTACTGTTACCTAAACGCTAAGGGGGCTTAACCCTAACGGCGGTGTTCGCAATTCACCTAAAATTGGACGTCCACAAGTAGCAAGAAATGAAACTACAGCGCAAGACATCGCCGTGACGCTGGAGGAAAATCCAAAAACATCGACTACAGACCTTGCACTGATGCACGGTTTTAGTCGTGGGTCAGTAGGGCGAATACTAAAAAAAGAGAAATACCATCCATATAAAGTTCAGCTAATCCATGAGTTAGCTGAAGATGATTTTTATCGTAGACTGCAGTTTTCTGAGACTATAATGGAGGTTTGTAACGCCAATCCAAATTTTGCCGTGAATGTAGTTTTTTCTGATGAACCAATGGGAAAAACATTTTTATTGTGAATGTGGCCATTACCAAATGCTGAAAATTATTTTGAAGGTACTTAATTCACCGCTAGGTAAAAATTAATAAAATTCTAAATTTCCCCCAAAACTCCCATATAAAGATATACCTTTTCTTACATCGTTAAGAACGCCTAAATAATTTTACATAATTTTGGTTTAAGATTCATTGACGTACTGACCATAATAAGAGTGGATGAAGCTATTAAAATTGCTGTAAATTCTAAACCACTTATTCAATTTTAGGAAATAAAGCTTGTTTGGAAGACAAATATAGGTATTATTGTTACACAATACTTCTGTATGCTAGAGGGCGCAATTTGTTATACTATCAGTGTTTTTCATTTTGCTCCGAAAATTTAAACCACACGGTATATTTTTGACATCGTGTTCGAAGTGTAGATTAAATTTTCAAGGAAAACGTAAAAATCGCAAGTTGATATCTTTGCTCATTTAAAACGAAATGATTTTTTTAACCCTTTAATTGACGAAGTTTAGTTTTGCTGAGCCGAATTGGATAAATGTTGGTCTCATATTAAAGAGATAGATTTTTAATGTCTGTCACCGTCGCCAGGGGGGCATCAGGAAAAAATAATATTTTTGCGCTTTAAAATTATAATTGCTATGGTGTGGGTATTTATTATGTCAGAATCAAAAAGTAAATTAAATTTGCCATAAAAATGATACACGATTTATTTTCATATTGTTGTTAGTTTTAGAGTTATAGCGAAATTAAGGTTTAATTCTAATGTGGCTCACCCTGTAGAATTCAAATAAAATAAAAAATCTGATTTTAAACCTAAAACTATTAGGTAGTAAATGCATCGACAAATATTCAAACTGCCTTCCGTCACATTCCAAACAGTCTTCCAATCTTGTTCGGATGTATAAAACTGCTGCTTCGATTTCTGCAGATGGTAGTTGACGGATTCTGTTTTCTATGTCAGATCTTGTTGTCGCTGGAGTTCGGAATACTATGTCCTTCAAGTGACCTCATAAGTAGAAGTCGAAATACGTCAAATGGGGTGACCTGCCCGGCTAAGGAAATAAGCTTTCCCTTCCTATTCAGCGTTCTTGAAAAATGTGCTGGACACCCATCCAATTGTAGATACATGATTCGCCTAATGACCAATGTCACATCTTCCAACAGGACTGGTAACTCTAAAAAGAAATTACCTGTTAGCGCAAGATCAAAGAAATACGGACCAATAACTTTGCCGCCTATAATACCACACCACACGTTTAGCCTCCAGCGCCTTTGGTACTGTACTTCTCGTATCCAACATGAATTTTCAGCAGACCAATAGTGCAGATTATGCATGTTTACCCTACCAACACTATTAAAATTAGCCTCCTCGGTCCATAGAATTTGTGATAAAAAAATCCTGTTTTCACGAATCATCTTAGTTTAGGGCCTGGTGCAATACTATATAGTAGGGCTGTAGTCTAAAAATAAAAAGTAACCCGCATATAGTAAATTGTGTGTATATTGAAAAGGATGTGCTAATGAAATCGTTTACCCATGGTCTTTTAGTATGTTTCGACCAGCAGTTCGAACTATTCCTAAATCGAAAGATAGCACCCTAGTTCCAATGTGTCTATTAAATTCTATGTAAGCTAAGACTAATAATATTTTCTTCCGTCTTTCTAATGCGATGACTTCTAAATCTAAGGCGACGAAAACTACCAGTATCGCATAGTCGCGGTACCAAGCATGGAAAAATTCTTCTTCCATAATGATAGCGATCTGGATACTATTGTTGCATTTTGAATGCACTCGAAATAGACGGCTTAATCACTTGTGAAAGGCATTTTAAAAAATACTCACAAACCAAATTGACAAGAATTAAACTACGTCTAATAAAAATTTGGCGTTTCTGTGCAATGTTATTTAAAAGTTTGTTTTTTTGTTTCCGCGGTCTACTTCTAAATGTTACACTTTAATTTCACTATAATTCTAAAACTAATAACAATATTAAAATAAATCTTTTATCATTTTTATGGCAAATTTAATTTACCTTTTGATTTTGATGTAATAAATACCTACATGTTTTCAAAAACTTTAAAGAAAAAGCGTAAAAAGCTTATTTTTAACGCCCCGTAACGACGGTGATAGACATTAAAAATCACTTTTTGTCCTTATTCTATTAACTACTATCCCTTTAATATAAGACCAACATTGATCCAATTTGACTCAGCAAAACCAAACTTCGTCAATTAAATTAAATTAAAAGAGCAAAGGTATCAACTTACTGTTTTTACGTTTTTCATGCAAATTGAATCTACTTTTCGAATACGATGTCAAAAATATACCGTGTGATTTAAATTTTCGGGGTAAAATGAAAAAAATAGTATAACAAATTGCGCCTCTAGCACTTTGATTAGGAAATATTGTGTAACAATTGGAACGGAAATTTAAAATACGTACGTTTGTCTTCTGAACAACCTTTATTTTACTAAAAGGGAATAAGTGGTTTAGAATTTACAACAATTTTAATGATTACACCTTCAATAGCTTCCCCCACTCTTATTAGTATGCTAATGAACCTTAAACCAAAATTATTTAGAATTGTCTAGACTTTCTAAGTTCAATCTACATTTCGAACACGATGTCAAAAATATACCGTGTGATTTAAATTTTCGGAGTAAAAAGAAAAACACTGATAGTATAACAAATTGCGCCGTCTGCCATGTTTAATAGGAAGTATTGTGTAACAATGGGAACGACAATTTAAAATACCTACGTTTGTCTTCCATACAAACTTTATTTACTAAAATGGAATAAGTGGTTTATAATTTACAGAATTTCGATAGATTCAACCACTCTTAGTATGGCCAGTACGCCAATGGATCTTAAACCAAAATTGTGTAGAATTGTCTAGGACTTCTTAGCGATGTAAGAAAAGGTATATCTTTATATGTGAGCGTTGGGAGAAATTTAGAACTTTATTATTTAATTTTTAATTACGCCCACTAGCTGTGAAATACGGAACTTCAAAATAATTTCCAGCATTTCATCATGGCCACATTCATAACGAAAATTTTTTCTCGTTTTTGTCAGTTTGACAGGTCCTGACATACAGCCGCTTACTTCGCTTATTTGCGCACCCGGTACAATAATAATTACAATGATTAATTAAAAAATATTTCTTTGTTAGAGTTGACTACATCTTTAATTGGTATGTCAAGTTGCTCTTTGATTATGACATATTTCACAGTTAGCCTTCGACCGTTAGAGGCTATTCTGATTTGTCATCTTCAAGGCAGTTTAACAATATTTAATTTTATTCAGGATTTAGGTATTTTTTACTAAAATTAGATTCCAGCGCATTGTATTAAGCAGGCTTATGTTTGCGTTGTCATCTTTTTCAAATTTCATGTGTTCTGACATCTCAAGCACACAGATATCACTTACTGAGGACGATAACTGTAATTGTTATCGAAATGTATAGATATGTGTAAAATATAAATAAAAAAACTACATTTGAAACCTTAATTTTGTATAATAATGGTGAAAGCTTACATTTTCATATTATTCGGGTATAAATTCCGTGTCTAAAAAAATATGTTACAAACATAATGTATTCGAAAAGGAAGCTTGAATTTTTCATGGAACATAGCAAAAACATATCACGAAGCAGTTGCTTCCCTTGAATTGAGTAAAACAAAAATTATTTCAAGCATTATGAACAGAAAAGATGTCCAAAATGCCTTCTACAATTAAGGTAATTCTCCTTAAAGACCAACAACACAGAGTCCACATCCCAACACATTACCGTGCGTACACATTAAGACGTCATTATTTAACTTACAATAAATATAAATACCTTAGGGTGTATAACCAATAGATCAATAGATTCTTCAACAATGCATTATCTTAAATAATAAAAATAAATTTAGCTAAATGAAGTAATTTAAATTATTTTTTGACTTAATTCCTACATCAGTCAATTACAATGAAAAATCTTTAAATTGTTTTCCTCGATTTACAAATAAGTTTTGGTCAAAAATCGAAATTAATTACTTCTATAGTTACATCCCATGAATATTATTCGAACTAATAATTTGTGAGCAAAAAATGGACTTAAACCACCATTTTTTCTCATTTTTGTCAGATTGACAGGTCCTGAGATACAGCCGCTTACTTCGCTTATTTACGCACCCGGTAAAATAACAATTACAATGATTAATTAAAAGCTATCTCTTTGTTAGAGTTCACTACATCTCTAACTGGTATGTCAAGTTTCTATTTGTGAATGCTTTTATCATTTTCAAAGTTTTTCACAACTTTACACTTACATCATAATTTGATTAAATTTTGTTAAAATTGCTCTTTGATTATGAGTGACATATTTCACAGGGGTGTAGGACGTTTCGCCGGCGTCGGTTCGCCGCGGCCGTTTCGCCGCGGTCGTTTCGCCGCGGCCGTTTCGCCGCGGTCGTTTCGCCGCGGCCGTTTCGCCGCGGCCGTTTCGCCGCAGGGCCAATTCGCCGCTGGCCGTTTCGGCGCGGCCGTTCCGCCGCCAAAAGTACACTATAGCTCGTATGAAAAAATGGACCTCGCATCCTCGATCTCTTTTTTTGAGAAAACACTACGAATTGCGTTGTAAATATGAATTTATTAGAGACGGAATTAACACACTGTATAAAATGTTGTTTTAGTTCGTTTATATTATTCTTTTTTTTAATATCTATAAATTGTAATATATAAATTACGCCCTAAAAAACTATTTTTTTTCTAAAAAGCAGTAAAAATGAGTTCATAAAATGCCCATTCCAAATAAAGATACATATTTTCGAAAAAGAAATGTTTATTATTTTCTATGTAAATACTACAATACGTCAAATAATTACATTAAATACATATAATACATACATTATATTAATGAAATTTGTAATTATGGGCGATTGAACGCAAATATTCTAAAATTGTTCTGTCATTAAATTCTCTCACAATTCTTAAAATTCTGTCGCCACCTAATGAATGTCCTAATGATAATTATCTCATTAGAAATAATCGTTAATAAGGTTTAAAATTTGGTAGATACGTGAGTTTTTATACGATATATTTAAAAAAATGTAAGATGGTATGTGCTAGTGTTCAATTGAATGCAATAAAATAATGTTGGCGGCGAAACGGCCGGCGGCGAACTGGCCGTGCGGCGAAACGACCGCGGCGAATCGGCCGCGGCGAAACGTCCCACACCGATTTCACAGTTAGCCTTAGACCGTTAGAGGTTGTTCTGATTTGTCATCTTCAATACAGTTTAACTACATTTAATTTTATTCAGGATTTAATTATTTTTTACTAAAATTAGATTCCATCGCATTGTATTAAGCAGGCTTAGGTTTGCATTTTCATCTTTTTCAAATTTCAAGTGTTCTGACATCTCAAGCACACAGAGGTCGGTGACTGTAATTGTTATCGAAATGTATAGATTTGTGTAAACTATAAATAAAAAACTACATTTGAAACCTTAATTTTGTATAATAATGGTGAAAGTTTACATTTTCATATTATTCGGGTATAAATTCCGTGTCAAAAAAATCTTACAAACATAATGCATTTGAAAAGGAAGGTTGAATTTTTCATGGAACATAAGAAAAATATATCACGAAGCAGTTGCTTCCCTTGAATTGAGTAAAACAAAAACACATTACCGTGCGCAGACATTAAGACGTCATTATTTAACTTACAATAAATATACCTTAGAGTGTATAACCAATAGATCAATAGATTCTTCAACAACGCATTATCTTAAATAATAAAAATAAATTTAGCTAAATGAAGTAATTTAAATTATTTTTTGACTTAATTCCTGCATCAGTCAATTACAATGAAAAATCTTTAAATTGTTTTCCTTGATTTACAAATGAGTTTTGGTCAAAAATCGAAATTAATTACTTCTATAGTTACATCTCATGAATATTATTCGAACTAACAATTTGTGAGCAAAAAATGGACTTAAACCACAAGTAGGAATATCAAGTGCACCATGATTACAAAGTTTGCAAAATTGGTATTAATATAAGTAATAAATAAAGCGAAGTACTTTAATGTGTTACACACAGTATATAACTGAAGAATTAATAGCAAGGATCGTAAACAAAGTGGTACAAATCAATTAGTTAAAGATTGAGTTACACAATTGGCAATTATATTGTTTCATGCCTGGATTGATTACATTAAAAGCTCCCCTCGTATTCGGACAACGGATGATGACCACCACTTTCTCGATTATCGTATTTTTACTGTTGCTTTGGGGTTTCTTTGCCTTTATGAATAAATACGTGCTAAATTTAATTTTTATTTACTAATATTTTATTCCCTTTTCATTAATTTATTGGAATAGTTTTCAACTATATTAATTGGTAATGTAGTTTCGCCTATTATAATTTATTCTGAACCCACTTCTTCATATCGACAGTTTTGAGGTGCACCCTTGTTGTAACTCCAAACTTAAATGTACAGACATTTGGAAACTTCGCATGTAACATATACATATTGCTCCATATCGAAGTAAGGTTGAATTAGGGTGTAAAGGGATAAGGGATGGTAGGCATAAATGGTATGAGGTAGGGTCCAGCAGCACGTGCGTGCTAACCACAGTCTAACATCCTCCTACACAACCCTTGTAACGTAAGGAAACAACACAACTACTATATCTAGCTTGGCCAATTATTCTTAACATTTCCACCAAGGTTTACTATAAGACGCTACATCAAATATATAAATTTTTTCTCCTTTCAATAAACACGATACGACTGGTAAGATCGTTTTCGCGCCAGATTTTTTATTTCGAAAAAAAATTGGCATGAAACAGTAATAGATCAACATTTATTAATTTTGTGTCTTTATTACTCATAAGTCACGCATTAGACGTCGGAGTAGTAAAACTTTTTAAAAAATTTTTAAAAGTGCGTATAGGTTAATAATTTATGACTTTATTTAATATCAAGCTTAAATCGAAGTTTGAAACTTAGTTGGGCGAGCGAATACACTTAAATTGTGAAAATTTATTTCAGTGTGAGTAATTCGTAAATTAGTGCACGAAAGTATAGTTAAAACGTTACTATTGTTATGACGAGACTAAAGAGGAATTGTTAAGCAATCTTGTCCATAGGGGAAACTGGTTGGGGGTGCTTTACACTAATAGCATAGCACACACGCACAGAGTGAGATCTGAAATGGAATCAATAATCCACATTAAGCAGTTGGAACAATAGTTAATTTACACATACATTATATATTCATTTCTTTGAAACTTTGGAGCATAACGAATAATAGATAATTTAGTCATTGAAGTTCTTTTTTCCTTTACGTAAACATTCAATAATATTCTAAAACCTTTGTGTACAACTAATAAATATGGCTATTACACGATTTATATCTAATAGAGTAACAATAAATATAACAAACACACTTTAAATATCATTAAAGATTATATTTCAGCAGCACGAGCTTGTTATTGAGATAGTAAGTGGGGTAGGTATTCAGGGATTGCGGTAAATGAGGGAGTTATGTGGAGTAGTACTAATCAGCTCGTATTAAGCAATCCGCATTAATGCAATGCTAATTTCAATCCATCTTTTTAAGTTTTACTCAAAATTGTTAAAAAGAAAAACCGACAATTACGTCTTTACATTTAAAAATGAGTTTAATTGATATTCCGTCTAGCACTAAATATAATTTAAACCAATAAAATGTTTTGCATACAAAGCAGCTTTTATTTGCAAATGTAATAATTAAGTTTCAGCATTTTTTATGATACCCGCAATTAGTATAGTAAGCTTACAGGTTCTTTCTTATTTTAAGAAGTCAACGTTGCAACTTCTATTACGCTGCACATTAATAGCAACCCATAACTTGAGACGCATTATTGCTGTCGTTTTTTGCTGAATAGGCGATAAAGTGATATAACAAACTTAACTGTTTCGATACGAGTAATGGGTTCGGGATCTTATTTATAATTCATTTGTAACGGAAATATATTCTGCTCTGGTGTTTCAATATTGTTATTAATTTGAATTGTATTAACTTACTTCTAGTGTCACTTCTATTTCAAACAACTACGTGTCTAATCAGCAAATTCGAAATCTAGATTATCAGAATGTTTCCAATCAGTAAAACAAAATAGGTATCTAAAAGGTAGTTAAAGTAAACCAAAATCTCTACCAATTTGCAATACGAGTACAGTCAAATAGTCATCAAAAATTGACGCCATTAATACGCGTTATTGCAGCCAACTGAAAAAAGTACCTACACCGCGTTTTATTATTAATTTAAGGATTTGTAGGTTAAAGGAATGACTAAAAGGTAGTTATTAAACCGAATTCACTACAAATTTGCAATCCAGTCAAAAAGCATTTTTTAAACAAGTTTAAAAGTCGTTGGCATAACATTTATTAACATTTGAATGCTAGTACTCAATATTTGCCTGATTTCCCTGCATATACGAAGCGATCATTGTAGTATATTATACTCGCCAGGAGTGTTTACCGCTAAGTCATCACATACAATTGATGGTGTAATATGTAAAACGTGAGTAACAATTATTTTCGTTATAATAAATTCTGATATACACCCCGAGATGCCAGTATCTAAAGCTGCAGAATTCCAAAATGCAAATACTTATTCATTGTGATTTATTATGTAAAAATTAGAGAACGTTGATTATCGTAATGATAACGGTTGAAAAACAATATCCTGTAAATAGAGGTTATGAAGTATTAGTCAAATAAGAATGAGAATGAAAGATATGGTTATTCAATACCGTATGTCGATTTCGTCAAATTCATTACCAATGTTTAACATCCTTATCTAATTCACTGTTTTATACGAAAAGACAGTATAAACAAATTGGATAGCTCAATTCATAAATTAATGACGTAGAGGTAAATTCGTTTTCAAAACCACGTGATCTATGCCGTCAGAATGACGTTATATTATACCAACATACCAGTTACATATCCACATTACAAATCGCAGTGAGTTCTAATGAATTTCGCTTGAGCGATTTGGAGGAATCTTTTAAAATAATCCATGTTGCCATTTGTCTTGTTTAATTTCTAACCTCATATTTTGATTTAGTTCGTTTCGTGCCTCGAGAGGTTTACGTGTTGACCTACCTTTAAAATTTCCTAAACGTACGTCGCTACTATACCATCTGTTCATATAGATTGCTTCATTCATTTGTATCAAGGTTGTAGGTAGCGGACGGCGACAATTTTATTATTGTAATAAACGTTAGTCAAATCGCCATTGTTACTGCGATAGAAAAGATAATTAGTGAATTTTTAATATCTTGATAATACGTCGTAATCTGCTAATGTTTTCGGAATATTTTATTTATGTATTTTTAAGTAAGTAATGTGGGATTGTATGTAACTGATATTTAGCTAAGGGTTGAAAAACACATGTTGGGGTTTAAGTAGCAGGTGTACGCTTAAAAACTGATTTACTGAAGGGGCGTAACGAATTATTGGAAATTCTTATGCGCACATTCTTGATATAAAAATGTCGATAGTTAGTAATTAATTACTAACGGTACACACTGCAATCTAAGACATATTTGTTTAGTACCTAGAAACTCGAGACCTAAATGTAGGGTTTGTTAAGGACGAATGCATATTTTTAAAATCAAGATGTGGTGTAATAATTAATATGAAACTGTTCCAACGTAAATTAATGTTTCTAGTTTTTTTAATCACTTTCCAAAGACGGGGGTTGATTTTCAGGAATAGACATGGCGAGTGGAAACCACAGGGAGGGCCGTTGCTGTTGAGATTTTGATCGGGCCGGATTGCTTTTATTGTTTTAATTAGAAATTCCTGTTGTAAACCGTTCGGTCTATAAATATTTTGTCGTGTACCTTTTAGCAAAACTAAAACGCTACTTCGTTATTTTCTTTTAGTGTATCTTTTAATGTAAATTTTTCCAAAAATTAATCTATAATTAATCGCCACGGAGCCGAGTGTTAAACAGCGTATCTTAAATCGTTGTGTTGGTGGTAAAGTGTTTAACTAAAGGGAATATATTCAAGTGTAAGCAGATATTTTTGTATAAATGAAATCTCGCAGCAAAGAATTTTTCAAGCCTATGTAACGTATTAAAAATCAAAGATTGCTTGCAAAGGTATCTTATTCGCACGCGGGCTCATTAAGCTGAAATCTGCTGAAATTAAAAGACAGTACAGGGCTCCCTCACTCTGGTATTTGTGCGAATTAGCATTGTTTATATATATATATATATATATATATATATATATATATATATATAGGGTGTCCCAATAATTCGTATTCGGTCGATAGCTCCTTAGCCATTAAACTTCCCATTAATTCAACGGACGTTATAATACTGTAATTAACTTTTAAATTAAAATATACAGTAGTGCATTCTTACAGTCTTTTTTAAATATTTACTAAAAATCCAGCACGTATTTTTAAAATGACCATACGCCGTTGCATGAGTTCCTCTCCTCTAGAAAAATTACCGGGGTTGACCACACATCATAAAATAATAATCCAAGCTCGGTTCAAAAATTATACTCTACAAAGCATGAATCAGCCTTCTTTAAAATACCCTTACATGACCGTAACTAACTTTAAATTTAAAACATAGAGTAGTACATTCTAGCTGTCTTTTAATATAAAAAAAATGGCCTTATTATATAAATGTTAAAGCAGACAGTGAAAGGTGAATGCGAGTTTTCACATTCTAAAAAATGGTTAATAATGGAAAACCCCTATCGACTATAACTTGGTAGGGATGACGTCAGAGTTTCAATGATTTAAATAGTGGGTTCAGGCACAGTAAAATTCAGATGCTCTCAAACTGTAGAAGTCTTCTTTACTACCATGCAGGCTATTGAGACTGATAGCGAGGTTTGCGTTCCACCATTTCCTTGGGGTGTACAAGTCTTTTTTTAAACCTCGCAAGCTGTTGAGACTGACAGTTTGCCCCAAGTGCCATCATCATCATCATCATCTCAGAGAGGACCAGACGCAATCTCTGTATTTATTAATACAAGTTACGAGTTCGGAGTAATTCCCTAACATTTGACATATGTATGTATGTTTAAGGTTTTATAATATCATTATAGATTAGGATATGTATTATTTTTAATGTAGGTTCTATTGACCAATTAATTTAATTCTGACGGTGTGTGTGTGTGTGTGTGTGTGTGTGTGTGTGTGTTTGTGGTTACAAGCTAAGGTAGTGTTGTACAGCGTATATTGAGGTCACAACCAAAAAAAAAAATTAAAAAATTTAAGTCCCTTATTAAAAAAGCACTTATATGAATATTCTACAGGTCTTACAAGCAGTTAATTAGTAAAGTTTACAGAAAACATTTATTACCTATACATCGCAAACAAATCCTGATTAGCTAAGAAATATACTGCTAGGTGACCACCCGTATTACAGAAAACACTCGCTGTTCCTTACACCGGTAGATGATGACTCAGCAACAAGCCCTAATTACACCCTGAAATATTCTGCTAGGTAGCACCACAGAAAAATACTCATTAGCCCATACACCGCTAGATGGCGCCACAAACAAACCCTGATTAATCCCTGAAATTACCAATAGGTAGCGCCACCTTTATTACAGAAAATACTCATTAGTCCATACCCGCTAGATGGCGCCACAAACACACCCTGATTAACCCTGAAATATACCACTAGGTGGCGCCACCTTTATTACAGAAAATACTCATTAGTCCACACCCCGCTAGATGGCTCCACAAACAAGCTCTGTCTTACAAGTTAGCATTAGAGTCCCCGTACTATCTCCCCATCAAGGGACGCAGGCCTAACACAAGACTCTGTCTTGTGAGGTAGCATTAGGGGTCCATACTATTTCCAATCAGAGGGCGCCGGCCTACACTTGTCTTATGAGATAGCATTAGGGTCCTTATTTAAATTTCCCGCCATAATCAATCAGAATGCAGAGCGCAGAGCACAGCGGCTGAGTAGTGGGCTAAGGACCAATCAGAAGCGAGAGGCGTGTGCATACAGACCAATCGGTTAAAAGTGGGGCGTGGCCTAGTTTTTATCCCTCCCATAGAACGCTACATGCACGCGCAATTGCGTAACCTGCAAGGGGTATACAGCCAAAAAGGCTCTTAATACAACCAAATTAGGGGCTCAACTCCGCCCAAGAATGGCCCCGAAAAGAAGCCGACCCCACCCTCAAAATATACGCCGCCCACGTGGGCGAGTACAAAAAGTGGAGGGGGAGGTGTCCCAGGGGGCGGGGCTTGTGAAGTAAAAAAGTGGAGGGTATGGTGTCTCTCTACTACTCTCGGCAACTAGAACAAAACATTAGTAATTAATGGTTTAAATGTTAATACGCCTATTCTAAAATAATGCAATACTTACGATGAAATACAATAATGTTGGAAAACAGATAGGTATAATGTTTAAAAAAGATGAAATAAATCATCGGCATTAATAACACGTATAGACAGAATGTGAGGTTAAGTTAGGTTTCTGAATTTGAATAACGTTGTACCTTGAACAGCGTATGATTTTCGCTGCGCGTACGGCTTGTACTATTTTTCTCTTTTTCTACCGTACAAGAGATTTTACAAACGTATTTCGAGTACGTTTAAAGACTCCCGTATTTATGTTCTATCCTTTCATGCGTTCTTTATAAGATTACGTAAAATTTGAAACGTAGGTAGTTTAGCCAGCCATTTCAAGATTGCGCAACCCTAAAGATCCCTCGGATGTACTGTACGTCTGCAATAGACAGCATGTTGACTGTAAGAAACGTATGTCTACAGCTACATACAAACTTTTGAGAGGTTTCTGGACATTTGTTTAAATATTGCTGTTTTTTTTCTGTTTCTTCACATTATCCATCATAAATTTCTTACAAAACAGTTTTTTTAACACTAAATTCTGGATAAACGGTTTTTGAATAGGTAATAGGTAAATAGATAATCTATACAGGTATCAATTTGAAACAATTTTCTTTAAAACATGTTAGAATGCTTCGAAACAAACACCTGAAGTTGGAAGCTGAACAAGTGGTTATGAATGTTCTTCGTTATTTTGAAAGGGAACGAGATAATGGAGGTGCATTTGCACCTTTTACTTCTGTTATGTAGGTAGAATTTTTGTTGAATACTATTTATTAGAAATTCATTTAAGATTGTACTTGTAGCGTACTACTGAAGTTTATGGTATAAGTCCTGGTACTTTAACGACTATAAAAAAAAAGGTTTAATCAGGCTGCACCAAATCAACCAAAAATATCTACCAAACGTAATTCGAGCAAACCAAAATCATGTGATGTGGATGACTACATTAAAGATTTCGTAAAACGAAAGATTTATGAAATGCATTCAAGACGTATATAATTTAACATTGCTTTATTTTGTGTGATATAAACAGTGTACATTTTTGTAGGGTGCCATGTTACCGTTGAAACGAGAAATAGCAGAAGTAGGTGTCTTTACTTTCAGCAAAACAAGTTTGAAGGCTTTACTACATTCAATTGGTTTCTCCTATACGACGATGGCAGAAGAGGGTTATTTGAATTGGAACATATTGCTACAAGTAGGATTAGATTCTTGAGAAACTACATTAAGAATGAAGAATTAAAAGATTATGACCAAGTTTAATCGTAATGGATAATAATGCTAGTTATCATTCGACGGTATTAGACAAACATTTGCAGTTACCTAAAAAAAACATAATATTTCCTTCAAAAATGACGTGTTTCAAACAGAACTGTTAGAATTGGTTAAAAACAACTCTCGATCGAAGGTATATACAATAGACGACATACCGTTTAAAAATGAACATAAGGTACTGAGATTGCTCCTTATCATTGTCAGTTTAATCCTACTGAGTTAGTGTCGGCAAATTGCAAGGAATACTATAATAAACATATTGGACTGAATAATTTAGAGTTTAGTGATGCAAATGTGCAAGAAATGTGGTTAACCGCTTTAAACCGAATCGATGCAGACTATAGGAAAATATGCATCGCACATGCAGAAAATTGTATGCTAAAATGGTGGAATAAAAAAAAAAAAACAATTTAATAACAAATGTTGATGAAAGCAATTCGGGTATCAGTGAAAATTTCAGTGATGAAAATGAATAATTTTCAAACTTAAGTAGATGTAAATATTTTTAATTGTTGCAATCCACAAAAATGTATACGTTAATAGACATAATTTCCGTTATTACGATTCTGAGAACCCCAGATTTATAATTCCTGTTGATCATCAACACCGCTGGTCATTTAATGTTTGGGCCGGAATTACTGGCGAAAGAATTATAGGATCATATTTTTTTGAAAACACGGTCAATGGAGATTCATTTTTTATCTTCTTGCGCAACGAATTTGAAGCTTTTATTGAAGGTTTACCTTTACCTACCCTTAGAGAAATGTGGCTGCAATCATATGGCGCTCCTCCGCATTTTAGCAGAAACGTTAGAAATTATTTAAATATCCAGTTTCAAAACAAATTGATTGGAAGAGGAGGGCCTATCTCCTGGCCTGCAATATCGCTTGACTTGATAAAGCTGGACTTTTTTCTTTGGGGTTGGATTAAAGAAATAGTCTATCAAACTCCTCCAATGACTGTAGATGATACAAAGGCAAGAATTAGAGACGTCATTCAAAATATAAATGTTTCCACGTTACGAAAAGTAACTTTGTGATTTATTCAAAGACTTCATGTTTGCCAGCAACAAAATGGTGGTCACATTGAACAGTTATTATAATTTTAAGTGTTTGGATTTCAGTTAATATGTCTTTTAGTTTGTTATGTATTCATATCTTGCTTTGACCGACTAATGTTACTCTTCTTCAGTGTTATCAACGAAAAAAATTGAACAAACTTAAATATCTCCGAAACTATTAGAGATAGGTATAGAACATATTTAATAGAAATGAAAGCCGATTAATATACGAAGACAAGGCATTAAAAAAATAATGCGTGTGCCATTTAAAAAAAAAGAAGGTATAGCATTTTCAAATTTATGTTATTGAATTAATTTTTGTGATCACTCTGTATATTGAAATCCAATTTTGACAATAGATTAAAGTAAGCTCATGTCTGAATAAATTCTATACCAAAGATTATTTTTTTATCTTTAAAAATAACTGAGATACGCCTACTTGAATTACTACATAAAAATGTCAGTTTTTAGCTAACTTTGCAAATGTCTCAAAAACTAAGATTTAGCTTGTAAGTAATTCTTATAAAAAAGATGTAAAATTATAAGGAGAATCGAAAAATAAAATAATGCATAGGGTGTTCTATTTAAAAATCAAAAGTTCTATATTGTACCGCTTTTATATTACACCCTGCAGAAACCAAACTATTTTTAGATTATGCAGCTTATAAAAATAGACAACTTCTAAGTTTAATGGCTAAGGAGATATTGACCGAATACGCACTATTGGTATACCCTGTATATATATATATATATATATATATATATATATATATATATATATATATATATATATTTGTGTAGAGGTGGACTGGTAAACGGGCACATACTACCGCTGGTTATTAATTGTAAAAGGCAATTGCCAGTGGGCATACACTCCTGGGACCAGATAACCATTAAACACCTCGAATTTTATTTTTATTGTTTTTATTGTTGCACAGAAGAATGTGTAACCTGAGAAACGGGCGCTGTATTTTTCTAGCCCACTCAAACTTATATAACGGTCACGATATTAGGATCTATTTATAACTTACCCTTGTAAGGCTTTGTTTTAATGAGTTTTTTGTCAGTTTGGTAAGTAGAACTATTTGCCTTCGAACTAATTTCTCTTTATGTGCAATTGATTGTAATTTTTCCTATGCATTTTGTGCTTTACTAGTCAGTAAACAATGCGTATGTGTAAATCCCTTGTCTGTTTTCTTTTGTCCTTGCCTTTACCTTATTATCACCTGTGCAATTTTACTGTTGTTGTATTTCATATGTACCGTCGTTTGCTTTATTGTTTTATGTGCTTATTTACTTAGAGACCGGAATGATGGGTTTTAAAGGGCCACATGTGTGGTATTATGATTTTTATTTTGATCATGACACAATTGTGGGTGTGACTACCTAGGTTTATTCTTTTTATTATTGTGTTTCTGTGTAACTAAACTGCTTTTTATTCCTTTTCTCTTAATGTTATAATTTTGTACACAGTTTATCCTTATTTAATGGTGTTTTGTTATATTTTTCACCCTTTGATAGTTTTTTTTTGTTACTTGATTTATTAATGTAATTGTGCAATTACTTATTTATGAATAAAGTGGGTTTTATTGGTGGTTCTTTCCCACAATAGTATATTAACGGGCTGAACCACCATGGCGCAAAGCTCGTTCATTTTAATTTGCATTATTGCAAATAAGTTCAAATTACACTTTTCAAGATAGGGTACCTGGGGGACGCTACAAGGTATTTATCAACAGATGGCGCTCTCATGATACCGATTTTACAGTGTAGTCACTGTAACCGATTCAATGTATAATTCAATTTTTTTAAACTAAAATGAAACCAAAGCTAAATGCATTACAATAGTATCACGAATAACGAACTAAATGCAAAAATATGGCAATTAGACTAACAGTTTGACAATATTATCATCATAATAAACAAATCTTTCATATGCTAATTGTAAATTGTCATAACGGATTTATATGCCCGGTTTTATTAATTTTGAACTGTAATTTAGAAAAAAAAAGTAAATACTTAACTTTATTAATTGGTTCATAAAGAATAATTAATACACAACATCGATATTGTACAAACATTTGAGAAATAATGATGAAGTAGGTACATTTTATAATTCACAATAATTGAAACATGCATTGCAACAATTAAAAATATTTACATCTACTTAAGTTTGAAAATTATTCAGAGTTTTCATCACTGAAATTTTCACTGATGCCCGAATTGCTTTCATCAACATTTGTTATTAAATTGTTTTTTTTTGTATTCCACCATTTTAGCATACAACTTTCTACATGTGCGATGCATATTTTCCTATAGTCTGCATCGATTCGGTTTAAAGCGGTTATCCACATTTCTTGCACATTTGCATCATTAAACTCTAAATTATTCAGTCCAATATGTTTATTATAGTATTCCTTGCAATTTGTCGACACTAACTCAATAGGATTAAACTGACAATGATAAGGAGCAATCTCAGTACCTTATGTTCATTTTTAAACGGTATGTCGTCTATTGTATATACCTTTGATCGAGAGTTGTTTTTAACCAATTCTAACAGTTCTGTTTGAAACACGTCATTTTTAAAGGAAATATTATGTTTTTTTAGGCAACTGCAAATGTTTGTCTAATACCCTCGAATGATAACTAGCATTATTATCCATTACGATTAAACTTGGTCATAATCTTTTAATTCTTCATTCTTAATGTAGCTTCTCAAGAATCTAATCCTACTTGTAGCAATATGTTCCAATTCAAATAACCCTCTTCTGCCATCGTCGTATAGGAGAAACCAATTGAATGTAGTAAAGCTTTTAAACTTGTTTTGCTGAAAGTAAAGACACCTACTTCTGCTATTTCTCGTTTCAACGGTAACATGGCACCCTACAAAAATGTACACTGTTTATATCACACAAAATAAAGCAATGTTAAATTATATACGTCTTGAATGCATTTCATAAATCTTTCGTTTTACGAAATCTTTAATGTAGTCATCCACATCACATGATTTTGGTTTGCTCGGTTTACGTTTGGTAGATATTTTTGGTTGATTTGGTGCAGCCTGATTAAACCTTTTTTTTTATAGTCGTTAAAGTACCAGGACTTATACCATAAACTTCAGTAGTACGCTACAAGTACAATCTTAAATGAATTTCTAATAAATAGTATTCAACAAAATTCTACCTACATAACAGAAGTAAAAGGTGCAAATGCACCTCCATTATCTCGTTCCTTTCAAAATAACGAAGAACATTCATAACCACTTGTTCAGCTTCCAACTTCAGGTGTTTGTTTCGAAGCATTCTAACATGTTTTAAAGAAAATTGTTTCAAATTGATACCTGTATAGATTATCTATTTACCTATTACCTATTCAAAAACCGTTTATCCAGAATTTAGTGTTAAAAAAACTGTTTTGTAAGAAATTTATGATGGATAATGTGAAGAAACAGAAAAAAAGCAGCAATATTTAAACAAATGTCCAGAAACCTCTCAAAAGTTTGTATGTAGCTGTAGACATACGTTTCTTACAGTCAACATGCTGTCTATTGCAGACGTACAGTACATCCGAGGGATCTTTAGGGTTGCGCAATCTTGAAATGGCTGGCTAAACTACCTACGTTTCAAATTTTACGTAATCTTATAAAGAACGCATGAAAGGATAGAACATAAATACGGGAGTCTTTAAACGTACTCGAAATACGTTTGTAAAATCTCTTGTACGGTAGAAAAAGAGAAAAATAGTACAAGCCGTACGCGCAGCGAAAATCATACGCTGTTCAAGGTACAACGTTATTCAAATTCAGAAACCTAACTTAACCTCACATTCTGTCTATACGTGTTATTAATGCCGGTGATTTATTTCATCTTTTTTAAACATTATACCAATCTGTTTTCCAACATTATTGTATTTCATCGTAAGTATTGCATTATTTTAGAATAGGCGTATTAACATTTAAACCATTAATTACTAATGTTTTTTTCTAGTTGCCGAGAGTAGTAGAGAGACACCATACCCTCCACTTTTTTACTTCACAAGCCCCGCCCCCTGGGACACCTCCCCCTCCACTTTTTGTACTCGCCCACGTGGGCGGCGTATATTTTGAGGGTGGGGTCGGCTTCTTTTCGGGGCCATTCTTGGGCGGAGTTGAGCCCCTAATTTGGTTGTATTAAGAGCCTTTTTGGCTGTATACCCCTTGCAGGTTACGCAATTGCGCGTGCATGTAGTGTTCTATGGGAGGGATAAAAACTAGGCCACGCCCCACTTTTAACCGATTGGTCGTGCATGCACACGCCTCTCTCGCTTCTGATTGGTCCTTAGCCCCACTACTCAGCCGCTGTGCTCTGCGCTCTGCATTCTGATTGATTATGGCGGGAAATTTAAATAAGGACCCTAATGCTATCTCATAAGACAAGTGTAGGCCGGCGCCCTCTGATTGGAAATAGTATGGACCCCTAATGCTACCTCACAAGACAGAGTCTTGTGTTAGGCCTGCGTCCCTTGATGGGGAGATAGTACGGGGACTCTAATGCTAACTTGTAAGACAGAGCTTGTTTGTGGAGCCATCTAGCGGGGTGTGGACTAATGAGTATTTTCTGTAATAAAGGTGGCGCCACCTAGTGGTATATTTCAGGGTTAATCAGGGTTTGTTTGTGGCGCCATCTAGCGGTGTATGGGCTAATGAGTATTTTTCTGTGGTGCTACCTACCAGAATATTTCAGGGTATAATTAGGGTTTGTTGCTGAGTCATCATCTACCGGTGTAAGGAACAGCGAGTGTTTTCTGTAATAGGGGTGGTCACTTAGCAGTATATTTCTTAGCTAATCAGGATTTGTTTGCGATGTATAGGTAATAAATGTTTTCTGTAAACTTTACTAATTAACTGCTTGTAAGACCTGTAGAATATTCATATAAGTGCTTTTTTAATAAGGGACTTAAATTTTTTAACTTTTTTTTTTTGGTTGTGACCTCAATATACGCTGTACAACACTACCTTAGCTTCTAACACACAAACACACACACACACACCGTCAGAATTAAATTAATTGGTCAATAGAACCTACATTAAAAATAATACATATCCTAATCTATAATGATACTATAAGACCTTAAACATACATACATATGTCAAATGTTAGGGAATTACCCCGAACTCGTAACTTGTATTAATAAATACAGAGATTGCGTCTGCTCCTCTCTGAGATGATGATGATGATGATGGCACTTGGGGCAAACTGTCAGTCTCAACAGCTTGCGAGGTTTAAAAAAAGACTTGTACACCCCAAGGAAATGGTGGAACGCAAACCTCGCTATCAGTCTCAATAGCCTGCATGGTAGTAAAGAAGACTTCTACAGTTTGAGAGCATCTGAATTTTACTGTGCCTGAACCCACTATTTAAATCATTGAAACTCTGACGTCATCCCTATCAAGTTATAGTCGATAGGGGTTTTCCATTATTAACCATTTTTTAGAATGTAAAAACTCGCATTCGCCTTTCACTGTCTGCTTTAACATTTATATAATAAGGCCATTTTTTTATATTAAAAGACAGCTAGAATGTACTACTCTATGTTTTAAATTTAAAGTTAGTTACGGTCATGTAAGGGTATTTTAAAGAAGGCTGATTCATGCTTTGTAGAGGATAATTTTTGAACCGAGCTTGGATTATTATTTTATGATGTGTGGTCAACCCCGGTATTTTTTCTAGTGGAGAGGAACTCATGCAACGGCGTATGGTCATTTTAAAAACACGTGCTGGATTTTTAGTAAATATTTAAAAAAGACTGTAAGAATGCACTACTGTATATTTTAATTTAAAAGTTAATTACAGTATTATAACGTCCGTTGAATTAATGGGACGTATAATGTCGTTGTGTACAACATGCATTTTAGAAATGAGTTTCACCGTATGATGAATTGTTTGTAGAATGCAATATATTCAACATATATATATATATATATATATATATATATATATATATTATTTTATTTAAAATTAACTTTTAAAGTACATACAGTAAAAGATTAACTCGAGTGGGACTTGAACCCACGACCTCCACTTTTTCTAGAGTGGGGCTCTTCCATCTGAGCTATCGAGGAGGCAAATCACAATCGATGCAAACTTGTACTTCCCTAGTTACGATGTATTATAATTATTATACACAGAAGGTTTCTCACATGACAACTCTTGACTGATTGTTAATTTTTATTTGCTGTATGCAATAGTAATAGATAACTATAGAAATTGGTTTTAGTGAACGAACAGAAGTTCAATTTAATAATCATTAATTGTATTTTATTTAAAATTAACTTTCAAAGTACATACAGTAAAGGTTAACTCGAGTGGGACTTCAACCCACGACCCCCACTTTGCTAGAGTGGGGCTCTTCCATCTGAGCTACCGAGGAGGCAAGTCACAATCGATTCAAACTTGAACTGTGTGTACTTCCCTAGTTACAATGTATTATAATTATTATACACAGAATGAAGGATCATTCACAAAAAGTTCACAATAAAGACAAAGATGTGGTGTTATTTCACCTACAAAAATTCCTACAGGTATATTGATGTACTCCAAAAACTTGTGACTGCGTACAACAATAGCCCTCATTCAAGTATAAAGATGCCCCCTACGGCTGTAAGCGATGAAAACATTTTGGAAGTGTGGACTAACCTGTACGCGAAAGGCTTAGGCACATCACGTCATCGTAAATATAAAGTCGGTGAACATGTTAGAATCGCCAGAACTAAGTACATCTTTGAGAAGGGATATGAAACGAACTGGAGCGAGGAAGTTTTACAATTAGTGCAGTGATAAAAAGAAAACCTCCAGTTTATCGCATAAGCGATCTTAATAACGATCCTATTAAGGGTACCTTTTACGAGGAGGAGTTGCAAGTTGTTACGGTTGATAAAGACGCTCTATTCAAAATGGATAAGATTTTAGCTGAGAAGGGCCGCGGGCGATATAAACAATACCTGGTCAAGTGGCGTGGATACAGTGACAAATTTAATAGCTGGGTATTAGCTTCGCAGCTGAGAGGTATATAAAATGGAGTTTTATCTTACCTTATTAAGTAATAGTTCTATGGCGTATTTTCCCGAAAATACGTCAAGTTTTATTACACAACTGCCAAATCGAATAAGACTAACAGGTTCATGGGTTGTAGGCATTCCTGAAATTCAGTACCATTGTTCTTTTGCCGCTGTAAGTGCGACAGACAATTTAATTTATTATAGAACTGATCCACCCCCAGGAGAAGAGGATGTGTTAGAGACGATATAATAAAGGCTGTACCACATTTCCAACACGACAACGAGAAAGCCATTTATACCGAGGACGGAGGGTATGTATTAGGTTTTGCCTCGGGGAATTATGCCAACATAGAAGAAATTGCCAGTGAGCTAAATAATCACGAGCTAATAAGTAAATTGCTAACAATCGAATACCATAATCTTACTAAGCGCGTTACTACGAGATAAAAAACCCCCCTCTAGCTACTCGGCTTCTCACAACGTTTAGCCTTACAGCTAGGTTATCGGCCGTACCAAAATATATCTATGGAACCAATACCCCCGCACCCCACTAGTATATGAATAGGATTACCGCAAATTGTGGGCGATGTTTTATCTCCGCTTATGCGTATTATAAACATTACTTCTGAAAACTACGCTTACGGAGGTCATAAGGATGTGGTTTTTTCGCCTGCACACTACATGCCCGGATGACACGGGAATTTGAAAACATCGAGATTAGTGTAAAAACAGATACCGGCGCAGCAATGCCATTCGAGTTTGGGTCGTCGTGCCTGAAGCTACACTTTAAGAAAGTGCAATAATGGTTTGTCCTTATCAACTACATTATATGAATCAGGCCGGCAACGGTATTGGATCCATCTACAGAAGCGCACCATATCAACGTGGTCACGGTATAGGAAGCTGGCTAGGTGATATATTTAGAAGTATAATACCGTTATTTAAGTCTGATGCAAGGGCCGTTGGAAAAGAAACTCTCAGAACGGGTACTAATATTCTTGGTGCCGTCATAGAGGATCGACCTGTTAAGGAATCGGTTCATGAAAGATTCCACGAGACAGGTAGTAAAGCCGATGAGAAAATCGATAAAATGATGGAGGGTTTGGGCTATAAAAGAGTACATCTGGCCGATAATAAGCAGTAGAAGAAGAAACCGATATATTTTCAAGATAATAGCTTTTCTACATGCTCAATCATGTGAATTCGTCAAGTTAAGGATATTTTGCAAACCCTTATCAGCTCTTAGTGATGACGATCCAATAGAATTTGTAGTGCCCGGAAATGGAAACGATTATATAGATTTATGTTGTACATCACAGCTAAGGTTCTGAAGCAAGATGATACAGCACCTACTGGTGCGGATGTTGTAGCACCAGTAAACAATTGAATGCATTCGCTTTTCTCACAGGTGGAGGTTTACTTAAATCAGAAGATGGTGTCACAACCAAACAACACCTACGCCTACCGCTCATATATCGAAACGTTGCTAAATTATGGAAAGGATGTCAAGAGTTCACATCTAGGTTATACCTTATGGCACAATGATACATTAGGGCAGATTAATACACTAGGAAACGCAAATAACGGTTTCTCGAAACTTCAAGTATTGCATCGACCAGCAAACAAATCGAGATGATTGGTCACGTGCACTCGGATTTGTTTAATCAGGAAAAGTTTCTCATGAGCGGTGTTGAATTAAAGGTTAAATTTGTACGATCAAGAGCTTCAACTTACAAGACGCGAATTATGGACGCTAGTTTACTGGTGAGACGTATGCGAATCAACCCCACCATTCTAATTGCACACGCTAAAACTTTAGAAACAGCTGCGGCAGAATATCCAGTTACAAGGACCGACGTAAAAGTGTAAACTATACCTGCGGGCATACAGCGAAAATCACTGGATAAAATCTTCCTTGATCAATTACCTGAACGATGTATCGTAGGTTTTGTTGCAAATAAAGCCTTTGACGGTGATTACTCCTCAAATCCATTCAATTTTCATCACAGCAATATTAATTACATGTGGTTATATATTAACGGCCAACAAATTCCTTCCAAACCCCTTACAACTAGATTTTGCAGCTAATGGGTTATATGTAAGGGCATATCACACCTTATTCTCCGGTACGGGTATTCATTTTTGAATGAGGGCAACGATATATCGAGAAGCGATTACCCCAACTGTTTAATGGCCTTCGACCTAACCCCTGACTTGTCTGCAAACGCTAGCACACTGGAGTTTAGTTAGAAACGGTTCCCTTCGCCTAGAAGTCGGATTTCAAGAAGCTCTCGTAAAAACCGTTAACTGTTATATAACGTAATTGAGATCGATAAACATCGGAATGTGGATTTCGCCTGTTAAAAGGGACAACTGTGGATTACAAACTTCAGTATCCAGAAGCAAGTGAAAGAAGATGGACGCATACTTCGACGTACAAGGGTTTAGTGGTGTTAACAACGAATTCATACCGAAAGAAATTGTCGTGGTTTCAGATCATGGTCGTTTATCATTGATGCTGATAAAACCACCTCGAGGTTACTTTATATTAAGATCCACTTCACAACAGATAAAGTTTTTGGAGGATAATTATCACGGCCTGAAATGGTGGTCAGGTCATGTACGCTACAACAATTTCCGTGAGGATTTGATGAAAGTGTTGCGCCCGTTTAACAAAATTTACGTTAAGGGCAGTGAAAAACATCAGTTTTTAAGGTTTCTTAACAAACCGATAGTAAACCTGGACGAGACTGGTTATCCATCGATTAAACAATTTAAAGAGGAAGAAAAAGCATATAGTTGTTTAAACCATAACATCCTTGGGTATATGTGTGCAGTGGAAAACGCCTTACTACTGCAAGACTGGGTGCATACCAGTTCCAAAGATGTATGCGTCACAAGTGTTGATATGCTTGAAATAGATCCCCAACCACAAGAATGTGATTCGGCTTGTATGCGCTTCTAATCAGCTGCCACGACACGCACCTAGACCGTGCGCAATTATTGTAAACACCGATCCTGCGAACAAACCAGGTCAGCATTAGACTGGTATCTACATTGACGAGAATGGTAACGGGGAATATTTTGATTCCTTTGGACGAGTACCGCAAGGGTATCATTTACGCTTCCTAGAGAAAAATTCTAGATGTTCCATTATAATAAAACGACTCTGCAAGTTTACCATTCGAATGTGTGTGGATTTAACACGTTAATGTTTTTATATTTTAGATTAAATAATTTGTCAATGTTTGATTTTGTAAATAAGTTTTTCACTACATCTTTAATTATAAATGACGAGATAATCAAATTGCTCTATAATAGTTGTTTTTCTAATACCATTCTTGTCTGATAAATAAAAGAGATTTCAATAGTTTTAGTTGTTTTTAATTAAGAGTTCTGTAATACCAAAATAATCATATTGTTCTTTAAAAAAAAAATCGTAAAAATATTTCAGTTCAATTCAGTTCAATCTCTGTCTTACAAGTAAGCATTAGAGTCCCCGTACTATCTCCCCATCAAAGGACGCAGGCCTAACACAAGACCCTGTCTTATGAGGTAGCATTAGGGGTCCATACTCTTTCCAATCAGAGGGCGCAGGCCTACACTTGTCTTATGAGATACCATTAGGGGCCTTATTCAAATTTCAAATTTCCCGCGCAGGTCCAGGCCAAGAGCTAGTTTCTACACCTGTCTTATAAGATAGCGGGAACCACGAAGCAGCTAACCCTTAAGAGCTATTTCCTACACTTGTCTTACAAAAACCTCTATTAAAACAATTTCTCGGTGCAGCACCAGGTCCACGAGCTAGTCCCCACACCTGTCTTACAAGAACCTCCATTAAAACAGTTTCAAACCCCTGCGCAAGTCCAAGCCCTAGGCCACTTTATCAAGGTAAACCTGTTTCTCAAGGTAAACAACTTTCTCAAAGCCAAAAGTGAAAGGCGTAGTTATCGGAAATCCCCAGACCTAATTACGTCATCGGAAATCCCCAAGCTAAATTACGTCATCGGAAATTCCCATGGTCAAATGACGTCAAAAATTACCGATAATTCACAGTACAAGTTGTAGATAGTTTCCAAAAAACCTGTTTTTTTATAAAAAGTAAAGCAAAAGCGCATTGTAGGTGGCGTACCGCGAGAATTGTATTATTATAGTAAACATGTTCAAGTCGCAATTGTTACCGCTATAGAAAAGTTAATTAACGGTGTTTGATATATTTTATTATACATTAAGTCGCAGTTTGATAATGTTTTCTGGATATTTTAAATGATATTTGAGTAAAGGTTGGACAGAAAAAAGAAACATATATTAGGGTAGAGAAACAGGTGTTCCGCCGAAACTGGGGTGACGAATTGCTGAAAATGTCTATACGCGCGCTCTTGATGTAAAAATGTCACTAATAATTAATTACTAATGATACACACTGCAATCAAAGACGTCTTTGTTTGGTACTTGGAAACTCGAAACCTAAATGTAGGGTTTGTTACGGACGAATGCATATTTTTAAAATTAAGATGTCGTTTAATAACTATAATAATAATCGAGCCAGATCGATTGTAGTTAATTAAATACCTTCATTATAAACAGTTTATCTTTAAAATATTTCTTGCGTGTACATTTTTTTTTAATTAGCTATCACTAATTTGTCTTTTCTTTCGGATGTTAATCTATAAATAACAGTCACGCTTGTTGAAGTTAAACAGCGTATGTTAACGAGTTGTATCTGTGACCAATTAAAGGAATATGGTGTAAATAGGTATTTCTATAAAAATTAAGGCTGGCAGCAAATGATTCTACAAGCCTATATAACCTATTAAAATCGAACATTGCCTTGCAAATGTATCTCATTCACACGCGGGATCATTAATCTGAAATAAAAGACAGTACAGGGCTCCCTCACTTTTGCATTTGCATGAATGAGCATTGTTGTTTGTTGTTTATATTTATATTTGTGTAGAGGTGGGCTTTTGAACGAGTACATCATACCGCTTGGTTATTAATTGTAATGGGCAATTGCCAAGTGGGTATACACTCCCGGGTCCAGATAACCATTAAACACCTCGAATTTTATTTTTATTGCTTTTAATGTGTAATCTGAGAAAGGGGCGCTGTATTTTTGTAATGCACTCATACCTATGTATCGGTCACGATGTTATGATCTATTTATAACTTACACTTGTAAGGCTTTGTTTAATGAGTTTTTTTCGTGTCAATTTGTTAAGTAGAATTGTTTGCCTCGAACTAATTTCTCTTTATGTGCAATTGATTGTAAATTTTCGTATGTATTTTGTGCTTTAGTAGTCACTAAACAATTATGTGTGTGTAAATTCCTTGTCTATTTTCTTTTGTCCTTGCCTTTATCTTATTATCACCTGTACAATAGGAAGATATTACCAAGCGATTTCAAGACAAATGGCAGTTTATAAATTGTGGTGGTGCGGTCGATGGGAAACACATGCGCCTCAATATTACAATTATAAAAATTTTTGTTCGATAGTATTAATGGCTTTAGTGAATTCTAAGTATGAATTTGTTTATGTGGATGTCGGAAAAAATGGAAAGATATCTGATGGCGGGGTCATTGTATACACAGATTTTCACAAGAAATTACAAAACAATAAACTAAATTTAGATTCAGAATCTTGCATACACCTAAACACATGGCTCCGAGAAAAGTAATAGGTATGTAGTCTTAGCGGTATGTGCATTACATATTTTTTTTACTAAAATCTAAAGGCACGTATGCTACAGCTTCGACATTTGACGAATATACATGTGAAACAGTGATAAATTTGATAAGGGTGAATGGCAAGATCATAGTGTGGACTTGTCCTCCTTACAATCAGTTATATCAAAAAATGTTTCTGCAGAAGCGAAATGGAATCGTGAGGATCATATGAATTATGAAGACGGGAAAGTAGACTGGCAGGATATTATGCTTAAGAAAGGCAAATCCTAGATTTATTTTAAATAATTATTTTTTTATAATTGTCTTTTTCAAACTGTAGGGCTTGCCCAGCAGACTTATTATTTTTGAATTTTTTATGTTATTTAAAGAATGTACTTATTGTTTATATACTTTCCTTTGGATAAAACAATGTAACTAATTTTTATAGCAGATATAAAATAAACCTACCTCAATACTGAATTTGTAGTTTCAAAACTTAATGCTACCATTAGCAGATGCCTTTAATCCACATTAAAGGCATCTGCATTCGGGTTAATATCATCTGAACTGCTAATACTGATAGTAGATAGCTCCTGGTCCTTATTAAATAATAGGAGGCCATAATACCACAAAGACGGTACATAAAGCTCATCGGGAGATGTTCCAGATCTTTTAAAATCTTTTACTTTTTATAACTCCTTTCGGAGCGATCCTCGTATGCTTTGAATCTTTTTTACCACAGAATCTCGGTTTGCATCAGAAAAAATACGTTTACACGGTACGTTTCATAAGCTTCATTTGTTAAATTTTTGTTAGTATGTTCCTCATATGTAAGTCTTTGTTCCAATACCTTCTATCGCCATAAAAAAAATAAAAATTTTGAACTAAAATTAGTGAACCACAAAATAAATTAAGAAAATTTTGGAAATAAACCACAAAAGTAGAAATTAATTTAGCACTATATAACAAAACATCAAAAGGTTTCAAACTGCGTTCCAAACAATTTCACCAAAAAAAGATAAAACTGCACGATAAGCGTGTGAGATTATGCTCGCTCTAGGCTTGCGCTCTCAGGCTTGTGTTCATACATAAACTCATCCCACCGGGACTGGAGCGCTACAGTCCAATGACTCGTGATTGAGTGTCCGTGGGGCGGGGCCTAATGGACGTAATATATTTAATAGAACAGAAAATTTTTCACAAGTCATCCGAAAATATTGGAAAAATTTTGCTTCATCTATTACCAAACCGTTAAACAAAGTATGAAATCCTCCATGGCGTTTCCTTTTTAAATTTATATTATGAACCCAAACTTGTTTCTTTCTTTTCTTCTCCTTTTGTTCGTCATCTTCAAATGCATTTGCAAATATTTCTTCTTCATAACTGCTCATTTCAAAATTCCAAAAAACAAGTAGGAAGGACGGAGGTTGCGTACTTTATAACCCGCATTTCGAGTGCATTGTGAAGTACGGCAAGCAAATCCGAATATGTACGATGCTGACAAAAATATTACGATTAGTCCGACGTGTCCGTTGCGTCCGATCAGTAAAAATGCGTGCTTACTTTAATTGTATGGGATTTTTTAAATGAAAAAATGTTCAAACTTGCCCGTGCTTCTAGCATGGGGATCTTGTGAAACCGTTAGCGTTACAAAGATGTTCAAATTAGGAAAAAGTTGCGCCCCACCGAACCTTGCAAAATGAAGTTTTAAAATTTGGGAAATTCCGAATACTTCCGAAAATTTTGGAAAAAACTGAAAATTCGGGATTTGGTTTTTATTTTTTTCTGACTCTATTTCAAAAGATACGACAAAATAAATTTCACATTCTCTTTGCTACTTTTTCTGCTCTATAAGTCGAAGTTTTTGGTTTTTCAATCCGACGTTTCGTTTTTTCGCAACCATCATCAACTTCATTTTTTTAAATAGTCAAAAAAATTTGTTTTATTCTTGATAAAGTCTCATTTTAATTGTAAATCCAATGACATATCACACATAATATTTTTCCGACGTTTAGGGCTAAAAAACCATCAACCTAATTTTTTTAAATACAACCCTGGTTTTTTTATAACGTATTTTGGAAGACTTTTGCATCCCACATTCATTGTATTGCAAGCAGCGATCCGATCTAATTGCGTTTTGGAGTAATTTAACGCACTTTTTCATTTTTTTTGTTACGGCCCTGTCTTACGATAATTGGATAATTGGTTAGTTTGCAACAACATAAACTGTTTGAGCTGATTCTGAAGGTATCTTTAAGCAACACTTTCGTAGAAACCGGAAACTAACTTTATTTATAACTTTTAACAATAAGATAACTATTAATAAATCCATAAATTTATAAAATGTTCCACCACAGTAAATTTACCTATAGAAAATGCTTAAATTGTGAACTGTTACGTTCAAGGCACAGGTAACACCTCCTTACAGTGGATTCAAGCACATTGGACAGTATTTTTGGATTGATGCTTTGGAAGGCTTCGGCAGCACATCTTTGCTGTTGTTCTACATTTTCAAAGTTAGTAGCATAAACACGATTTTTGATGTATCCCTAAAGAAAAAAGTCCAATGGGTTAATATCAGGCGATCACGGTGGCCGAGGTATTGCGGAATGGGTCCCAATACATTTATCTGGTAATCGGCGTACTCATGTACCACTCTCGAATTATGTGCCGGAGGCCCATCTTGCTGGAACCAACAATTTACAACATTTGCAATTGGTAAATTTTCTAACGCATTTTCTATGTCATTTTGAAGTAAATTCAAATAACGTTCGGATGTTAGCAAATGGTTGTAATAGAAAGGTTGTGCCAAATATATTCCTGCCCACATGTTAAAACCAAAACGAACCTGGTGCCTCGCTACTTTCACTTGACGTGGATTTTCATTTGACCAATAATGCGTATTTCTTTTATTAAATATACCATTATTGGTGATCATGTTTTGTTTAGGCCAAATTATTTTGTAAGGAAAATGTTCATCAGTCTGGCATTGCCTTGTGTACCATTCACAAAATCCTCTGCGTCTGTCTTCAGCGCCCGACATCAATCCTTGACAAATTCTAAATTTGTAAAGGCGAAATTTATGCTTGGTTAGAATACAATTTGCTGTAGTTTTCGTCCCACCAGTGGTTAGTTCGGTATTTCTGGTCGATGTCGGATTTTCAGTTACGGATAGCATCACATGATTGATCTCTTCTGCCTTGCATGACTTTTGACAATTTGGCACTGGTTTTTTAAATGAACCGTATTGTTTGAGATTACTCTCCAACCTTCTAAATATGAACTTTCCCGACAGCCTCTTACCAGGGTATCTATTTAAATACATGCTTCAACATAGTTTTTTGTGACAGAGAATGTAGCATGCTAACATATTAAATTTGTCTTCGCTTGAGCACCCTCCATTTCTAATAATTAATATTAAACTAAATCGTAGCAATGACAACAAACGTCAAAGTGTTAATTTCGGTGTTTCAAAGCCCTCTTCGCAAAACTAAAGAAAAACCAATTTATTTACAACGCAATTAGATCGCTGTGGTGCACATAATTTATGTATTTATTAATAGGTATCTTATTGTTAAATGTTATAAATAAAACTAGTTTCCTGTTTCTACGAAAGTGTTGCTTAAAGATAACGACAATATCTAGACTATAAAGGATAGCTCATTTGCCTTTAACGTACATTGGACCGGCGGCGGCTGCATTGTGACGTCCCCATCGGTACTGAACACTTTGATTACGTGTGGTTTACATTTGTTTTCCATAAGAGCTCGTGCATTTTATCGAGTCTTTCTGCTTTTTTGACTGGCTGTGAATTAACTTTTGTAGAACAACTGTCTTTTTAAAGACACAAGACACGCATAAAACTATTTTGTTTGATGCAAGATAGACTTTGCTGTTCAATTGTATTGTGTTGAGTGTGTTCTTGTTCTTAACCACATTATTTGATTATTTACAGATTGTAATTCGAATAAATCACAATAACTTTCAAAATCAATTTAACGGAGATTTGAAAATAAAGCTTTTAACAACAGTCGATAGCCAAAGAAGCAATATTCGCAAATTAAAAAAATAGTACATTGAGAACTCAGTAGGTAAATAATCGCTTTCAAGGTTTATTTAAACATCAGTAGATATAGCTATAACTTTTACCTTTAATACAAGTTACATAAACAATTAATAGGAGCTTTCTTCTTGTTATGTTTGAGTTATCCATGGGGAAGATAAACTTACTTAGAATATTAAAACTTAATTATTCTTCAGCTTCCTTATTTTCTTACTATGAATAATTATGTGTTACATATTAGATTTCCAGTAAAACTCTATTAATTTATTACTCCATTTATAGGTACTGCTTGTAGGAACTTCATTTTCTTTCTGGTTAAATGATCATTTGAACAGAATAGAATACCTTTTATTTTAAAAATCAAAAGAAGCCAAACGTTTACATTTTAAATTAGACGTGTCCAGAAGTGCAGTGACGGCGACGTCGCGACTTTCCAACCGCTCAGCGACTTCGACTAAGAGATCGGACGAAATAAGTTATCCTTCTTTCAGTCTAGGTATAATCGCTGGCTTAACCCTGTCGCCCCTGAATATGAAAAACCAGTTTTGAAAGTTAAATTTACGTTTAATTTGTTGATTATTTGTCAACCAATCATACTTTACCATCAAAATTAATATTTTTTCACGGAGGTGGTGGGGAAGACACGGTACATATGTGTACCATCAGGTTATTTATTGAAAAAAATAAAGTTCAACATATTTATAAATGTAATATTTGTAAGTACAACCTAGATACTATTTAAGTAAAAAACAAGGAAATACACAAAAATAAACCTATATTATTTTCTCACACACACTAAGCTATCAAAACTTTTAGGAAAACCTACTGTGTGATACAGCGAGAAACAGTCTGCATAAAGGAACATTACATTCTTGCCAAATAGTCCTAGTCCTTTTTTGTATTTTTCCCTGTGAACATCTTCTGGTTTGTCCTTCCACGGGAAGGTGTAAGGGTGTGGTTCCATACAGTTTTCTTCTTTTGGAAATAGGCCCTTTTTTAGGTGGTGGTAAACTAGTATTTTTCATACCTTCTGATACGAGTTCTTCAGCAAGGTTTACCAGAAATGGCAGAAAAGCAATATTTTCCTTTTTACGCCTCAGGTCGTTGTAAATAATCTATGCATTTACAGCACACATACTGAGGCATGTGTACCATACTTTTTTCCACCATTTCGCGGATTTTCTGTCGTGATCATAGACACCAATCATCTGATCCGCTCGATCAACACCTCCCATTTTTTGCCTATAAAATGATATGGCTTCTGGACAATTAATCACTTGTTGCTCTCCGGTTTTCGTTTTCTTTTTTTATGGTGGTAATGTCGGGTTTGTGACAATTACTCGTTGGTAGTACCTCTTTGGTATCTTGCCATTTGACATTTAACAGCCCACGATTTGTGGCCCTAAATTCCACGTTTTAGTTTACCACCCATTTTAGGAACGTTTTTTCTATTGGCCATGCAAGTACCGAACGCCGGGAAATCTATAGTTTCCAACAAATTTACACTGGTAAAGAATCGGTCAAAGCATAGAACTACATCCTGATATTTGATAGTTGAGACTAGTGACTTGACAACTTTTTCTCCAAGAGTCAAAGATTCATCTTGATCTGTTGGGGTTGATACTTTGCCGGAATATACATTTATATAATATGTGTAACCTGAATGAGCATCACAACGAAACCACAACTTGATGCCCCGTTTTGTTGGTTTTAGAGGCATATACTGCTTCAGAGACGAACGCCCCTTGAATTTTGTCGTTGACTCGTCAATGCTTTGAAACTGACTATCTTGGCGACATTTACTAAATGTGTGTTTGAGACATGATGTTAGGTCATCCACATAATACGTTTTAGAGGGATTTTCTGGTTTTTCTGGGGGAGCAAAGTATATTTTTGAGGACAAAAGCGTATATCGATCACGTGATATAGTTCTTGCAATGGTTTCATTTCCCATTGACTCCTTCTGACTCCAGTAATGTTTCAAACCGGGTAGCTTATTATACGATATGACAAACATGCATCCCAATAATTTTTGTATTTCTCCCTTATCAGTTTTCTTTTCATTTCTTTTTTTTTTGGTTCTATTTAGAATATCAATTCGCTGATTTGTACAGTCCACTATATGAAGATATAATGAATGGGGATATATTTTATGAAAAACCTTCATTGGAGTCATATTTTTATTTATATCTTTGCTAACAGCAGCAGATATCTCAGGAGGTATAATTTTTGCAGGAGTGAATGAGGTAGCTGGCAATACCCAGTCTATAAGCCGATTTGCGTTTGTTTGAATTTGCATTTCCTGGTCTGATTCTGACTCACTTTCTAAATTTGAATTGGAAGAATCATTCAATGTAGGGCCAAATACTTGTGGTGATGGATTGCGACAATCTGAGGACTGTGATGTATCACTTTGTACATCTTCGTTGGGGTCATAGTTATCGCTGGATCCAGAACTAAAGGGCTCTTCTTCCAACTCGGAAATATCCGACATTTCATCAACAAGTTTTTCTAATTCCTTCCCGGACAAACTTCGGCCGCGGCGTTTCATTTTGATGCTAAAATTAAAATAAAATTCATTGTAAATAGTCTAACCTAATCAATATACCTACAGGTTTCAAATACTAATAAAATTCCGACTAGAATAAAATAAATATTTTTTTTACCAAAATTTATTGGTTTATTTATTAATATTTTACGCTATATAAACTACATGTAATTACTTTACTATTTTACAAAAATTTTTGTACTTTGCCTATTTGGTGTGTAGTAAAAAAATAATTCACTTAAACCTGCTGGTAAACATATGTACCATCAATAACCCGACTAGTATACATATGTACCACAGCAAAAAAAAGTCACCAATAAACAGTAAACAAACTACAACTAATACAAAACTATAACTAATACATACCTCAATGTAGGAATACATGATGAACAATTTTAGAACAAGTCACACACTAGCAGTTCGTAAAAACATGCAGGAATATTAAACACGTGGCATCTCGTTTGCAATCAGCTGTGCAGTGACCTAACCTGACTTAAAAATGAGACATTTTTTAGCCTATAGCATAAAGTCGCAACCCAAAAATCCGGCGTGGTACAAATGCCGCTTAGATAGAACGTTAAATCGGGCTTCCAAGTTTTTTTAAAAATCGCTGGTAGAGGCCGTCAGTTTTCTCATGGACCTGCGCTAACAGACAAAAATACGTTCATAATCAACTGTTTGTCAGTATACTCTTCCACCTGAAAAAGTTAGTCTTGTTATTGTAAAATTTTGCGTTCATCTCCGTTCTCCTTTCCGTGTTTCTTATTTCTTTCCATTATTCTAATTCTACAGTGTATAAACAGTCTTTTTCAAGTATGTACAGTAAAATTCTATTTATATAACATTGTATCAATTCATAAATTGAATAAAATAAATAAGTATGTATTTAACGAATTCTCATGCTTAATGTTTTCAATCTTCACTTATTCCACACCATATGATTTGACGTCATCTGTTTGCGCATATCGAGGTCCATGAGAAAACTGAATGCCTCTACATATGTGTACCGCTAGGGACGAAAGGGTTAAAGATACCTTCAGAATCAGCTCAAACAGTTTATGTTGTTGCAAACTAACCAAAACTAAATTATCGTAAGGCAGGACCGTAACAAAAAAATGAAAAAGTGCATTAAATTATTCCATAACGCAATTAGATCGGATCGTTACTTGCAATACATAAATGAATTTGGGATGCAAAAGTGTTCCAAAATACGTTATAAAAAAACCAGGGTTGTATTTAAAAAAATTAGGTTGATGGTTTTTTAGCCCGAAACGTCGGAAAAATATTAAGTGTGGTATGTCAGTGGATTTAGAATTAAAATTAGAGTTTACTATGAATAAAACAAATTTTATTTAAAAAAATGAAGTTGATGTTGGTTGCGAAAAAACGAAACGTCGGATTGAAAATCCAAAAGGGTCAACTTGTACAGCAGTAAAAGTAGCAATGAGAATGAGAAATTTATTTTGTAATATCTTCTCAAATAGTCAGAAAAAAATAAAAACGAAATTCCGATTTTTCGGTTTTTCCTAATATTTTCGGAAGTATTCTGAATTTCCCAAATTTAGAACGTCATTTTGCAAGGTTCGGTGTGGCGCAACTTTTTCCTAATTTGAACATCTTTGTAACACTAACGCTTTACAAAATCCCCATGCTGTTCATTCTTATCCGGGACACACGGTATATTTTAAAGGAGATTATGTTGGAAGATTAAAAAAATGCTACTAAAAATTCGAAACAAATATCCAATATCTAAAAATTCGTCCTCCATTTATTCACCAAAGATTTTCCACATATTTTTGCTGACGAAAACATCATTTTTTAACTTTTTACATTTTCCCATTTAAAGAATGCTGAACTATTTTACGAGATAGCATTGATTATTAAATAAATAAATAAATAAATCCATTTACACAGCATTATGGTATACTCATGTTTTTGCGTAGACCATAGTAAAAGTTTTCTACAATACGCGAACTTAACGGGCCTTAACTTGTGCCAAAGTAGATAGTGATATCTAATATAATGTACCTAATACAGGTTGTCCAACTTTTCGATGATAATTTCAAGCAGCAACTATTAGTTATTTATCAATGTTAGTATTAAGAATAATTAGAGAAATTATACTTTAATCAATACAGCTACAAATTCAAAAACGCATCACATAAATCAGTTAAACTTTTGTAAAGAACTTTTAACTCCAATTCAACATAAATACGTTAAATGTTAACATGCAGTGGTTTTGTTGCGAAGGATAACCGTGAAATGACCAATAATTCGTATTTCCTTTATTAAATATACCATTATTGGTGATCATGTTTTGCTTAGACCAAATGTTCATCAGTCTGGCATTGCCTTGTGTACCATTCACAAAATCCTCTGCGTCTGTCTTCAGCGCCCGACATCAATCCTTGACAAATTCTAAATTTGTAAAGGCGAAATTTTTGCTTGGTTAAAAATTGCGCTGTAGTTTTCGTCACACCAGTGGTTAGTTCGGTATTTCTGGTCGATGTCGGATTTTCGGTTGCGGATAGCATCACATGATTGATCCTTGCATGGCTTTTGACAATTCGGCACTGATTTTTTAAACGAACCGTATTGTTTGAGATTACTCTCCAACCTTCTAAATATGAACTTTCCCGACACCTCTTATCAGGGTATCTATTTAAATACATGCGTTCTGCTTCGACACAGTTTTTTGTCACAGAGAATGTAACATGTTAACATAATAAATTAACTTCGCTTGAGCACCTCCATTTCTAATAATTAATATTAAACTAAATCGTAGCAATGACAACAAACGTCAAAGTGTTAATTTCGGTGTTTCAAAGCCCACTTCGCAAAACTAAAGAAGAAACCAATTTACTTACAACGCAATTAGATCGCTGTGGTGGACATAATTTATGTATTTATTAATAGGTATCTTATTGTTTCCACATATTTTTGCTGACGAAAACATTATTTTTTAACTCTTTACATTTTCCCATTTAAAGAATGCTGAACTATTTTACGAGATAGCATTGATTATTAAATAAATAAATAAATAAATCCATTTACGCAGCATTATACTCATGTTTTTGCGTAGACCATAGTAAAAGCTTTCTACAATACGCGAATTTAACGGACCTTAACTTGTGCCAAGGTAGATAGTGATATCTAATATAATGTACCTAATATAGGTTGTCCAACCTTTCGATCATAATTTCAAGCAGCAGCATTAGTTATTTATCAATGTTAGTATTAAGAATAACGAGAAATTATACTTTAATCAATACAGCTACAAATTCAAAAACGCATCACATAAATCAGTTAAAGTTTTGTAAAGAAATTTTAACTCCAATTGAACATAAATGCGTTAAATGTTAACATGCAGTGATTTTGTTGCGAAGGATAACCGTGAAATGACAGAATCATAAATGAGTATTCTGCTAATTGCTTGTAAGCTTATAATCAACTCTTGATTAAGCAAATTGACGCATACTTTATAAATTTGAACATTAACAATAGCAACATAACTTAGCTTAGCCTCAGTAAAGGTGTGGAAATTGTGCAACAGGTGTGGAATCACTTAAAGAATAATTTTTTTTAGCATTGCACTAATACAATTTGTGTACTTTAGACCACTTAAATATTAGTACAAAAATTAGCATTAAATTTCAAAACGAATGTATTTAATTTAATAAAACTATAAATGGATATTACTTTTATTATATACGTAAAAGAAATTTCCTCATCTAAAGAAATAAATTGTTTAATAAATGAAGCACAGTTAGGTATATAAATAATTCATGATAAAACCCCTACCTTAATTTTGTAACATGAGAATCGAACAAAGTGATACTTCTTGTAATTATAATTTCAACAAGAATAAATACTAGTTTGATTCGAGATTCAATTAAAAGCTAGTTAAGGTAATAAAAGATTCAAGAGTATCTTGTACCTAAACCGAACTCATCAATAGCAGTTTGAATTTTTAACCATCATTAATTACATGTCGGAGCTTCGTGTACAACACTACATACGCTAGGTTCACCCGCTAATAATGAATGAATACATATTATGGTTCGCTTAACTTCTCTTTACCTATACCTAGGTAGGTACCTTTTCCTTATATCTATCTCTCATCACGCACATCGCATTCCTTGTCCTCGTTCTGCTCTATACTTATCAGAATTGCCCTTCTTCTAAAATCAACAGACTAACACTTGTCCCAATAGTGTACACATCAAAATTGTATAATTCAGCGTTAATAACCAGCTTTAGCTATTGATTTTCTATCGTCTAATGCCTACTGCGTGTATATGTAGATAATAGCGAAGTTACATGACCGGCCCGATAATTGTTTAACAACAAGCGGCTACGCTTTGCATGTAATCATCAAACATTTCTTTTATACTGTTAACTGATGTAAAGTAACCGTCCTTTCGCAATAAGTGCTAATTTTAATCTTATTTAATTCTTTCTTCACTATATTATACTGTTAAAGAAAAAGATCTTATTCATGTAATAGAAAGATTATGATATTACTTATTTGCCAGATGTTTAATTATCACGCATAATAGTTAAGCACCATAAAGGAAATTATGGTATTACTATCGCCGAATTAAAACTTAAGAAAAAATGCGTTTAGAGTTTAACGATGCTAAACACATTATTGTTTAACTGACTTCTATCCATCCCTTCAACATAATTTTAGAACAAAGAGAGATCAACCTGGTTGCTCATATTAAAGTAACAAAATTGTTTCAAATATCTATTAACTTATTATACATTTCCAAAAAAAACTATTTCTTCTGCAACTGTCAAAAAAACCTAACAATTTACAGCCTTCTTTAATACGCAAAGACCGTATTTTTCTACACGCGAATAAATTGTTTTTATTGCAAATACATGTCTTTCAGATTATTTGAAGTACTAACAGCAGTGCCGGACTTAGGTGTTTTCCACTTTACGCATCAAATTATGCACGCCTTTTAATTAGAACATGTATCATTATAACCTAGTACCTACTAGACGTCAACATCATACCTAGCAATCAGTTCATCATAATTTAAACTTTCAGTTAAATCACTTTCTATAGCCAAAATCGTCAATAAATTTAACCGATTTTCTTCCATACTTGACTGTAAATAAGTTTTAAGTTGCTTTAAAGTAAAAAGTGACCGTTCAGCTGAACATACAGTCACTGCCATTGATACAAAAATTCATAACACAATTCCTGTATTGGGAAACACTGTTTATAGATTTTGGGATCGAATTAAATATAATAAGTCGGATATTTTCTTTTTTTCTAAAGTCTATTCTTTTAAAAATTCACAAAAGTGCAAAAATTCCGTTGAAAAGCAATTTTCCAAATCATTATTGTAAATTTCTTGGAGGTAATCGCATTTCTCAATTACCGTTTGTTGTGAACATTCATTTAAAGAGAAGAGAAATGAAAATTTCTGAAAAACATTTTAATATGCTGCAGTTCTTCTTTAGTTCCATCACAACTCGATCCTAAAAAGCATAAAATGTCTCAGTTCTTAATTTTTCCTTTCCAGTTGGAGTAATTTCACCATCGCGGCTTTTATCTTAAAAGATTTTTCGTTTTCGACTTCGTTGCTGTTCATCTTCATATGATTCTTCTGCAAGAGGAAAAGAGCTGCGTTATATCGCGGGTATCGATAGCGACGGATTGAAGACTTTTATTGGTTTTGTGATAACGTTCTAATAACACTTCCCAAAATACACTCATAAAGACGCATTCGAAACGGTGCAATTTCGCTTTATTCCAGTTCCTTCTACAGGTGTGGTTGGATTTTCAGATAAATTTTCCATGATTTCTGTTAAAGTTTGCAAATATTCATTCCAATTTTCACATACACTAATTACGGCATCATGTCGTGAAGACCAACGTGCCCCATCAACTCGTTTTGGAACTTTAGTATTATTTTTTAAGTTTGGCTGTAAAGCTTCCCGTCGAAAACTAGAAGCTGTGAAAAAATACAGGGTGTCCACAAACTCTTTTCACAAAAGAAAACTGCAGGTTCTAGAGCTGATTTTATACCGATTTAACGTAAATTACCTTAATACAAAAACACTTCCTAAGAGAGCTGCAGCTCTTGGAAGATGGCGCCCTAACATCGGTTTAATTCAAGTATCTTCAAAATGATAGCGTTCTGTAAATTTATTTAGTGGAATATGTCCAATCGTATGGCGTGAATATGATTTTTTTGTTGCACTCATAAGCGGCACGTTTGGGCGGGGCATTGAACATTGTTATTCATAAGTTTTTTGTTTTTCAAAATTTCGCAATTTTAACATAAAATTTAAAAAAATTCGATTTTTTCATAAAAAAATGATACTCTTGTCTGAAGTCGCTACAAGTCACCGTTTTCGAAATACATCGATTTCAACTTTTCATGTGTTAATCGTACTTTTATAAAATTAACTAACGAATTCATTTACAATTATGAAAGATGGCTATGGAAAATAAACAAAATAACAATTGCGTGAACGGCAAAATAACTAGTATTACAGGTACTAGTGGAGATTAAAGTGTCAAATAAGTTTTAAGTGAAAGATTTTTTATTGTTTAGTTACAACTGACATTACCGTAAATACAAAAAGTTGAATATTGTTAGAATGGTTTCGTTTAGTAACGAAGAATATGCTGATATGCATTTAGTGTACGGCGAAATGCAATTCAACGCTCGGGCAGCAGCACGTAGGTATGCAGATAAATTTCCAGATAGAAGACATCCTGCTCCTAAATCATTTACGCTTCTTCATCAAAGAGTTAGGGAAACAAGATCGGTAATTCCTAAAAATAATGAAACCGGAACCCATGCTGATGTAATGGACGAATATCAGGATGATATTTTAATGGAAATTGAGTACAGTCCCAAAATAAGCGTAAGAAGGTTGGCTGCAATGTATACCAACGTGTCAAAATCTTCTGTGTGAAACATAAGGAAGGCTTGCATCTTTTTCATTTCAAAAAAGTCCAGGCCTTACAAGCAGGTGATTTTCCTGCTTGTGTTGATTTTTCTTCAAAATAAAGAGAATCAAGACCAAGATTTTTTTCTAATATTTTGTTTTGTGATGAAGCCGCTTTTACAAAAGATGGAATATTTAATATGCACAATGCACACTATTACTCCTATGTTTATGAAAACCCTCATGCGATAAGGGAAAGTAAACATCAGGAAAGGTTTAGTATTAATGTATGGATAAGTGTTCTTGGTGATAACTTGCTTGAACCTGTAGAATTGACTAATCGTTTAAACGCCGAAGAATATCTCAACTTTCTACAAAATACTTTACCGGATTTATTAGATGATATTAATCTGAATATTCGGCGGAACTTGTGGTTTTTACATAATGGTTTTCCGGCTCACTATAGCAGAACTGTTCGCACTTTTTTACATAACAATTACCAAGAGCGATGGATCGGAAGAGGCGATCCAGTTGCTTGGCCAGCAAGGTCTCCGGATTTAAATCCTTGCGATTTTTGTGTTTGGGAATATCTAAAATCAATTGTTTATTCCCAACTAATAGAAATACGCGATCAGCTTTGGAGAAGAATCCAGGATGCCTGCGACGAATTTAGGAACAATTGGGGAATCTTTGCAAAAATTCGACAATCTTTACATAAACGAATAAATTTGTGCATAGAAACGGATGGTCGTCATGCTTTCAGTTGTCATTTTGAATTTTTTTTATTATTAATTGTGTCAGAAACATTTTTTTGGTATTAAAAACGATTATTTTTTACCCGAATTTATTTCTTACTTTCTAAAGCAAAATTAATTTATGACATGAGAGCAGTTGTGACGTTCACGCAATTGTTATTTTGTTTATTTCCTATAGCCATCTTTCATAATTGTAAATAAATTCGTTTGTTAATTTTATAAAAGTATGATTAACACATGAAAAGTTGAAATCGATTTATTTCGAAAACGGTGCGTCGTAGCGACTTCATACAAGAGTATCATTATTTTATTAAAAAAAATCGAATTTTTTTAAATGTTATGTTAAAATCGCGAAATTTTGAAATACAAAAAACTTATGAGTAACAATGTTCAATACCCCGCCCAAACGAGCCGGTTATGAGTACAACTAAAAAATCATATTCACGCCATACGATTGATTCCAATAAATAAATGTACAGAACGCTATCATTTAAAGTGAAACCATTTTGAATATATTTGAATTAAACCGATGTTAGGGCGCCATCTTTCAAGAGCTCCAGCTCTCTTAGAAAGTATTTTTGTGTTAAGGTAATTTACGTTACATAAAATCAGCTCTAGAATCTGCAGTTTTCTTTAATGAAAAGAGTTTGTGGACACGCTGTATATAAATGTTGCAAAGCATCGAAAAATGTAACAGCTTTAACATACTCCGCTGCACACACCCCTACTAAATTCAAAGAGTGTGCTGCGCAAGGAAGATAATAAGCAAGTGGATTACGTTTCTTAATGCGAGCTTGCATGTTGGTGTAAACCCCTGACATGTTACTAGCGTTGTGATAAGATTCACCACGACAATTTATTAATTCTATGTTAAGGTCCTCCAATTTTGATAATAACGCATTTTCTATTTGTTCTGATTTATGACCCACGTTCGACAAAAATCCAATGAACCGCTTCATGGGCTTTCCGTTTATCTGTACATATTGTATGTATAATGATGGATTATTTGTCGAGGTTTGCAATGTCAGGTGTAGAGTCGAAAATAATGCTGTAATATTTTGAATTATGAATTTCTCGAATTATGTAATTTAAAACTTCCCGTGACCTCAATTCAATGAATTCATTACAGATTGTTGGCGATAAATAAGACGTTTTGCCACTGCCGGGGTATCCATATTCTGATATGTGTTTTGCTAAAAGGGGTCGAACTCTGAGATAAGTTCTAAACATATCATATAATTTTCATTTTTCAGAGCCCCAGACTTTTCTACGCTTCACCTAAAAGCTAAACCTCTAGATGACTACTTTTTTACTACAATAACTACCCTTTGCAACACACTTTTCCAATCCTCAGTTTGGCTTTTAATTCGTTCACAAAGTAATGGGTGTATTCTGTCCGTACCAGCACTATTTTTTCTATGTAATAATAAAATTTGACATTTGGAGTGTTCGCGAGATACTTCGTGAAGATTTAATATTCTATTTACATTGCTCCAGTCATTGATACCTTCTGTTGCTATTTTCGTAACTGTTCGTCACCATTTTTTAATTTTCGACGAAACACACTTTTATTCAAGGAACGCTGAACCATACCTTTAGGATTGTTTGCTACAGCAGTTTTTGTTATCGTTGCTGAAAAATCATCGAACATGTGCTGATTGATTTCTTGGGATAGTAAATAGTCAGTGCTTTGACTATTTAACTGAGCCCATTCAGCGTGATCGTCACTAACATGCATTTTCTCTTGCTGCACAGCCAAAACCAAAAGTGTACATTGACCATATTTTGAAGAACCTAGCTGAGGATGAATATAATCTGTGCCTAACCCATAATTACTACCACTACCACTAGCAGCACTGACACTTTCAGTTGAAACATGTACATTTAAAACAGCGTCGGTATCACCATTGTCTAAGATAGTTCTAATGCTATAAGTAATATCGGGGTTTTCGGACATATACAAAGTCTATTCAGATTGAGGTTTTGCAGGCGCTTGTAAACTGAAATAGTGTTCTAGTCTTTTAGTTTTATTCAAAAGATTTTCTTGTTGTTTGCGTTTTCATCAGCAAGTTTTTTATACTGCGCACCACTTAATTTTTTCCCATGTTCACTCATTACTGAATTTAAAAATTAAAAAACTAAAATATTGTTACGTTTTTAATAACGATGGAAACTTTACATAATTTATTTAATACAAACACGAAAATCTTATGCACTATGAATAACGATTAAATACAGAACTATAAATAATTAACACTTAAGCTTTTAATTTATCTCAGTACAATTCTAATTTATATTCAATGCTACACGATGACTAAATTCGCAATGAATCATCTCTGGATCGGTTCCTTTTTATATATAAACACGCACAGATGGAATAATCTAGAAGGAATATTCTAGATGCTGAGTAACTCTTCGCTAGACGACTGAATAGATGATAACGGCACGCTTTGATGTTTACCACGTTGGTTATTTTTAGCATAGGGGTAGTTTCTTATCGTGTTTGCAGGTGCGTTACAATAGTGATACAAATTGTAAGCGTACAAGGCAACGAACGGCACAATGTACAACTGAAATCAGAACGCGGAATATAATATACCTACTGAAAAAGAAATCTTTGACTTCAGACGTGTTCGGATTAATAAAATTAGAATATTAACTATCCAGGGTACCTCCTCAACACATCGTCGAGACGTCGACACTGTATCGTCTCAATGCAAACTTGCGGCAATCTGAAGTCGGTTGTTTGGTCGAACGCTTTTCACGTCCGAAACCAAATCCAAACAAAACAAAACAACTCAAACGTTTTATAATACATTCATGAGACAATCAAGGTAAGATAAAACATGAGTACAGTACTTGCCGCCGTTAAACATAAACCAAATTTATTTCAATTCAATAAAATTGTCAGATTGTTTTGTGAAAGTTTTTACGTGTGTGTATCCTATAGTATGTTTAAAGTGTTTAAAAATGTTACTATACAGATAAAAAATTAACAAGATTTTGATTTAGTTTTATTTACAACAATTAATTTTACCTGATTTAAATTTCTTTGTCATCTATAAATTTTGGCGCCCCCTAAAACTTAACGCTTTACGCATGTACATAATATGCGCAATGGTAAATATTATTTGAAATTTAAACAGAACATACTGCTTCTCTAATTAAAATACCTAGCTTTAAGATTTGTATATGATATAAATATACCATTGACCTTGGGTCAAGTTTAATCGGTGCGCACATTTATAATTTATAAATTTGATATTATCAACTGCGAATTCTTAAATATTAAATTATATTTTAAATGACGTATGCGGCCTAGTACGGGACGCTTACAACAAACCAGACAAACATAAATACCTATGGAGAATCAAACCCCCAGTTGTCGTTCTTTCAAACACCAACAAATTTATCATACCCGCAACCAATGCCAATGCAACAATCATATGTGCAAAATGATATTGTTTACAATAGTCAAATACTCAAATACCAATAATATAAATCTAATGTCAATGCTTATGAATAAAACTCAATAACGGATACAGTCTTAAAAATAGCTGCATGGAGCGCCAATGTTATATGCCAACACGCATAAGAAATAAAAATGTTTTTACAAAATTCAAACTTAGACGTACTATTGCTATCTGAAACTCATTTTACCACAACAAGTTACATAACAATAGCCAAGTGCACTGTATATTGTACAAATCACCCTGGTAATAAGGCACGCGGAGAATAAGGAATTGCTATTAAACAACGACCGGAATACAAATTTAACAATATACAAGTTAGCAACGTCGTCGTTGAAGACTCCACCGGGAAAATTACCATATCAGCGAACTACTGTCCACCCAAACATAACAATAAAGAAGCTGACTTCACCAATTTCTTAAAAACTCTAAGACCTCGATTTTTCGTTGGAGGAGACTTTAATGCGAAGCACACAGTGTCGGGCTCGGGAACGATCACAACCAAGGGAAGGGAACTTTTGAAAACCATGCAATACAACAACCTATTCTATATAGCAACAGGTGAACCTACATATCAGGCATCAGATCCTAATAGGATACCTGACTTTCTAGACTTATGCACGCAAAAGGGCTAGATAAAAAGGAAATTCTAGCTGAATCTTGTTTAGAACTCAGTTCTGATCATACTCTAATAATACTAACCGTCCAAATACAAATACTTGGAACACAAAAAAAAACATCACTGTATAGTAACAAAATGAACTAGAAACTCTTCAGAGAAAAACTAGACCAACTAATAACATTAGACCACGCACCCAAAGCCGAAATTGAGCTAGAAAACGCAGTAACTGAATTTACTAAAGCCATACAATCTGCTACATGGCAAGCAACTCCAGACATTAGACACACTCATATCATAGACAAACTTCCTGTAATACTTAAAGATAATCTAGCCGATAAAAGGATAGCTAATAAAAGATGGCAATTGACTAGAGCTCCAGATGATAAGATAATAAGGTAATAAATTAACCAAACAACTTACAAACTACTACAGAAACTAAAGAATGATTCTATACAAGAATACCTTAAAGGTTTAACTCCGACTGAGGCTACGGACTGTTCACTCTGGAAGGCTACTCGCAAATTAAAATATCCGCAACAGCAAGTTTCACCGATCAGAAAACAGGATCTAGTCAACAGAAAGCTAATATATTTGCCGAACACCTTATCACAGTCTTTCAACCGAACTTATCTCAGCTATCTACGGTAGACGAGGAAATTAATAAAAATTACAAATTCCATACCAAATGGCTATACCACTGAAGAAAACAAATGAATTGGAGGTAGAAAGACTTATTCAACATAACATCAATCAACAAAAGGCACCGGGATACGACCTCATAACTGGGAGAACCCAAAACTTTCACATACATATACAATCCGATACTGCGACTTTTCCTTTCAGTGGAAAGTGACAGAAGTTGTAATGATTTTAAAACCAGGAAAAATCAAAATGACGTCTCATCTTACCGGTCGAACCAGACAAACATAAATACCTATGGAGAATCAAACCCCAGTTGTCGTTCTTTCAAACACCAACAAATTTATCATACCCGCAACCAATGCCAATGCAACAATCATATGTGCAAAATGATATTGTTTACAATAGTCAAATACTCAAATACCAATAATATAAATCTAATGTCAATGCTTATGAATAAAACTCAATAACGGATACAGTCTTAAAAATAGCTGCATGGAGCGCCAATGTTATATGCCAACACGCATAAGAAATAAAAATGTTTTACAAAATTCAAACTTAGACGTACTATTGCTATCTGAAACTCATTTTACCACAACAAGTTACATAACAATAGCCAAGTGCACTGTATATTGTACAAATCACCCTGGTAATAAGGCACGCGGAGAATAAGGAATTGCTATTAAACAACGACCGGAATACAAATTTAACAATATACAAGTTAGCAACGTCGTCGTTGAAGACTCCACCGGAAAATTACCATATCAGCGAACTACTGTCCACCCAAACATAACAATAAAGAAGCTGACTTCACCAATTTCTTAAAACTCTAAGACCTCGATTTTTCGTTGGAGGAGACTTTAATGCAAGCACACAGTGTCGGGCTCGGAACGATCACAACCAAGGAAGGAACTTTTGAAAACCATGCAATACAACAACCTATTCTATATAGCAACAGGTGAACCTACATATCAGGCATCAGATCCTAATAGGATACCTGACTTTCTAGACTTATGCACGCAAAAGGGCTAGATAAAAAGGAAATTCTAGCTGAATCTTGTTTAGAACTCAGTTCTGATCATACTCTAATAATACTAACCGTCCAAATACAAATACTTGGAACACAAAAAAAAACATCACTGTATAGTAACAAAATGAACTAGAAACTCTTCAGAGAAAAACTAGACCAACTAATAACATTAGACCACGCACCCAAAGCCGAAATTGAGCTAGAAAACGCAGTAACTGAATTTACTAAAGCCATACAATCTGCTACATGGCAAGCAACTCCAGACATTAGACACACTCATATCATAGACAAACTTCCTGTAATACTTAAAGATAATCTAGCCGATAAAAGGATAGCTAATAAAAGATGGCAATTGACTAGAGCTCCAGATGATAAGATAATAAGGTAATAAATTAACCAAACAACTTACAAACTACTACAGAAACTAAAGAATGATTCTATACAAGAATACCTTAAAGGTTTAACTCCGACTGAGGCTACGGACTGTTCACTCTGGAAGGCTACTCGCAAATTAAAATATCCGCAACAGCAAGTTTCACCGATCAGAAAACAGGATCTAGTCAACAGAAAGCTAATATATTTGCCGAACACCTTATCACAGTCTTTCAACCGAACTTATCTCAGCTATCTACGGTAGACGAGGAAATTAATAAACAATTACAAATTCCATACCAAATGGCTATACCACTGAAGAAAACAAATGAATTGATATACAGTGATATCAAAATAAGATATTAAGAACGATAGATAACGCGCCATGGTATGTGCCAAATGCTCTACTCAACAACGACTTTAGTCAAGAAATTGCAAAAATTAGTGTAAAATATGAAGCTAAGATCATGACACATCCAAATCAACTGGTATCCATACTGTTCGGGGATGAAGATGAGCCCAGGAGATTAAAAAGGTTTAAGTCATCCGATCTTACCAATCGCTTTAAGTAAATAAGTACTCTGTCTTTTAATAATAATATCAGTTAATAATAGAGGCTGCTCACTGGAGTAGCATATATACATGACGTGTATATATAGTTTTTAAGGTATATAGGTTAAGTACTTTCTTAAAATGTATTTAGTCCGCAATTGTGGGCTAATTGTAAACACATAGTCATACAAAAAAAAATCATTTTTTATATTTATATGTTCTATAAATCTATACGTTTCGATAACAATTACAGTTATAGTCCTCAGTAATTGATAATATGTTTAAGAATTGCTTAGGACGTTAGATCAACTTTATGAAATATGAAAGATGAAAACGCTAAAATAAACCTGCTATTAATACAACAATTTGATAAAGTTATGAAGCCTAATATGGAATATAATTTTAGTAAAGAATAACTAGATCCTTAATAAATTAAGCATTGTTAAACTGCCTTGAAAAAGACAATTCAGAACACTTTCTAAAAGAAGAAGCCTAACAGTGAAAAATGTCATAATCGAAGAGAAAATTTAATCAAATTATGATTTAAATGTAAAGTTGTGAAATTGATAAAGGCATCCACAAATATAAGATTGATATATAACTAAAGATCTAGTCAAATATAACAAAGAGATAGTTTTTTGTTAATAGTTGTAATTTTAAAGAGAATTTTACAGAAAAAGCACAATGTAGTACGTTTAATATGATTTTTAACTTTAATTTTAATTTCAAGTACATATGTTAATGCGATTGGTTTCCCAATATTCCAAAACAATTTTATTACAACCTCGTATATGTATTTATATCAAAAATTCTGCCGACTTCATTGAAGAAATACATAATTTCAAAAAAATGAAGAGGGTGAATAATGGTCAGTTTCGACGTTTCACTTTTTAAAAAAGTCGCTCTTAAAGGAACTATTCAATATAATGATGACATTTTTCCAAAGAATATAATTCCTTTTCAGCACTGGCTTACAACGAATTATTTTTAGTGTAATAATAAGTTCTATGAACAGCTTAATGGTGTAGCGATGGAGAGCTGTCTTTATTCTGTTATCGCTAACTTTTACATGGAAAAATTTTAAACATTTACGTTACAAAATGCACCTAAAAAACCTTTAGTTTGGTATAGATATGTAGATGACACATTCCTTATCTGGAGACACAGAGAAGAAGTATTACATGAATTTCTAATTTTTATAAATTGTATTCATTCAAGCCTCCACTTTACCATGGATCAATATCTAAAACTAATAATTCACTATCCTTTAAGATTTAACAAAAGCCGACACACACTGATAAATACCTTCATAAACTAAATGTTTAGGGGATCCAGCAAAACGAATTTGTGATCCTGAATTTTTGGAAGATAAATATAAATTCAATTACTTAGATTTTGGATTCTTAATAGTGTATATTTTTACATTAATATAATTAAAACCATGATATTCAATTTTGTAATATGGAAACATTGTCAAGACAAACTCATAATTATATTCGTTTAAAACGTGAAGCTATTGGGGTGTTTCTAAATTCATGCCAAAAATTCAGGAGGTGATTTCCCGTATGAAATTATGATGGGTCTTTCCTATAACAAAATTTTCTAATGCCACTCCCTTCCGAGATATCACCCCGAAAAGGTGGTGAGTAAAATTGAGTTTTTTTTTTTTCTTAAATTTAAGTAAAGATGGAATTTTAAATATGGAACACTGGAACTGTGGCAGGATCTGTAGCAAACAAAATACACCCACGTACCACACAAAATTAAAAAACACCGAACGCGTTTCGATAGCTACGCTATCATCATCAGCGGTCGACTAGGGCGGACTAAAGAAAATTTCTAACATGTATACCATCAGCGAGTAACGCTTCGTTGCTAATCTGGTGAAAGTGAAAGTGAAAGTTATGAAAGTTTAATGAGTTCAGAGTAGAATTTGTTTGTTTTGAAGATCTCTAAGCTTTCATAACAATCAAGTTCGTGCTTATTACTAACATGTTTGATTAATGATACCTCATCTACTACATGATTTTTATCAAACACATGTAGGGCTACGGCAGACTTGTCCCAACGTTTGTATTTTATATAAGCTAAATGTTCTTTAAAGCAAATTTTGATAGGTCGTTTAGTTTGCCCCACATACATTTGTTCACAATTTTTACAATTAATCTTATAAATTCCCGACCTATCCTGCCTATCCACTTTATCTTTTGGATTGCCTAAAAGAGTTTGCAAACTATTATCTGAAGTAGTGACTGTTTTCAAATTAATTTTGGAAAAGATTTTAGGTAGACCTTTTGTACAAGCGAGATAGTTTGGTAACTTTACATACTTTGTTTCTATTCGTTCTCTAGCGTTACCTAATGTAGTTACGTTCTTAACCCTTGTCCTATGTGTTTGTTTCCTAACTATATTCATAAACCACTTCATCTAAAAACCCATTGTATGCAGCAATTCCTTTAATAATGCGCAATTCTTTATTATAATTTTGAACTGAAGGAGGAAAATTAAGCAATCTATGAACCAAAAAGTTAAAAGCCGTGAGTTGATGCTGTCTACAGTGATTTGAGTCATTGGTTATGAATCTTTTAGTGCTAGTTTCCTTACGATAAATATCTATATCTAGTTTACTACCATTTCTTGTTACCAGAGTATCAAGGAACGGGAGACTGTCATTTGCCTTTATCTCATAGGTAAATTTGATTGTCGGAAATTTAGAATTTAAAGTTTCTACAAAGTTCTCAACGCTACAAAATTTAGTATTAAGGATGGCAAATACATAATCCACATATCTAATCCAAACTCGAGGAAAATAAGGCAAATCGCGTTTTAAGTCTGTCTCAAATTTACCCATGAATAGATTGGCTATAAACGGAGGTAAGCTATTGTCCATTGTCGTACCATGTTCTTGCTGGAAAAATTGATGGTAAATTTTGAAAGGTTTGTTTCATACACAAATCCGTTAATTTAAGAAAATCTTCTACTTCTCTAGCGTCCAAATGGTTTTGTTTTAAAACATCTTCTAAATAAACTAAGGTTTGATCTATTGGAACGCTCGGAAACAGTGAACAAACGTCGAATGAGACTAAAATTTCATTTTCTGTAAGTTCAATGTTTTTAATTTTATCAATAAATCCATACGAATTTGCCACACTGAAGTTGGGCTGTTGGTAGGAGAGGTTATGAAATTTACTAGATAACCATTTGGACAGCAGATAAGTAGGTGAATTAATACCAGAAACAATGGGTCCCATAACATTACCTGGTGTATGAATCTTAAGCAAGAAATAAATTCTAGGTAGCACCGGATTGGATACCGTTAGTCAGGTTATGCAGGTAAAAAGTCGCTTGAATTTGCCAAGCGGAAATGGTTAGATTTAGAAATTAAATGTCATTATTCAAAACTAACGAAGTTAGAATTAGAGGCTTATGACTTACATTTAAAACTGGTAACAGGTTTAAATGCTAATGAATTTGATGAGTGGATTACTTTTTTGCATCACTTGGATGAGGTCATTGATCATAAAGTTATTGCTAAAAGATTTATACATCAAAAGAAATTGTCAAAATTATTTAGATCCAACGGTATCCAATCCGGTGCTACCTAGAATGTATTGCTTGCCTAAGATTCATAAACCATGTAATGTGTGGTACGTAGGGGAATTTTGTTTGTTAAAGATGGAATTTGTAATCTCCGTGCACTCTCAAAGGACTAACCACCGGTATTTTTTCAACATTCCTGTTACATTATAAGAGAAATTATATTAACAATCCTTACTTTATTTAATATCAAACCTTTTTTTCGAGATTGAGTTTTGTGGAACAAAAATGTTACTTAAATCCCTGTTTATTTAAAAACATTTCTTAATCTTAAAGTTTTTTCCTAAAACCAAGAGAGTCGGAGAAAAAAAATACAATATGCCGTGTGATACATCCTTAATGTTTTACAGTCTTCATACGTAGTTTATCTATATCTATAAAACACAAAAGTTGTTTCTACCTATGTTCGTTATAGACTTTGAAACTATGCAACTGATGTGCTCAAAAAAGGTTTCATTAGAAGGGGCATTAATGCGAAGATGGTTTTAGACGAATAAACTAGGCACATTCGATTCATTCACGATTTTGATTTTCCCGAATTTTGAAATTTTTCAAATTTATATTTTTAAATAGGGTATCCGCTATGTTTTATATTTTTTTATAAGAAAAATTTTACCTTTAAATAAATATCACAAACATTTATTGAGGTGTGTTGTGACGATAGCGCGGAGCGCAGCTCCACGCTAGTTATTTAATAAAGCATAAAAATCATGGTATTGTATATTTTTTCCTCCGAATCAATTGGTTCTAGGAAAAAATTTTGCGATTAAGAAACGTTTTTAAATAAGCAAAGGTTTTAAGTAACATTTTTACTTCACAAAACTCAATCCCGAAAAAAAGATTGATATTAAATAAAGCAAAGGTTGCTAATTTCATCCCCTTATAATGTAATAGGAATGTTGAAGAAATGCCGTTCGTTAGTCTTTTAGGAATGCACGGGAATTACAAAGCTTCAAGATTGCATTTTTACTTAAATTTGAGAAACAAAAATAAAAACTCAATTTTACTCACCACCTTTTAGGGCTGATATCTCGGGAGTGAGCGGGCTGAGGAAATCTTATTTAGGAAAGAGCCATCATAATTTCATACGCGCAATCACCTCCTGATTTTTTTGCATGAATTTAGAAACACCATGGATATACAGGGTGTTTCATTAATAATTGGAAATATTTTAACTGTTAGATAAAGTGTGACTCCTCACTGAGTATCCCCAGGCGCATGATAATTGGCGTCATTTTTACCTTTCCACCTACATATATAGTGTAATATAGAAGGTTATGCCAGCGACTTGTTTTACTAACGCCAAATCGACTTATTAGATCATTTTACAACGTTTGATAGTTTCGCCAAGATCGGCCATGATGTGTGTATGGGTATGTATGTAGTATCCACGATATCTCCAAAACCACAACACTGGCATACTTTAAATTTAGTATTTAATCCTGTTTTCATTTCTTCTGGGCCTTATTAGATTTTGGGATACATTCAGTGCCGGAGCGGAGGGCTTATTAGTGGCAGTTTTTGGTTTTTATCAATTATTTCTGAAACAGCTGTATATTTCACAGATATAAAAATACCAACATATAGACCTTATATATATATATATATATATATATATATATATATATATATATATATATATATATATATATACAGGGTGTTTGATACATCGATGCAAATATTTAAAGGGGTGATATAATAGGTGATTTTGAGTCGATTTAAGCAAACATACTTATATACCAAGTGTTACGGTTTTTGAGATAATGCCACTTTTAATATTTCTTGATTTTACCGTGATTTTCTGCAAATATCGAAGTGTACAAGCGTAATAAGCCGTCTTATCGCAAACTTATACTAAGTCTTTTTATTCCTCATGAAGTGATTGTTCATATTATTTTATCAGAAAAGCCTAAACTGTCTTTGGTTCTTGCTTAGAACTTCTTAAACATGAAAGTTTTAATTTGTAAAAAAGCAATCACTAAAATTCAAACGTGGATTTAGTCTAAAATCTTTCGTTATTTTTTTTTCCAATTTCAGTAAAACTTCTTTGGGCAATGGTCTTTAAGATAGCATGAATAGATTTAGAAAAATTTTCACAAATTGGAAAAATTGAATTTAATTACCAAAATACCCCTAGGCGCATTCCAAAACGTAAAATAGCCCTTCATTATTTAGTTTAAATAGTTTAAAAAAAGCAGATTTTTAGAAAATGTTTTGCGGTTATCGCTCCACCCAGTACTTGAGTTTACAGAAACTGTTTCTGAATTCAAGATTTCTTTCACCTCACTAACACTGGAATGTAAAATTTTCTTAGCAAAATCGAGTTTATTTTCAAGTGAATCTACATTGCTATTTAAAACGTCACTTTTGACTTTTCGTTTATTTAGTGGAAATAATTTCAATTGTGGTAAATTTAATACAATCGTGCAAAAAACAGTATGAGCATCACGAACATTAAGGGTTGTACCGGTCTCCGGCCAAATTCGCTATCGCTCAGCCTCCAAACATGACCGGCGACCGGTAAACGTCCCTTACTGTTCTTGATACTCAATATAATATTGCCTCGTGCAGTACTAATTTTGAACACCAATAATAATACTATTAATGTTTTAATAAATCGGACATCTTCTAAAAATCTGCTTTTTTTAAACTATTTAAACTAAATAATGAAGGCTATTTTACGTTTTGGCGAATGCGCCTAGGGGGTACTTTGGTAATTAAATTCAATTTTCCAGTTTGTAAAAATTTTTGTAAATCTATTCATGCTATCTTAAAGACCATTGCCCAAGGAAGTTTTACTGAAATTGGAAAAAAAATTAACGAAAGATTTTAGACTAAATCCACGTTTGAATTTTAGTGATTGCTTTTTTACAAATTAAAACTTTCATGTCTAAGAAGTTCTAGGCAAGAACCAAAGACATATTAGGCTTTTCTAATAAAAGAATATGAACAATCACTTCATAAGGAATAAAAAAACTTAGTATAAATTTGCGATAAGACGGCTTGTTACTCTTGTACACTTCGATATTTGCAGAAAAACACGGTAAAATCAAGAAATATTAAAAGTGGCATTATCTCAAAAACGGCAACACTTGGTATATGGGTATGTTTGCTTAAATCGGCTCAAAATCACGTATTCTATCACCCTTTAAATCTTTGCATCGATGTACTAAACACCCTGTATATATATATATATATATATATATATATATATATATATATATATATATATATATATATATATATATATATCAATTATGTTCTACGCATTTTTTTATACTATGCGTAATTTAACGGCAAAAAATTCCAAAGTGGAATTTTAGTGTCAGCTCGAATATTTCAATATCTAAATAACGATGAATTAATTCTATAAGGAAATTTTCTATCTTTTCGTTATATGGTTTCTTAATATAAAGCAAGCTAAGTTTAAAATTAATTAAATAAGATTTAAAATTCCTAAATCATTTTATATGTGATTTATAAAGGCTTTGGAATTTTTTCAGTTAACAACTACATGTCTATTAGCGTCTAACTGACTTCAAGTTTTAAACGTCCATGTGACATATTATTATTATTGCTTTGATTTTGCAATGTTGCCTATTTTCGTTACGAACGTATTAAAAAAGGGAATGAATAACTATCCTAAAAATTATTATTAAAATTATTTCATTTCTTTTAAGTTCCACTTTGTAGGTTGGAAGGTCGTTTGTGTGGAACAACCAGACATTTAAATATATATATATATATATATATATATATATATATATATATATATATATATATATATATATATATATATATATATATTATATGTACAGGGTCCGGCAACAAGAGCGCCTTCTTCTATACCTTCCGTTTCATATAAGCGAGATTAATAAATTTTGGGATAGGGTTATAGTTTAGTTGTGTGTATATTTTAAAATTATTCACGTGTGTACAGGTTATTTAGATGACCAAACCTCAAAACTACAAAAAAAATTTAAATCATTATCGCTAATGATTAGCGTTAAATTATTTTTTTTTATTTTATTAGTTTTGTATTTTTAGAAATAATTTTAATAATTATAGTGTATTAGTTTCTGTTGCGTCATGAATTTAAAAAAATGTTCCAATAATCTTATACATTTTGAAAAATTGAAAATAATTCGGAAACGGCTATATTTAGGGATAGGGAATTGTATATCGAATTGATAAGGGTTAATATGTAGAAATTAAAAACGGAATAATATACAGGGTGTTCCATTTAAATTTTTTTTATTATAGTTTGGTCATCTTTAAATAAACAACCTGTATACACATGAATAATTTTAAAATATGCACACAACTAAACTATAACCCTATCCCCAATTTTATTAATCTAGCTTACATATATATATATATATATATATATATATATATATATATATATAAACAGGATAGTACTCCCACATCGGAGAACTTCGTTCTATCCAAGTAATGTTTATGTCGCTTTTGAACGTTGAGGTTAAGTTTGAAAATTAAACTTCTTTTCAAAACGTCAAATATGTATTTCATATTTAAAGATTGTTTAGATTTCCCAAAAACCCATATCCCCGTATTGGGTGGATCGAAGCCTGTCGACGAGATAAAATTTATTGGGAACATGGTAAGTGCAAATTTACTTCCTTCACACTTACTTAATGATAATTACACAGGTGGTATATGTTCTTTTGACTAATATCCTAGTAAATATACATTTTAACATAAGATGTAGAATAGAATTAACTACCAAACGGTATACTGAGCGAGTTAATTAGTCGTAGTTCTAACCTATATACGAGTATGTTCTCGTAACTAGCCACCCATAGTCCATATTGGAGTAGGTACTTAAATAAAGGATATTGATATAGTTAGTTATTAATGTAAAAAAACAACAAATTATGCTGTTGTATCATGTAGGATCACTTCATGTAATACTACGTGTGCAAACGCTTTGTTCCCAGTGAGGTAGGTAAACCTGTGTGTTATAGTACCCTCTTTTTTATAGCAGTCACTGTCATTTATTATAGTGCTGTAAATATGTATAAAAGTCGCACAATAATTACAACCAACCACTGTTTTTGAAATTAAACAAGAGCAATATTTGTTTTATAAGATTGGACCAACCCGTACAGATTCATCTAAATAAACAAATTCCATTTACAAAACACATTTAAACAATCGTTCAAATTTCGGTGGCCGCGATTGTTTAGGGTGGTTCAAATTGGACACAAAGAGACCACATCGATAAGAGCCACTCGATGGAAAACGTCAGATGTCAACTGGGATGTTTTCACGTTGCCCTTGACCATACCCACCAACCAAGACACTGTGGCTTATGACATGCCTAACACAAATCATTATAAATGCTGAAAGTATTGCAATCCCAAAAACAAAAGGCGCAGTTGTTAAACGTAGAGTTCCTTGGTGGAATTGTACTGTTAAAGAAGCAGTGAAAACTAGAAAGCGGGCGCCCAACTCTTTCCGAACATATCCTGCCATGGAACATCTCATTTTATTCATGTCCAGAGCTGCGGCTAGAAAAACTATTCTCCAGAGTAAAATGGATTCATGGAACAACTATATCTCAACCATGACCTGGGAAAGTCTGAAACAGAAGTCTGGAAGAAAATTAAGTCAATATCAGGCAGAAATACTGTTGAATGTATACAACTACAGGTTGAAGGCTACATAGTAAATGACAGTAGCAGTGTAGCCGAATTGCTTGCAGATGAATTTCAAAAAACAAGTAGTTCCACAAACTACGATAAACTTTTTCTGCAAACCAAACGTGAAAGGGACATTACCTTAGACTTCAGTACCACACAGTGTTTTGAATATAACGATCCTTTCACATTGATAGAACCTGAAAATTCCCTCACACTTAATAGAAGAACTGAGATTGGTCTAGCAGCAGTACTAGATAAGGTCCCACAGAGAAATGGAAAGCCCCTTCGGCACTCTCAAGGAAAGAAGTAATTATCCTCCACAGAATACGAATCGGACATACAGATCTATCCCACAAACATTTACTTACTTATCACAATCCAGCAGAATGTACTCACTGTAATACACTATTAAGCATTGAACATCTAATCTGTCACTGCCTGAGATATACTGCCACGCGCAACCTGTACTACATCTCAGAAATTCTGACTAACAACCTAAAAGACAGCGAAACCATACAAAATATAATACAATATCTAAAATCGATTGATATATATCATAAGATATAATCGTAGATCACACTGAAAAGGCGCTAAAGACCAAAGCAGTCGAAGCACTATAGCTACAAAAAATAATAATAATAGTTTATTGATCAACAGATGATAATCCATTTACTGATCAATTAAGTCAAATTTGCAAGTAAAAAAAAGCCTCTTAAAACTCATCAACGATAATATGTGCATTCCTTTTTTTAGTTAGTATGCAGGTTCTGTGTCAATCAGTGTCTCTGCTCTATTTTATTTCCCCACCGAATGCTTCAAGGCCCAATATTACCTCTATTTATTCAGGGTTCTTGTATAAGTACTACATCATAACCCTCCATCAACTTGCATCTGGGACGCTTTGTATAGGCTTAAACGTCACTGTTCTTAGCCTATAATAGGTCTTGAGTCGAGCCTGTTCAAGAAACCTATAATACGCCCCATCCATTGAGAAGGCCAGTATGACTCTGTCCTTCTCCATCTTGACGCTCAGTTTCTGCCATTCTCCCGTTTAACGTAAATATAGCAAGTGATACATCAAAATTTAAGAAATTTTACGCTCTTTTTACAAACCCCAAAATATACAGGTATGAAAAAGTGTAGCTTAGAAGCGAATAAAAAAAAAACCTGTATAAAAACGGTCTATCGCGATGGATTCTACGTACAAAGTCCTCTAAGGAAGATTTTGCCAAAATCCATTATCTTTAACAATAAAAAAGTTATGGTGCATTCAAGATTAAATTCTAGAAACGCCCCCTAGCTGCCAAACGATTAGAGATAGCTAAATTCTGTTTACGCCAGTGATTTTCTCATTAAATTTGAGCTCCAGACACCTAAGTCAATTAAAAAGTTTACAAGTGTTGTTGTAATAATTTTGTTTGGGTTAAGGACTTGCGGTGAGTGCATAAGGAATATTATCCAGTGGAAAGTACACTTCCTACATCAAACGAGGTTTGCCCTATACCTACCACTCTTGATTTAGTTAAAAATTTTAGTGATAATTATTGCCGCTCTTTGTGAGCGCCACTCCCACACTGATGAACTAATTGGCATACCCTTTATCTTGTAACGTGCACGTATATATATATATATATATATATATATATATATATATATATATATATATATATATATATATATATATATATATATATATATATACAGGGTGAGGCATCTAAGCTCCGTCGGTTTGTATACGAAAAATGGTAAAATATTTTTGAAATCTTTTTTTTTATTATCGTGTAGGTTCATTAGGAGCACGTTTTAAAATTATTTTCGAATATGCAGGGTGGTCCATAAAAATTTTACGCATGAAAGTTATGAAAATTTAAATGGAACACCCTATATATGATTCCATATTTCGATTCTGTGGACTAAATAAAGGTCACTTACTGTACTATACCTAACTCCACCAGTTGTCGAGATATTTCATTATTTGTGAGAATGTAGATCGAAATTCAAAAGAACTTTCTGTTCTACGTACTCGAGGAATTTTTTTCAAATGTTTTTCAATGTTTACTGAAAGCATCAAACTTTGAAATCTACCGAAGTTATTATCACAAATTTATACTGGGTGTATAAAAACTCAGTTACAATTTTGACCAACATTAAAGCCAATTAACTTCCTTATTTTAAATGGAACACCCCGTATTTATCACCAAATTTTTATTCTAATTTTAATTCCCTACAAAACTGTATTAGGGTTCCTTCTTACAGATATTCTGTAATTTAGGATTTTCTATTCCAATAATAATTTCATGCAATTTGTTCTTGAAAAGCAGGCTTTGACGGTCTTACTGTCACATAAAATAAACGAATTTATTGAAAAGTCATAGTTCGTGTTAAAGTTAAATCATTTTAACTAATTAACTTTGAGAATAAGTTTTATTAGGTGGGTACCTACCATTTAAAATGGCTTGCTATTCTCGAATTGAAAAGTTCGACATGATCTTAGTAATTGGGAAATGCAATGATAATTGCTTGCTAGCATCTAGGGTTTACGCACAAATGTATCCTGATAGGCGTCATCCCGACAGGCGTTCATTAGAACAATTATTGCAAGTTTTTCGAAGCACTGGAAGTGTATCATATACTACACGACAAAACCAAAGGCCGGTTACGGGTAACGAAGAGAATAATTTTGCCGTTATGGAATATCTGGTAGAAAATCCACATACCAGTCAGCGGAGAATAAGTGAAGAATTTGAGATAAGTCAGCGGAGCATTGGAAGGATAATAAAGAAGAATAAGTTTTATCCATATCACATTCAATTACACCAAGAACTTTTAGAAGTGGATTACGATCGAAGGCTTGCATTTTGTTTATGGGTTTTAGAAAAATTTGGTAATAATGAAAATGTTTTTGATTTTGTGCTTTTTTCGGACGAATCAACGTTCCACAATAACGGTTTAGTAAATAGACATAACTTTCATTTTTATAGTGACGAGAATCCTATTTTTTTTTAGAACTCTCGATAGGCAACACAGATGGTCCGTAAATGTGTGGGGTGGTATAATGGGAACACATGTAGTAGATCCGTTTTTTTTAATGGCAATTTGAATGGTGATATGTTTCTCGAATTTTGAAAAGGAAATTTTTCTGTTCTTTTGGAACACATACCGCTTGATATTCGGCAGGAAATGTGGCTACAATTAGACGGAGCGCCGGCGCATTTTCATGCTAATGTTAGGGATGAATTGGACAGGCAATTTCCCAACAGGTGGATAGGGTGCGGCGGCCCACAAAATTGACCGGTAAGATCCCCTGATTTAACTAGTCCTGATTTTTTCTTGTGGAGATACATCAAAAATATTGTCTAGCATACACCACCAACCACACCCGACAACATCAAGTAGCGAATCAGAACAGCTTTTAATTCCATAACTCCAAGCATGTTGAGAAAAGTGAAGGAGTCTTTCCTAGAGAGAGTTCGTTTATGGATTGAAAGGAACGGAAATCATTTTGAACATTTGTTGAAACGTTGAAGTTGCTCAGTTATCAAGGCTGTGTTTGTTCAATAAAACAATGTTTTTGTTATTTACCCAGTTATTAACGTCTTTCAGTCATTGTTAAGCAAAGCCTAGTCAAACGGTTGGATTATCTCGAGCAATAAAAGCTTTTCATCAAAACCTGCTCATAAAAAATCGAGTAAAAAATGACATAAAATTAATGATTAAATTAGAAAATCCTAAATTACGAAAAATCTGTAAGAGATAGGTATAGGGAACCCTAATACAGTTTTGTAGGGAGTTTTTATACACCCAGTATAAATTTGTGATAATAACTTCGGTGGATTTTAAAGTTTGATGCTTTCAGTAAACAATGAAAAACATTTGAAAAAAAATCCTCGAGTACGTAAAATAGAAAGTTCTTTTGAATTTCGATCTACATTCTCACAAATAATGAAATATCTCGGCAACAGGTGGAGTTAGGTATAGGGACTATAACAGTGAGGGACGTTTATTTAGTCCACAGAATTGAAATATGCCATCATATATAGGGTGTTCCATTTAAATTTTCATAACTTTGATGCGTAAAATTGTTATGGACCACCCTGCATATTCGAAAATAATTTTAAAACGTGCTCTTAATGAACCTACACGATAATAAAAAAAAGATTACAAAAATATTTTACCATTTTTCGTATACAAACCGACGGAGCTTAGATGTCTCACCCTGTATATATATATATATATATATATATATATATATATATATATATATATATATATATATATATATATATATATATATATATATATATATATATATATATATAATATAATGTTTGATTGTTGAGTAGTGCATGCACCAAGTAGAGGCCTGCTTGCTCCCTGTAATTTGTAGATGTAGAAAAATAGCTAAATCGCTACACATAAAAACTTATTAATGGACGGTCATTTGACTTAGCTACACATTCGAGCAATATTTGGAAATGAATCTTGTTACAGTGATAATACATTAATTATTGAGTTGATAATACTAACTGAGTAAAAAAGACTTGGAGCACAATTTAAAATTCATAGTGCAATGGTATTGGTATCGACTATAGGCAATAGAGCAAAACTATACAAGACTTAATATTATGAGAAATGGGATGAGAAAGTTGGAACAGAGTGGAAAAGTTTCGAGAATTCAGAATTTATAATAGTAAACATCTGCAGCATATGCGTGATACTTGATAAATTTATTGGTACAGACAACAAAGTGAACAGAACAAGAGATAAAAATAAATATTCGGTAAATAATGGTGTACTTATTATAGATATATGGTCAACATAGTTTCGATAATCTTAAAGAGGAAGATGTAAACGTTACGATACACGTGCCGAAGTAAGTTTAATGCTTTTGGATCTATCTTTGCATATACATAATGTTCTATTTGTATATTTGCTTCGTTGGTTTAAATATATAATGTTCAAGAAAAACAGTGTCTTGTAAAGAAAGGCGAGTTTGAATAAGGTAAATATTTAATTTGTTTTTGCAAAAGTGTGCATTTCATAAAAAATAATATAGAAACATTACAAGAATTTTTTTACTTTCTCTCTAAAAGCTTTCACTCTACAATAAGAAATCCTAATGATTAAGATGAACCGACTTTCATTCATTTTTTACAAATTTTTCTAAACTGAATGTTTTATTTTCACGTTTTAATTTGTTTATTCAAATAAGAAAATCCGTTTTGAAATTTTAATTCGCCAAAAGACAGTAGTAATTTAAATAAGTTTGCTGGATGTAAACGTGAATTACTTAATACGGATGTTACTTTATTATATCACGTACAATATAAAAAAATATTTTTAATTAATTGAAAGTTTTATAACAATTTCTTTGAGTTCAAAACACACTTTGCTTCCGAGATGGTTTACCACACACGGGTACCATTATATTTAAGAATGTAGTATGACTGATTAAAAACACGTTAAGTATAGCAAAGATTGATTTGTTTACGTACTGAAGAGCATGGCTATAAAAGACATGTCGACGAGGGATATCGATTTTTATCAGTATTGATGATCTGCAATACAAAGTGGACCACACATTGTTTTCACCAATAACAATGGTTAGTATTCCCAACACAAGAACTCGTTACGTACCGACACAGCATGAAGCCGCACGCACTCATTAGCGACGTCAAATGTATGTTCCAACAATATCTAGTGATGATCTATGACTCTTTGCGATCATATAAAATTATTTGACATATACGTAAGACAAGCCTCAATTTAATATGAACTTTCTAAAACAATTACTGTTCAAATAAGAAAAATAATTAATTTACTTTTTTTTCTATTCTGTTGTGTGATTTTTAATACTTTTGACTCTTGACACATACAGGGTGGCGTATTAGTGTGACAAAGTCCCATATCTCCTTTATTTAAAGAGATACAAAAAAAATTAAATACAAAAGTTGTAAGATATTATCTGGTGCATATTCCAAAAATATTTTTAATTGTACAGGGTAGATCATAAAAGCTTAGAAGTAATCTTAAATTTTTTTTAAATAGAAAACCCTATATATTATTACATATATAGATTCTACATACAAATTTAGACACATTTTGTGTATAATGTCCTATACCTAAGCCTAACCGTTTTTAACAAATTTCGAATTTTTTGTCAAAAATGACGTTTGCAGGCAAAAACATAGGTGGAAATCTCTTCTAAACGAAGCCTTTATCAATTAGTTATGGTTGGTTTCCTTGAAAATGGGGACCTACTCTAATGGGCTGTATAGATATTTTTGTAATACATTCATACAGGGTGATCGAAAATGGACAATAAATAGTACATTCAAAAAAACCTACAGTCATTTTTTTTTTTAATGGAAACCACCTATTTTTTTAATTCTATCTTATTTAGCATTAAAAATAAGGGTGACTTTGTATAAGAGTGTATATCCAAAAAATTGTAGTTTTTGAAATAATGACAATTTAACATTTTTTTATTGTAAAAAGGCTATACGGCTTTCAAGTTTTGTTGTTAGTTGGCCGTGACGGCGGGGCGCGGCCAAACAAAAAAAATCGAGCACTTCAGATCGAAATATTACAATTTACTGAACCCCATATAAATAATTATTTTATTAAACGAACTTAAAGTAAAGACAATATTTTTTTGATTCAACAATTTATGTCCTAATCCTAATCATAAACTTAACACCTCTAATGTAACTAAACCTGTAACTAATTATACAGATAAAAGTACTAGAAACACGTCAAATACGTACTACCTAATAAGTTGTTCGAAATGTCCGCCTCTTTCTTGAATACACAATGCAATACGTCTCTCAAATTCGCTGCTTAAATTTCTACACATTTCAACACTAATGTTTTGAAAACATTTTCTAATCCTAATCTTTATGTCTTTCTTTGTTGTAGGCGGTATTTTATAAACCTGCTCTTTGACGTACCCCCATATGCTAAAGTCCATTTTAGTAAGATCTGGGGATCTAGCAGGCCAAGCATCAGGCCCTCCCCTCCCAATCCAACATTCTGGATATCTAGCATTTAAAAAAGTTATTATTGGACCTATATGATGTACTGGGGCCCCATCATGAAGAACCCACATTTCTTGTTGCGTATCCTGTGGCACTTGACGCAGCAACTTAGGTAGATGGTTTTGCAGAAAGTCTACGTATACTTCCCCTGTTACTCGTTGATCAAAAAAATATGGTCCAATTACATGATTACCGACAACACCTCCCCAAACATTAAAGACCATCTAGTTTGAGAAGTATATCTTACAAAATGTGGATTTTCGGTAGAATAGTAATGAAAATTGTGTCTGTTTACACTTCCGTTTCTGTGAAATGTGGCCTCATCTGTAAAGAAAATCAAATGAACAAAATTTCTTTGTTGGTTTATTTTGTTTTGAGCCCATTGACAAAATTCCAGTCGTCTTTGATAATCTTCGGGAACCAACCCTTGAAGTAGTTGAATGTGATAGGGGTGCATTTTTTTCAAACTTCAATATCCGCTGTACCGTACGTCGTTCAACACCAATCTGCTGAGAAATGGGTCGTTGTCCAATATATGGATTTTCGGTAACTGTTAATAGTACATTTAATTGATTTTCCTCAGTCTGTGCACGTTTTTCCCTAGTATTTTTTTCATGTAACATATTGCCAGTTCTTTCAAAACGCTCCAAACGCTTTTCAAATGCCCTTCTTTCAGGTTGCCGTCTCTCTGGAAACCGTTGTTGATACAGTCTTCTTGCTAAGAGCGTATTCTTATCGCTAGCTCCCAAAATAAAAATCATATCAACCATCTCGGCTTGCGAAAAATTCATTATTTACAATTTTAATTCAAGTTTTAAATCAATTTGCTATAAAATACACTAATGCATCACACAAATTATCAACAGACAATAAATAATGACGTTTCTGATGATCTCTATTATTTTTATATGCCACGCCTCGCCGTCACGGCCAACTAAAAACAAAACTTGAAAGCCGTATAGCCTTTTTACAATAAAAAAATGTTAAATTGTCATTATTTCAAAAACTACAATTTTTTGAAATATACACTCTTATACATCTTTTAATGCTAAATAAGATAGAATTAAAAAAATGGGGGGTTTCCATTTAAAAAAAATGACTATATGTTTTTTTGAATCTAATTTTTATTATCCATTTTTGATCACCCTGTATGAATGTATTACACAAATATCAATACAGCCCATTAGAGTAGGTACCCATTTCCAAGGAAACCAACCATAACTAATTGATAAAGGCTTCGTTTAGAAAAGATTTCCACCTATGTTTTGGCCTGCAAACGTCAAAATTTGAAATTTGTCAAAAACGGTTAGACTTCGGTATAGGACATTATACATAAAATGTGTCTAAAATTGTATGTAGAATCTAAATATGTAATAATATATAGGGTTTTCTATTTAAAAAAAATTTAAAATTACTTCTAAGCTTTTATGATCTACCCTGTATAATTAAAAATATTTTTGGAATATGCACCAGAACATATCTTACAACTTCCGTATTTAATTTTCTTTAAATAAAGGAGATATGGGACTTTGTCACACTAATGCGCCACCCTGTATGTGAATCAAGTTTATCGCGCCAAACATTTAATTTTGCAGCCTTATTGTGAATTTTTTAAAAATAAAATGTTTTTAAATTAAAATTATTACAATATATTTTCGCATTAAATACCACCTATACAGTTTTTTTCTTTTCGATTCAACTCTCTAGTATTTCAGTTGGAAAAAGTGTATTTTCGTAACATTAAGCTGGCAGTAATCTATTTGTTCAACGTACTTTGTTACATTGTCAAGTGTTGCAAGTTACAATGGTAAATCGGTAAGTTTTTTTAAAAATTGGGCTGTCCTTGGAATTATTGTTTTTATTAATAAATGCTATTTATAATTTTAATATAAATCCCCAGTGTCAATACAGGTAACGACAGCCAAACAAATGGCATGTTACAAACGCACGCACGCAAGTGCGTGTGCACGCACCGGCACAGCAAACAATAGAATCAGAAATAATCAAAAGTGATGAAATAAATCAATACATACACTGTGCATAATACATCACTTCCTTAAAGAAATGCGCTAAAAGTGAATAATTCAATAATGCCATAAATTTGACTAATTCAATATGCGACGATTAATAGTTGTAAAAATATGTGGTGTGGAACAATACACGACTTTCCAACCTACAAAGTGGAAATGACAATGCATTTTTTTAGGAAAATAATTCTTCTTTTGTGAAACGTTCATAATTAAAATAGGTAACGCCGCAAAAACAATAATAACGATGTACGTCAGCTAGACTTTTAAACCTTCATGTCAGGTAGACATTAGCAGACATTTTGACGCCAACTTGAAAAAAAATTGCGCCGCAATACCCCCTCCCCATCACCGCCACTGGATTTCTCGAAAAATATAATCTGCTTCAGGAGAAATAGAAACAATCTCTGCACGTCGCCTAGGGTATTAAATCTGTTTGGGTTCGATTTCCACAGCTTCTCTTATTATTCTCTTGGTTCGATGCAGAACAGAACATCTAACCAAGAGCATAATAAGAGACGCTGTAGAAGTCGAAAAACGCCCAAATAGCTTTAACACCGGAGACGACGCGCAGAAGAGACTGCCGAATACATGGAAATTGGTATTAAACAAAAACCGTCAAACAACTAACATAATATATCATGGTCGTGTAACTTTGGTTATAAGTAACCCATACCAACACACTAATACGAAGGAATACGTGTATTACCTTTATTATTTAATAATTAAAAATTAATAATAATTCTTAATTACATATTGCTAAAGAAAGTTTTGTGAAGTATGCTTAATTATTCTTTGTCGCGCAGGTAATAAAATTTATCATAGTAGCATAACCTTGGTTACAGTAACTAACCCATACCAACTCACTTAAATGAAAGAATAAGACTTACAATAGACCTCTTGTTGAATTCACAGAAAAACCAGCAATAGAGAATCTAGCCAAGACAAAAATTGGAGAATCCGTAGAAATCGAAAGACGGCCAACAGATAACCTGAGACAACTCGCAGGGACTGCCTAATACATGGAAATTGGTATTAAACTAAAACCATCCAACTATACACAATAAGCCTCTTATGGAATCCTTAATTAAATAAATCGTCGATTGCATTTAATGAAGATTAATATACACCGTGACACATAACAAACTTGAATATTCTATGGCAGTGATCTATTGATCTGTCTCTGGCAATTCATAAAAACGTTTTTATATAAAAGAGATATGTAGGTACCTACGTACAGCTACTGGTGTAAGGTTATGCTTTAAATAAAAGCTTCCGCACTATATTTTCCTTAGCGGATTTGACATCAAGCGCTTTGGCGATTCCAGAATATTTAGTATTGTGGTGATGGTTTCATCACCGATTTGGAGTTGCAACTTTTTTTACCGCTTATTCACATTTTTTAACCGCAATCGTATTGGTTCATTTTTGAAAATTAAGGATTCCGGATTGGTTTTAATAGACAATAAACAATCAAAAAATGTTCAATCCAGTCTAAAAGATAAGGTGACATTGCATTAATTTCAAAAAATCTTTATTTATCCTTCCAAATCCAACTCATTGCCTTCAAAGTAATCCCCTCCGGACACAATGCACTACTAACGTTTTTTTCGATCCTCGAAGCATGAAAAATAGTCACCTTCCGATATGACCTTCAGAACGCATAGCGATTCACGTTGGATGTCTTCAATCGACTCGAGAAGGTGTCCCCGGAGTGGTCTTTTTAGGTTATCGAATAGTCAGAAGTCACACAGTGCCAAATCAGGAGAATGCGGTGGTGGTGGGACGATATGGGTGGAGTTTTTGATGAAAAATTACGAAGAACGAATGCAGCGTGAGATCGTGGTGCAAAAACCAAGAATTGTCTTTCCATATAATCGGCCTCTTTTTGCAAATAGCTTCACGCAAACGACGCATAACAATAAAATAATATTCCTTGTTGACAGTTTGACCCGGAGGAAGGAACTCATAATGAACAACACCACTGTAATCAAAGAAAATAATGAACATGACCTGGATATTCGATCGACTTTAGCGCGGTTTATTTGGTATTGCTCCACCTTTCGCACAATATTCGCTTGATCGGCCAGTTGTTTCCGGATCGTATACATAAATCCAAGTCTCATCTCCAGTTACGTGTTTTATTACCTCCCGATAGTCAGAAACAATTGTTTCACGACGCTCTTTTTTGAACAAATTGAGTGTTTTTGGTGCTAATCGAGATTTGACGCGTTTGAGGCCCGAAACACCTTTTACACCGATATTATCAAACTTTTCGAGATCTACGATATCAGCAAGGTCTCTACAAGTTAATCGACGGTTATAGACGTTGATAGTCGTCCTAGTCGCCATTCGTCTTCGACACGTTCTCGGCCTTCTTGGAACTCTTAGTACCACTTGTAAACATTTTTTTTCGACATAACCATGTCACCAAAAGCATTTTGCACCATTCTCAACGAATCGTCAGCGAAAAATTTGTTCCGCTAAAAAATTTAATGTAAATTCTTTGCTCAACAAATTCAGACATTTAATAAAATTATAAAATGGATAATAAAACTATACATAAAGCCATTATTTTAATATGACAATTTTGAAGTTAATCAAAACAGCAAATAATATTCATTTATTATTCAAGTAACTTCAAAAGTGACATATCTTGTTGGATGTTAGGGCTAGATTTGTTGTAAAATAGATGTAGCGCCTCTATCACGCCGAGTTCAGTCGCTCTTTTTCATCTATCAAAAATTGAAAAGTCTATGTGATGTATAGGATGGTTGTCGATTGCATTCTGGAATATTGCAGAATTAGGGATTGTTGTTGATCTCTTATTCAAGCGAGGGGTGATACCTAAGCGTTCACAACGACGAACAAAGAAGTGACGTTGGGTTTTTCCCAAGTAAATAGCATTACAGCTATTACATATGAACTTGTAGACAATGTTCGAAGCTAGATCAGGAAATCTAGCCTTTACTTGAAAACGAGACCCAACTCTTTCTAAAGTGGTAAAGGCAACGTGTAACTCTAAAGTAGGAAAATCTTTTTTTATAATGTTTTAATGAATATGGAAGCTGTGTGATCCGGTGAAAGGAAGCTTAACAAAGATTCGTTGTTTATCATCTTGTTAGACATATAAATCTTTTATTAAGAAATCGTCCTATGCATTGATCAATGAATCCTTTAATATAGTTATTTTTTATTAAGATTGTTTTTATATGTTCTATTTCTTCATTGAAAAGTTTAAAAGTTGAACAAAGCATAAAAGCACGATGGATTGAAATGTTAATAAGGCCTGTTTATAATAATTGGGAAGGAAACTATCAGAATTAATATATAATCCAGTGAAAATAGGTTTTCTGTAGATAGAAGATGAAAATCCAAGATTATTTCTTATTACATTAATTTCTAGATATGGTAAAATTTCATCAATTTCAATCTCATAATTAAATTTCATGCTGTGATGTTTGTTGTTAACCCTCAACTGGTAACACACGTCTGAAAGACGCGCCTATTTTCAAAAAGACTCGTAACTTGACGTGGCGCTGGCAGTGTTGCCTGTCACTCAGTGTATTCTCAGATGTGTCAGAACCGACATCGCCCATTACAGTTTGGATCACGCGACCTACGTTTTGTGATTCTGAAACACATTTCATTGAAAAGTAGTGCGTCTCAGAGACGTGTGTTACCAATAGTGAACTAGATTTTATGCGCCCCAGAGACGTGTGTTACCGATTGTGGTGTAATTTTCACTGTGGACGGATACTACTTGATACTTCATAAGTGAGTATTTCCAGTTAAAAACTGTTTTTTCCCATCAGGATTTTGAAAGTCATGAGTGAAAGTCAAGACAAGAGAGGTTAACCATCAGTAATTTCTAGTAATTCAAAAGCCCTACTCATTTTTTTCGATGACTTGTGAAACCCTTTTATCAATCAGGAAGACACTTTGCATCCTATCTAATGACAGTACATCAAAATTTTCGTGTCTCTTCCAGAAATGTTTTCTGCACGAACAAGAAAAATCATGGCAATGGTTTCTCTACCTGAGGACGACGCAGAACCTAGTGATCAAGATTTCGATACTGATGATTCTTTCAATGTTGAAGATGAATTACTGGAATGTTCCGATCACGATGTCGACTCTGATGTCGATGAGCCAGTTTCGAAAGATGATCGTCATTTCGAAGGGAACGATTTGCATTCACCGCTCTATAATGCACCTGGGGAAGCAAGCAGTAGCAACATGAACACAGAAGTGGTTATTGGTACACCTGAGGAAGTTTCTAATCCGAATGATACTCAGCAGCCGAAATATTATTATGCAAAAAACAAATGTTTCATTTGGAGTGCTAATGAACCGAGATCTTCAAGAACTCCGGCAAAAAATATTATGAAAATGAAGCTTCCAATGTTACGACCAATCGCGAAATCACTTGGAAAAATCCAAATATTGAAGAAGTTTGGCGTCTTCTGTTCGATGGAGATATAATTGATGAAATAGTAAAATGGACTAACCAAAAATGGCAACAATGAGAGAAAACTGAAAGACCATCAATCTGTGAACTATAAAGACACTGATACAATTGAAATTGAAGCTCTTATTGGACTAATGATGCTATGCGCTATATTCAAGTCAGGAAGAGAAGATCTAGCCTCATTATTCTCTACAGGACCATCTGGACGACCAATTTTAGAGGTGTCATGTCTTTGAAAAGATGTCTCACTTTATTACTAGCGTTGAGGTTTGATGATGCTAACACAAGGAAACAGCGAAGTAAAGTGACCCGCTGCCCAATTTCATTTTTATTCTATAAATTTGTGAAAAACTGCCAGAATGCATTGAGATAGGGAATCATGCACGCATAGATGAGATGTTAGTTGGTTTCAGGAAGGTGTCCCTTTAGAATCTATATGCCGAATAAACCGGCAAAATATGGATTGAAAATTTTATGCCTGACAGACGCGCATACGTCTTATTTGTACAATGCCTCTACCTATACCTAGGCAAAGACAGTGACGGATCCACATTGTCGAGTGAGGAGAGAAAAATGAGTAAACCTACACAGAGTGTCATTCGCCTATGCAAGCCTATCGCAAATTCAAATAGAAACGTAACAGCCGATAACTGGTTTTCGTCACTGGAGCTAATTACCGAATTGAAGAAAATCAATTTGACTTACGTTGGCACAATGAGAGCCAACAAAAGAGAGATCCCACCAGAATTCTATGCCAATAGAAGAAGAACGGTAGGGTCATCTTTATATGGTTTTGCATCAGATGTGACAATGGTGTCTCATGTTCCAAAGCTGAACAAAGCAGTGAATTTGATTTCATCAATGCATAACTCAAAATTCACGGATCAATCGAATAATAAACCAGAAATAATCAGCTTTACAATTCCACTAAATCGGGTGTTGATAACTTGGATAAAATCATCGCAAATTATTCACCAAATAGAAGATCCAGACGTTGGCCTCTCACCATATTTTATAACATGATTGCTGTAAGTATTGTAAATTCTGGCATCATTTATGCAAGTTTTGACGGAACACCCACGGTAAAGCGTTTCGAATTTATACACTCACTGGCCACGACACTAATAAAAAAGCAAGTTCAACGACGATTGTCTATTCCCAATCTTCCTGATGGTCTCAAAAAAGTTATGACCGATATCCTAGGAGAAGAGGGGCCAACTACTACTCGCAGGGAAATATCGGATAAACTGCCAAAACGGAAAACTTGCAGGTATTGCCCGTATGAGAAAAGGAGACAAACGGCCTACAAGTGCATAAAGTGTGATAATCCGTGCTGTTTGGAGTGCTCAAAAAAAATATGCAATCAATGTGCTTCGACTGTTGTATGAACTTTGTTTTGCTTTTATAAGTTTTGTTTTTCTTTTCTCAATTTTTTTTTCTTCATTTATATTTTTCTGATCACTGTTCATTGCATATGAATGTCATTCTTTGCTTCGAATTACATATTTTCAAATTGCGTGGTATTTACAAATCATTATACAATAAAAAATTACTTTCATTCACTTGTATTATTGACATTTTTGTTTTATATTCCATTTGACTCACATTGATAATATACTAAACAAATTGTTGAAATTATTCAAATGATGAAATTTTAGTTTTTTCACGAATTGATTCAATAAACGCACATTGAAAAAAAAATGCCGTCAACGTCTGTGAGACGTGTGTTACTCATAGCGTTTATTTTGGAGATGTTACCAGTTAAGGGTTAAGGTAATTCAGAAATTAAAAAGCTTGTTCTTCTTGCTTAAAGATTAAAAATATGTCGTCAATGTACCTTCTATAAAATAATGGTTTGAAAGCTTCAGGACAATTATTTAACCAAAGTTGTTCATGGTGTGCGAGAAAAATACTGACAAAAGTTGGACCAAGAGGATTTCCCATAGCAACACCATATAATAGTTTGTATAGATTACCATTAAATAAAAAATGACAATCTTTAAATGCTAGTTTAAGTAAATTTTTAAGTTTGTTTTTTATAATATTTAGAAATTTTCACTGGCCTATATATTAATTCTGATAGTTTCCTTCCCAATAATTATAAAACAGGCCTTATTATCATTTTAATCCATCGTGTTTTTATGCCTTATTCAACTTTTCAATGAAGAAATAGAACATATCAAAACAATCTTAATAAAAAAATGGTTACATTGAAGGATTCATTGATCAATTCATAGGACGATTTCTTAATTAAATATTTATATCTACCAATGTCCAACAAGATGGATAAATAACGAATCTCTATTAAGCTTCCTTTCACCGGATCACACAGCTTCCATATTCGTAAGAAGATAAGAAACATTATGAAAAAAGTTTTTCGTACTTTGGAGTTAGACGTTACCTTTACCACTAGAAAAAATTGGATCTCGTTTTCAAATAAAGGATAGATTTCCTGATGATTTAGCTTCGAACATTGTCTACAAGTTCACATGTAATAGCTGTAATGCTATTTACTTGGGAAAAACCCAACGTCACTTCTTTGTTCGTCGTTGTGAGCACTTAGGTATCACCCCTCGCTTGAATAAAAGATCAACAACAATCCCTAATTCTGCAATATTCCACCATGCAATTGACAGCAACCATGCTATACATCATACAGACTTTTCAATTTTTTATAGAGGAAAAACAGCGACTGAACTCGACGTTATACAGGCTCTACATCGATTTTACAACAAATCTAGCCTTAACATCCAACAATATATGTCAATTTTGAAGTTACTTGAATAATAAATGAATATTATTTGCTGCTTTGATTAACTTCAAAATTGTCATATTAAAATAATGACAGTTATCTAAAAATTATTTTTGTACAATATTTTCACCGTTCTAACTAAAATAGCATTAAGTAGAGATGGGCCAAATATAGGCTACCATTTTCATTTAAGCCCTTATTCTGAAATAGTTCATACCTACATTCTTTATGGAACAACAAGATTATACATTTAGTGCAATATGTAAACACTTCCATTGAGTTTTGAGGACTACATTTAAGGAAATATGAGCTAGATTTCCATTAACAAGGTCCAAATATGGGCTACTGCAGATATTTTATGTTTAATTTGAAAAATGAAAGAAATTGGAATAAATTGGATACAAATAAGACAAATGCTCTTACATAAAGTAGAAATCACACTTCTGCACTAAAAAAATGTGGTGGTTTTGTGAGTCTATTTACAAAAATCGCAGATATATGCATCAGTTTCTGCATCCGCACACTCAGAATGTGCCCACTTAAAACAAACAAGGCACTGGGCCCAGAGTTCCCCTTTGGCATCATCTGAAAATCGTCCATCACAAAACAAACAACAGCAATCATTGTCATCAGGCTTGGATCTTCAAGATCACTCTCCCCAGAGCTGATTTCTACCAAAGGCTCGGAGTCTGAGCTCAAGCTTTCTTTCTTCTTTCTTGGCCGCTTCAATGGCTGCTTGTTAATTATCTTCGAATTTTGTGGTTTTCCAGCCTGTTCCTTTTTTCTCAGAAACCCAGTCAGTTCAGCCATGTAAGGTGATCCAGTGATAACTTTTGCACCATGCGATTGTCTTTGTCTACTTCTTTTCTTCCTTATATTAGTGACCGGAGAGATGGCATGAGGCAAGACAGGGTATGTAGATGAAGATGCAACTGCATTTGACTGATAAGTAGCCCACAATGATGCACTAGTAGCTGAAGTTGATGGACCAGCAGCCGAAGTTGATGGACCAGCAGTCGAAGTCGATGGACCAGCAGCCAGAGTTGATGGACCAGCAGTTGATGTAGGTCTACCAGCATCAGGAGTTCGTGGACCAGCAGCAGGAGGAGTTGACGGACCATCATTAGGAATTGAAATTTCTGATGTATTAGCAGCAACAGCAACGTTTGTTGACAGGAAAGCTCAGAAGACCAAATTCCATTGCACATTTTTGGTGCTTCTGCTTGTGCAGCTATGTAGTCTGCTTCTGTGAAGATCATTTTATTGAGGGGGTAGATTCCTGTGGCTAAAAAACCATTAATGGCTATTTCTCCAGTTTGAACTTTTACATAAGCCTTTTTCAGAATTTCTGCAACCTCGTACACAGTGACAGGATGCCCTGTTGTTCTTGTGTACATTCTAATTTCCTCATTATAGTAGGTCTTAAATGGCCCCATGACACTCTTATCCAAAGGTTGGAGTTTATGAGTTGAGTGGGGGCGGAAGTGACAAAATTGTCACATGATTCTGTCGAGCCATTTCAATGACATCTATATTACGAGTATGACTATAATGCCCGTCTAAAATGAGCAGTATGGGAGAACTTTCCGATGGTCTTGCATGTGCAACGACGTGAGTAAACCACTCGGTAAATAGGTTATTTTAAACCCAACCAGATGGATATGCAAATCCTATAGCTCCTGGTGGGCATTCTTTCATGAGCAGCTGATTCCTATTTTTCCTAGGAAATATTAGCATGGGTGATATGAAATTACCGGCAGCACTCATAGAAAAAATAACAGTAATCAAACCTCCTCTTTCTGCTGCTGTCATTGAAGCTATTTGCCTCTTCCCTTTCCGTGAAATGACATCAACAACTTTATTTTGCACCACTATTATTCCTGTCTCATCTACATTGTAGATTCGATCAGGAGTATAATGAACCTTTTTGTACTCAGTTTCCAACATTTGAAAGAATTTGTCTACGTTTTCTTTATTGAACCCAAGTGCTCTTGCAAAAGAGCTTCCACAACGCCTACGGATAGAAAGATCGTCACTATAGCGATGTAGAAATAAATCAAGCCAGGATCTCCCTGCTGCTGCTGAGGTGAATGGATGTGGCAATCCATTTCGTGTACATAACGCATATGCCATACGTTGCAAGTCACTTCTAGTTAAGCCATGAAATTTTTCTTCCATTTCTAAAATGTATTCTACAAGCATGTTTTCGAGTTCAGAACCTAGGACCGGCTTTCTCCCTAATTTAGTCCTAACGGCTTCTTCGGGATTGAGATCAATTTTTTTTGCCAATGTTTGCAACGTGGTTCGTGGAACTGAATACATTTCAGAAGCCTTTAGAGTTCCCATTTTGTTGCACCTAACAGCTTGAATAGCTTTGATCATGTCCTCATCCTTCCATTACTTTCTTTTTCCGATCGGAATGTATTTTGGTTTAGATCTTGGCATCTGAAACAAAATATTTCCATTTATTTATAACGGTCTAAATATGGGCTAGTAGCCCGTATTTGCACCCATGCAGGTACCCATATTGGACACATTCGACTGTCAAGTTTGAGGATATTTGCCGGCTAAATACTAACAAATTAAAATGTTGTTTATACACTAAAAGACAGCTCTATTCACGTATAATCGAATGCACTAAACTTATATCTGACAATTAAGCGTCTTCATAATTTAAAATATATATATATATATATATATATATATATATATATATATATATATATATATATATATATATTTGATTTCTCAGAAAATTTCATTCTTGATGATTTGTCCTGCTTGTTTTCAAACTTACTTACTTACTTAACCTTCACGCCATTCCCTTGCGGGGTAGGCAAAACAATCCCTGCCTCTTATTTATTTTTCATTCACAATCTTTCGCCATGCTTTCCTATCTCTACATACCTCCCTAGCTTCCGCAAGATTCATACATAGTCTCTGACATGCCCTTTTGTTTTTAGAACTCCTTATCTTTCTTTCCTTTATCAAAGATTCTACAACATTCAGCCAAGTTTTACGCGGCCTACCAGGCCCGGCCTTTCCCCTAACGTCACCCACATATATTTGTTTCGTTAATCTTATGTTATTCATTCTCTCAATGTGCCCAAACCAACGTAATGTACAACTTTTATATCTATCCATCATCGTCTTTTCCTCACCACACTCCCTCATTATGCATTCATTTTTATCTTGTCCCTTCTCGTTTTACCACATGCGCTTCTCAGAAATCTCATACCCACAGCATTTATTTTTCTTTCGTGCTTTTTTGACATACCCATGTCTCACTTCCATACAGTACTGATGGGACGAATACGCCAATATAGATTGCTCGTTTCGCAGCTAGGCTCATGCTTTCATTTCTCATTATCGTCCACATACTTCCAATCACTTTCCTTCCAGCATTGACCCTTCGTCCAATCTCGCTCTCAATTGTACCATCTGCAGTAAACATTCTACCGAGATATACCAGCTCGTCCACTTGCTCCACGATTTCATCTTGCAGAGTAAATACTCTACTCTCTTTTTTACCTTCCCGATTGAACACCACACTCTTAGTTTTGTTCGCGTTTACCTTTAGGTCCATGCTCTCACAGACTGTATCAAACTTCCTCAGAGCGGTTTGCAGCTCATCCGCACTGTCACTTAATAAGACTGTGTCATCTGCATACACCAAGAGTCGCACATTTACGTCACCAACCATTACACCATTTGTATCGTTACATGCTTGTCTAAGACATTTATCCATGTATACATTGAACAACTACGGTGACATCACGCAGCCTTGTCGCACTCCTTGCTCAATATTAAAGTATTCACTCACACCTCCTCTCACCCTAACACATGCCCGACTACCGTTGTATACTGCCCTTATTCCATTTATTAGACTTTTATTTACGCCATATTCATTTAATATTTCCCACAGCTTCTCTCTATTCACTCTGTCATAAGCTTTCTCCAGATCTACAAACGCACAGTACAACTTCCTTTTTACCTTTAAACACTTTTCGATCACCTGCTGGAGAGCAACCATCTGATCGACACATCCTCTCCCTGGCATGAAGCCACCTTGCACATCCCACATCTTAGATTGTGTAGTTTCTCGTACTCTATCCATCAGTATTCTTCCAAATACTTTACCGGGCACGCTGAGCAAGCTTATTCCTCTGTAGTTCTTACAATCACTCTTGTTCCCCTTACCTTTATACAATGGTACAATGATCGCGCTTTTCCAATCACTCGGCACTTTTCCACACGTAAGGCATACATTGAATAATTCACGCAATCTTCGTATAAGCTTTGTACCACCATACTTGAGCATTTCACCAGTGATTTCATCTATGCCTGCTCCCTTGCCGTTTTTCAACCTTCCTACCGTTTTTCTACCTCAATTATTCCAATATCCTTCTCAGTTTCATTCATCCTTTCTTCTATATTCTCCTTATTTAACCCTTCAGTCTTACGTTCCTCACTACTGTACAGCTTTCCGAAATACTCTTGCCAGCATTTCCTCACTTCACAATCGTCCCATACTATTTCGTTTCTATCATTCATCACTCCTGCAGCGTTCTGTTTTGGGCCACGTTTTGTATTTTGACCCATTTCCAGAAGAGTTTTTGTTTCCTCAAAATCATTCTGCATTTTCTCTCCTTCCACAGCCATCACTTCCTCTTTACTTATTCTCACTGCCTCCTTCGCTTCTTTGTTTCTTAATCTGTACACCTCATACAATCGTTTCTTCTCAGTCTCATTTTTGCAGCAATCATTGCCATGTACGCATCTTTTTCTTACTTACTGCCTTTTTACCGACTCATTCCACCAAGCACATTTTTCTGTCTACCTACAATCACTCTTCCACATATTCGCACGGCACAGTTGACAACAGAGTTTTTCAAGCTTATCCATGCACTTTCAACGTCAGTGCCTTTTATTTGTTCGTTCCACACTGCTTCATTCACATTCAACTCTTTATTGACAGCATCTGCGTATTTCATTCTCGCACCATTATCCACTAGTTTGTCAACCCTAATTCTGGACGTTCGCACTACGTTTGCTTTCCTTCTCCACACCCACTTTTCCCTAGACACACTCTCGATATAACCAAAAGTGGTCCGATCCACACTCCGCTCCGCGCATTACTTTTGTGTCTTTCACCAGGTTTCTAAGCCGTTCATCATACACTATCAAGTCTATCATACTTTTAGATTCACCTCTTTGCCATGTATACATATTCACATTTTTATGTTTAAACCACGTATTGGATACAAACAGGCTTCTCTCCACACAGATGTTCAGCAGGTGTTCACCATTCTCATTGATTCTTTGGTCTCCGAACTTTCCTAGAACGCGTTCCCTATGTTCTCTCTGTACACCCACCCATCCGTTCATGTCCCCTAATATAATCACTCTTTCGTTTGACTTACATACGTTCAACACGTTCTCCACTTCATTCCAGAAGTTCTCACGCTCCTGGTCTCTCTCTCTCCATTCACCGGTGCATAGCATGCAATAAGAAAAATTCTTCGAAACTCCACTTTCATTCTAACCCATATTACCCGGGGAGAGCAATTCGTACTGTTTAACACAAGTTTTCGCTCTTTCACTTACGATCACCCCAACTCCTTTTGCGCCATGCACTTCGGTCTCAACTCCTTACCATAGTGCTAGGCCGCCACCCTCCATCTCCACAGAATCGTTTCCTTTGCACGTTGTCTCCGATACACAGAGAATATCAAGGTGTCTTTCATACACCACATTCGCAATTTCAAATTCTTTACCATGCATTCCTCTAACATTCCACGTACCGACTCGCCATTCATTCCTTGCACAGTCGTCAGCAACGGAGCCTATCTGTTTCGATCTTGACCGCCCCTTGTAGCCAGGTCGATCCGAGGCAATTGTATTGTTCTCTTGAATAATACCATAGCGAGCAGACCGGTTACTGGCGACATCGTGCCCCGGACCATGTAGCATTCCTACTAACGGTATCGTCCTACTACCGAACAGTTATGTCTACTGTCACGACATAATAAATAGATAAAATAACAGATCGTATACTTACTGTATGAATCTCACAAACGTACATATACATGTACATTTTCTTTCCATCTTACCTACCTTTCAATCACACCACGCGTTTCAACCATACTGCTCTATACGCGATTCCTGGTTTCGCGCCCCTCACCGGACTTGCTGGTATTTATTAGCGACCGAACGATTCAATTATTATTTATTTATTTTTATTTTTTTTTATTTATTTTATTTTTTATTCTCTTTTTTTTTTGCTTTTCGAGTTATAGTTACTTCCATGTCATTTACTTTTATTTATCAAGTCAGTTTTATTATTGTCGCGAGCACGTGATACTTAAATAAATATTTATTAGTTCTCTATGAATTCACCGTTATTGCAACAATGTATACCTGTTCGGGTCCACTCCTTAAACAAAAGGTTTACGTTTGGTTTATAATTTTTTTTTTTTTAGTTAAAAGTTTTAACACTCACATGAGTTTAATAGAGCCGTATTTTTCGTAAATACTGTAGCAATCCTACAACGTTATTTCGCGCCTATTTCAATTAAAGAGCCTTTTACTGGTTTGATTATTATCATTATCTTTATTTATTATTAATATTCCAACCACTGGGTATAAAAACCTGTTCAGACGCTTACCCTTATTTAATTGATTTAGAAGTTGTCATTTAACATTATTAACATGTATTTAACTGAAAGCACCGAATAAAGCTATACTTATTTAACTTAAAAGTACGATACTTTTTTATGTTTAAATTTTTATTACAAAAAAAAAAAAAAACATTTACAATTTACCCGCTTTCTTGTTCTATTGTTTTGCAAATAAAACAAGGTATTTGAGTTCAATCGAAAAAAGTAAACTTTTAGAGTAAAACTTCTTTAAATTTCTTATTTATTAAATGAATATTGCAAAGGAGGTGCAGTATGTTACTTATTTAACTTGACACTATGCAACTCAAACCCCCGAAACACAAATTACTTTTTATTTTACTCGTACGGTTCTCGGATAATATCATTTTTCTGGAAAAATTGGACTTTTTTTTCCTAATTTTTAGAAGTAACTTTAGTAGGCAAGACAAATTTATAAGAAATAAAATTCCAGTTTGGGTGTGGTTGACAACATAAAAGCATTGTTATTGCAATGTTTTTCCTAATTTTTAGAAGTAACTTTAGTAGGCGGATTTCATTGAAAAACACCACTGACAGAAATTGTCAAATGTGATAATTCTGTTGAACTGCAAATTAATTCATGCTAATTTGAATTGTATGCTATAATGTTGACTTTACAACAAAGAATTTATCTAATTCAATGTTACGGAACTGGGGAAGAGTGCTACCGAGTTGTTATCAGAAAATTCAACCAAAAATACCCGGAGGTTGCCATTTCGAATGCCGGACCAAAAAACTTGGTAACTAAATTCCTTCAAACAGGCTCGGTTTTAAACCTAAAGAAGCCAAAGAAGTTGTTCGATGAAGAAGATGCTGCTACTGTTCTCGCCGTTCATTCCGCAACAGAAGTTCCAAGGTTGTCTTTAAGAAGGAGGGCACTACGAATTGGGATAGGTAAATCTCATTTACAAAGAATCTTCAAGGAGAACAAAATTTTACCATTTAAGCCGCAATTTAGGCAAACTGTAGAGAACGGTGATGAAGCCAAACGTCTGGATTTTTGTTTGGAAATGGGCAATAGAGTTTTGGAAGATTCAAATTTTCATAAACGAATAATGTTCTCCGATGAATCGACCTTTTCAGCTAACGGAGTCGTTTCCTCCCAACATTGCCGTTACTGGAGTAGGACGAATCCAAACTTCCGAATTGCTAGTCGCAGACAATGTTTGAAAAAAGTTAATGTGTGGTGTGCGGTTTCGTACCATGGAATTATTGTCCCATATTTTTTTGATCAAAATTTAAACCGTTATTCATATTTGGAAATGTTGCAAAATTTTTTAACTGATAAACTGGATGAATTGCCATTGAACTTCCAAATTGAAATGTTCTTCCAGCACGATGGGTGCCTTGCTCATTATGCCGGTACTGTTCGCCAGTGGCTCAATACAGAGTTCCATGATAACTTGATAGGAAGAGATGGTCCCATTTTATGGCCGCCGAGAAGTCCTGATCTCACAATAATAGACTTTTATCTGTAGGATCGTTTAAAACAAATTGTGTACAGTGAGCCATTAGACAATGATGAAGAGCAATTGAAAAATAGGATACGGAATGCTGTCTAGTCCCTTTCAGTCGAAGAAATAAGGCGCAGTTTCAATAAATTCAGAGCTCGCATTGAAATCTGTGCGGAAAAAGGAGGAGCATTATTCGAATAGAAAATTTATAGTTCAGTTTTTTGAGAATTTCATTTCATTTTACCATCAATTGTTAAATGTATTAATTAAAACTTGTGAGACCAATTTGATTTTTCCTTTGAAACAAATCAATTTACATCAAAAAATTACGAAAAGCTCGAATTTTTCAAGAAAAATGATATTAGCTTGAGAACCGTTTGAGTTAAATAGCAAGTAATTTGTGTTTCGGGGGTTTGAAAACAAGCAGGGCAAATCAGCAAGAATGAAATTTTCTGAGAAATCAAAAATAAGAGAATTTTCCCTCTTTTAAAGTCGATCCGGGGACATACTGTATACGTACCTTACAAAAGTTTGAAAATCCACAAAACATAAGATGAACACACCATAACCACATCAAGTTGGCTACTGACGCGATATATCATCCAACATGCTAGGCGAGGTAGAGGAAGTAGTTCATGCTGTTTCCGCAAGGCTGCAGCACATTGCAGCTTCAAAACAAGATTAGCCCGTTTTTAGACCATCTCCTCTATTATGAAAATCGTTTAATTACAATAAACCGAAACGTTAATGAACTTTGTGTATAGTTTTATTATCCATTTTATAATTTTATTAAAGTTTAAAAACAAATCTCTTTCAACATATACAGGTATGGAAAAACATTATTGCGGGTCTGATAATAAGCTAGAAAGAAACCCAATAAACATTATATGAGTGTGAGAGAGACACAACTTTACCGATGTTGTCACTTGTACATATTTGCATGTAGGCACAAAATATGAACTACTTAAGTCTCCTTCAATCTAGCTTCAACATTTCTAACGAAACCAAGAGAATTAACATGATGTTGAAAAGTCGTGTGTTCTTTGACATAATTAAGTAAATACTTTACACTTAAACATTAAATGATAATACCTCAAACATCGAAGTTTATTGTAATTGCAAATTTATGACATGGTTCGATTACTACTCGTAAGAAGAAACTTACGAGAGCTACAAACAGGAACTTAACATTTACATTGATAGTATAACTTAAGTTTAAGGTTTAACTTTAGTATTATAATTCTTATTGAAAAACCAACTATTTTTAAAAATGAACATAATACACTTTCTTCAAAACTCTACTTTATAAGAATTTCGAAAAGACCTCCACCTTGCGCAAGGAAGTAACCCAATCTGTGATAAAATTGAGTTCGGGGGAGTAATTGCACTTCTCATATCAATTATAATTTTATCTATTATGCCAATATTCAAAAAAAAATACAAAGAAATTCATTTTATCCAATAAATAAAATCTTAATTTGATCATTTTTAGTAATCATTTTAATATTAACATGAATTGGAGCTAAACCAGTTAAAGATCCATTTATTTTAACAGGACAAATTTTAACTTCATTATATTTTTTATTTTTTCCAATTGCATAGTTAATATCAAAACTATGAGATAAAATTATATTTAATTAAGTTATTGAACTTGTTTAAGTATATATTTTGAAAATATAATAAAGAGCTTAGATTACTCTATTAACTTTACTATAATTAATTAACTAAATAATTTGGACAAAAATATACAATTCGGGACTTGCAAACACACTGATTTTCAATTCTCGTTGACAGTAGCAATTAGATGTGTCATTGATACTAGCCTACTCAATAGACGCAGGTATGGCATCAGCGCTTTTAGTTTGTTGTGTATTCTATCTCACTTAGCATGTGAACTGATTGTACTGTCTTTGTTTTACTTATTATAAGTCAGACCCGCGATAATATTTTTCCATACCTACTATAAATTCAGATGTAAAAATCGCCGAATGTTTTTTTTATGTGTACAACCAAGTGTAATGAATAGTTTAACGTGAGATTTCGCAAAAATGAGGACAGTAGACAACCTTATTATACAGTAAAAGAATGCGTGATAAAGATAAAATAAATAAACGTATGGTTTGAATAGTTATTGAACCCAAACCCAGACAAATGTAGTCTCTAAAACAAGATTTAGAGCTAAAAACTGTTAAGTTTATAATGCACCGATTTAACTACTAAGAAGTTATATAAAAATACGCAATACTTCAATTAATTTCAAAATTTCCGTAACAATGTGTATGGACTACTTATTGCATACTTATTTCACGTTTAGTCTAAAAATTAGAGATAATGTTTACTAAATTGTTAATGAGCATTAGAATTATTTCTTTAGTGTTCTTGACAATATTATGGTTAACAGTTTATTAACGGAAATTCCTGTGTTGCTTTTATTTTAGAGAAATATAAAGCAGGAGTTGAGAAAGTGGTTAAAGAAAATTTAGTCCGTTTAACCTGTGAAATTATATAAAAGAAATTTGATCTTAGGGATTAACCATTTAATAGTGAGTGATATGGCAAATTATTACAAGTGTTGCCCTCTTACATTGTGAGACAAGGCATGCATATGCGATAAGTCTGCATCTGGCAATTGTCGAAGTATTCATCATTTAAAAAAATGTATTTGTATTAAATATTGAAAGGAAATTTGAACTGTAGGTTAGCAAAGCCACTACTTAAAATGATTCTTATACATTTAGTGATCTTATTTCCAAAGTAAGGTGGCATTCAAGGGATTCCCCGATTAGACTACGTACCCTGTTTTGTAATAAAATGTTACAAACGGTATCTTCTTATACTGTTATTCGACATAGCTTGCACGTTCCTTATAACTCACTAGGCACGTTCTAAATTTGTTTTGTAACTTCTAAAGTAAAAGTTGATACTAGTTACTTAATCAAATTTAACATTTTGTAAAAGCAAATTAAAGGGTGTAATAGACTTTTACAGAGATGTACCAACATTGTTTGAAATTTGGTTTTAGTTGGCGTGCAATTGCTTATAATGGGGGAGATATTTTATTTATTAAGTCGTATTTAAACAAATTGGCGCCATAGCAACCAACAGGTGTGCCTTCTGAAGATTGCACCTCTTCTGATTGCCGATAAAGTAGAAGTCTATGTTACCTGAACAAATTTTCTTAATTAAATTTCGTGATCGATCTGATGCAAAATGCAAGATCAATCAATTAACCAAAATATCCAAAGGCCGATTATTTTTAATTTTACACAAGGTAACAATGGAATTTTGTGATATTGGTTCTCTTTTAAGCTTTGGACTAAGGAATCACAATTTAAACAAATAATATGAAGAAATTAGTTAAGTAATGGATTTGTATTACCAATGTATCAAAAATATCTGCAGATATTGCTTTGAGAAGCACCACATACAAAAACTAATACTTATAAATTAAAATCCCCGAATCTTATAATCTAGACATATAAAATCAGTTAATAGAGATTGATTACCCTTAGTACTTGAATGAAATTACCCATATAAACAATAACATCTAAAAATAATCAAACTACTATCATTCAAAGTTTGGATACCAGTATACACCGTATCCAAGATAAGGATGCCCACTATGGGGATCTCGAAAACGGCAAGAGATGGAAGGTCGGTTAAATGGAACAACGCATTTGAGAGGATGTATTTATGGTCTTTATAGAACTCGAATATCTCTTTTAGTTTTTGAGATATTTGAAAAAAATTGAATCTTCTGATTTTCGTTTTTATTTTTTTCTGGCCTTATTTGAAGAGCTATCAAGAAAAGAAGAACACATTTTCATTGCCACTTTTCTAGCTCTACTTAATGCTGTTATTCAATTTTTGATACGTTTCGTTTGTTAGCAACCATCATCAACTTTATTTTTTTAAATTCACAAAAAAATTATTTTTGCCATATTTAAATTCTCTCCTTGATTCTGAATTCAACGATATATCACACTTTCTATTTTTGATACGTTTCGGATGAGAAAATTCATATTCAATGTAAAACATCGAAAACGTACAGTTAAAACTAATACTAGAAACATTCGAAAACCGTAAAATTATTATAAAATTATGTTTTGTAATATTGAATGATAAAAAAATAAAAAACAAATTTATTTTAAAGGTTAATAAACTCACAAAACATGTTCGAAAAGATTCCCGTTATTCTCTAAACATAAATAGCATCTTCTAACTGTAGCATCTAAAACATTCTTCAGCATTTGAGGAGTAATACTAGCAAACGCTTCGAAAACTGATCTTTGTAAAATTTCTTTGTTTTCAATATCGTTTCCATAAATGTAATTTTTAATGTATCCCCAAAGAAAAAAAACCCAAAGGTGTTATATCTGGAGAACGGACTGGCCACAGTACATTTGCATGAGTGTCAATACATCTTTCTGGAAATCTAACTCACAGGTATTCTCTGACAACTCTGAAATTATGTGCTGGTGCACCGTCCTGCATAAACCAACAACCTTCAACTTCTTGGAAAGGCAAATCATTGCAAGCTATCCCTAATTAATTTTGGAATAAAATTTGGTAACGTTCAGAATTTAAGGACTCCTGGTAAATGAAAGGACCTATAATTCGAGTACCGAATATAGCAGTCCACATATTAAAGCCGAAACGGTGTTGGTGTTTGGCCGTTTTGTACAGACGTGGATTTACTCTTGCCCATTAATGAGCATTTCTACGATTAAAAATTCCATTATTATTAACCATACTTTCATCGGACCACATTATTTTATTCGGAAAATATTCATTGTCTTGAGATTGACGTGTATACCATTCGCTAAATATTCTACGTCTTTCTGGGTCACCTGGTCGAAGTCCTTGGCAAATTCTAAATTTATATGGATGTACTTTCTCCTTCTTTAGAACAATGAGCAGTGGAATGGGCTATGCCAGTTGCCTCTTCAATTTTCCTAGTAGAAACCTCCGGATTTTCCGTTACAGCTAATAAAACAGTATTGGCTTTTTCCTCATTGCAAGGTTTTTTGCGTGATTTTACAGGTTTTTTGAACGCACCATATTCTTTTAGATTAACTGCTAATGTGTGAAAAGTTCTTTTGTGAGATTGACACCTTTCTGGATATTTGTTTAAATATATTATTTCGGCTTCAGAGCAATTACGTTGACACAAAATGTAACACGTCAGTATATCATTATTTGAAAAATGTACTCCTACCATATTGTTTTCAGGTAAACACAAAATGTAATTAACTCAAAGACCACCAAAACAAGCGTAATACGGACAACAATCAATTACATTTGTCATTTATGAAATGCATCAGTACGACGGAAGATGTATTTTAACTGTTTAATTAATAGTATTTTCACTAAATACATACTTGTGAATTATTTTATTCGCAACAGGCATTAGAAAATGAGAAAACATTATTTTATAATAATTTTACAGTTTTCTAATGTTTCTAGAATTAGTTTTAGCTGTACGTTTTCGATTTTTTACATTGAATATGAATTTTCTCATCCGAAACGTATCAAAAATATAGAGTGTGGTATATCGTTGAATTCAGAATCAAGGAGAAAATTTACATATGGCAAAAAAATTTTTCGTGTATTTAAAAAAATAAAGTTGATGAACGAAACGTTGTATCAAAAGTTGAATAACAGCATTAAGTAGAGCTAGAGAAGAGTGGCAATGAAAGTGTGCTCTTCTTTTCTTGATAGCTCTTCATATAAGGTCAGAAAAAAATAAAAACGAAAATCAGAAAATTCAATTTTTTTCAAATATCTCAAAAACTAAAAGAGATATTCGAGTTCTACAAAGACCCTAAATACCTCCTCTCAAATGCGTTGTTCCATTTAACCGACCTTCCATCTCTTACCGTTCCCGAGATCCCCATAGTGGGCATGCTTATCTTGGACACGGTGTATATTACAAATTTTTTTTTTGAAATGTAGTTTGAGTTAACTTGCATGTAGTTACGTACAATTTTTTTTTAAACCAAAAGTCATTTGGGTTCTAGAGACCGACGTGTTCAGCTGGTATTGGTATATAGTACCAATACCGGGAAATTGTAAAAGAAAATTGAATCTATAAAGTTAGCTAGAGATATATTGAGGGGCACACCAGCAGCAAGTGGAGCTAGTATTACTTCAACATACTCTTTCACTTGTTTATCTGCCTACTCCCCTTCGACTATAGCCAGCATGGTATGCTGTGCCATATTTAAAAATTCACAAACAAAACAAATTAGATACGTAATTGCATTTCATGAAACATTAAATCTGTTATCATTTTTAAAGTTGGGGGTTGTGGTCAAGCTCAGCGTTTTGGTCATTTTTTAAATTGGGGGTTCTAATCAAGCTGGGCGTTGTGGTCACTCTTAAAGGTGAGCGTTGTAATGGAGGCACTAGAAATTCGAATTTCGTGCCGTTAGATGACATTAATGGTTACTTGTATTTAAACATAATTAATATTGAGATAAAAAGCTTGAGTTTGTTTCGATGAGTATTTGCACAGTAAATTGCAAAGTTTTTAAAGATACGCGGCAATTTGCGGATATGACTGTTTGTAAAAGGGAGCAGGTAGAGGCACTGTTATAATGATGTGTATTTGTTACTCAGTCGAGTTACGCAGAAGATAAGAGAGAGTCGCATTAAGTAAGCGATTGGAACGAGTCGCATTAAGTAAGCGATCAGAGTTGGTTGAATTGAAAGTAACCAAACGGTTGAAAAGCGATAATTGCAGCTTAAGTTATGCTGCAATTTAAATTGTACAATTATAAAGAAAATTCAGTGGTATTTTCCTTATTGATGGGAAGGACAAGCTAAAAAGAATTAAAAGTGTAAATGTTGTCAAGTTGGCAATAATAAAAAGATTGCGTAATGGTTTACAATAGCGTTTTAAGAACCTTTTGATTATGTGAATAAATAAAATGTTTATGTGTTTGATTTCCTCTAAACTTTAAATTTAAACATCATAATTAGACGAAAGACAACGTCTAATTCTGGTAAAGAGTTTACTGTTATTTGTCAGTTTTAAGAATATTGTTTTACATTGTAGGTTTGAGTTTTATATATGATACTGTAAACAAAACAGTGGGCATTTAGGATTTGACTTAATTAAATATTATCATTTCTGATTCATTTTATTATTAACTGTTACAAATCTTAAAAGCTTATACAAACACTGCGTGCGTAAATACTGAAGAAAGCAAGTTTAATTAATTGCAAAGTACAGGTAACTTATTTTGTTGAATGATAACAATAACCATTTAATACATTGCTAAGCTAGCTGGAGCGTCCTGATAAAAGGAAAAAGGAATTTGTTGAGTAATTATTAAAGTTCATTTACATAAACAAAAATGTGATAACAATAAAGGTAAAGTTTAATTAATGAATGTTATCTTTATAAATTAAAATCTCTGAGTTACCGTTGAATCATTTCACATTTTCATAAAAAACAATATAAAATTTTGCCTCAATAATTTTGAAATTATCAAAGATTGAAAAAGAACCCAAATAATATTCTTTGTAGTCAGGTGTATGCAAGCAAGGTAATAATCGCAGGTAATACGCCCGTTACGAAACAACCCTCAACAGTAGGGCGAACAAAAAGAACTATTACAAAACGGTGCCCAACGTGCGAACCATTACAGGGTTGTGATCAACTTTGTGGTCATTCTTAGAATTCGAGGTTGTGGTCATGTCCGACGTTAGGGTCGTTTTTAAAACTGGAGGTTGTGATCAATGTTAAATTCGGATGTTGTGGTCATGTGTTGCAGTAATTCTCACATCAAGTTGGGTCTTGTGATTATTTCCTGAAGTTGGGCGTTATGGTCATTAGGCGTTGTGGTCAGACCCCGAAATTACATAACAAATCATTTTAGTAGAAACAAATTTGTAATACACCGCCCCCGTCACAATAAAAGTCTTCCAAGAATGAAAAATTTCTACAATTCTTATACTAGAAAGAACTGACGCAAAACATAAGATAACTAAATTTTATATATTTAGATACTGAGCATTGTTTATATTGAACACCACGAACAGTAATAATAGTACTATAAGATAATAGTAGGTACAATGAGCGGGTAACATATATCTATTAAAGGACGTAACATATATTAAACAAACTACATTCAATAATACAATACTGTGAAAATAACAAAACCGCGTATACAAACGAATAGTATATTATTATGTAAGACGTGTAAGTTGATCATTATTGAGCTCAAACTGTAAAATTGAGGGAAATATTGATCAACTTACATGTCAAACGCAATATACTATTTTATCTTCAAGTCTCAGTTAAGTTTCCTTCGGAGTGGGGACTGATGAAGTGTGCATCGTTCTGACACATTGTTTCTATCTGAACTTTTCTATCAAAATCCCATTGTCCTAGCCTATTATTAGTTTCAACTTCAGTCTCACTATTAGGTTGAAATGAATAATGGCGAAGGCGTACGTGTTTTGAAATACACAAATTGAAACAACCCATTTTGAGTTGTATTAAAATATACCCTAATTTATGTCTTCGTTCATTTAGTTGTAAATATAAGAAAAATTTTATGTATTAATGATTTGTAATTATGTGGTAGGCAACTTAATTTGCATTTTGGTGTAACTTAAGTGCATATCTTCTTAAGGGTATATATTTCTTAATGGTTTATACTCCCACTTTAAATTTTCTTCTAATCATTTTATTCGTGCAACGCGTCATCACCAGATATTCCAAAGCGTCCATTTTTTCACTTCCTGATCAATGTTGTGAGAAGCAGAAAGCTTTTTTTGGGTTTTCCACCTAACTTTTGTGAAAGTGCCATTGATTTGATGGTAAGATATCTTTTAACTCGTAATACTAAAAATTAAAACATTTGCTCTTTTCAGGCACTTTTACTTTCTTTTCTTTTATTTTTACTTTGATTTACACTTTAATTACATTTTAAGTACGCATTGAATTTTACTGTTGCGTACGCTTTCATTTTATGATTGCAATTTTTATTTGAGAATTTCAAAGAATGAAATAAATATTGGTTTATTCAATTTCAAGAAGACAAACTTATAAGAAATAAAATTCCAGTTTCGGTGTGGTTGACAACATAAAAGCATTGTTATTGCAATATATTGCGCAACATTGACACAAGGATTACGTCATATTGGTTTGCATTTCTGCATTATTTTTTACAATACCAGGGGTTCTCAAGAAGTATTATATATTATACAGGTATTTATTTTTGATAATTATTAGTAATTTAAGGCTATAACTAGTTTTTTAAGATATATTTTATATAACGCTAAATTTTACATGTTAATAAACATAGTCTGTATATATTTTATTTTTTACATTTTGATAACATTTTTTATTGTAAAACTCGGTTTAGTTATTCCGAGCATTATAAAAAATAACTTGGCGTCCGAGATCATTTTTATTAGTGTGACATTTCATTTTCATTATTTATGTTCAGTGGAAGTAATCTTGTCAAGTAGGTAGGTTTGTTTTCATGCATATGTAGGTGCTGATTGCTTGGTAACGCAGTAAATAACCTTATTATTGAGTAAAAAAATTATTTCTCAGTTCTTAATTTTTAATAAGAAAGAAGTAAGTTAAGTGAATCACTAAAAAGATAGTTGTTATAAATTAGTTGGTTTTAGAATGGAATGTACGCTGCCCGAAGTTACCGTTGAAGCGAATGAAGCAGTATCGTGCCTCGGACTATCGAAATCCGGTAAAAAGTGTTTTGCTGCATATCAATCCAACGGTATAATGAGTGAACAGTTATTCGAAAAATTTACTTCTTGCGTATGTTAACCAGACGCTAAAAGACAAGAAATGGAAATCTTCGACAAAGTGGTCCCATTATTGGATGATCAAATCCGAATTTAAGCATGGAATGAATCCAATAAATCAGTCAATATTTAAAGTTACGATGTTTTCTGAAAAAGGCAAATGAAGGATATTCTGCAAAGAAGTCGAGAATGTTTACTAAGGAACAGTTTGAAGGTAGTTATTTTAAATCAGTAATATGATTTATTCAGATTGTTTTATTAATCGGAGTAACCGGCTCATGCGATACGATGAGATGATGAAAATGAATATTGATAACGTTGCAGATATGGGAAACTATCCTAATAAAAATTCCCGATAGCAAAACGAGAAAAGTACGGTTGTTTACAATCATCGGAGAAATGTTTAGCAAAATTAACTACAAGTACGCTTGGGAGAGATGCAAGAGAGTAGGTTCTTTTGAAATATCAAAATGATAAGTGCTATAGAAATGTTATAGGGATTTATAAGATCAGTGCTTTACCCGGAAAAGTCGCCAAATTTCTAAAATTAAGCAATGTTCAAGAATATATGGGTAACTGTTTAAGGTGTACTTCGGCTACATTACTGATCGATGGTGGAGGAAGTATGAACTCGTTCAAGCGCGACGGGTGTTGTAGGTCAATTTCCGTGGCGGAAGAATACATAGAAGAGTCTATTCGCAACAAAAAAAGAGAATGCTGCCCGAATATTAAATTTAAGCGAAACTGTGGTAACGGGAACAGGTGCAGGAAATCTAATAGCATCGTCATCGCCGAGGTCATCGCTCCAATCGGCAGTTATACAATCAGTAACTACTTTAACAGAGTCTACTTCATCGCTGTAGGACCTCCATTTTCAAAATGCAACGCTTACCAATTGTACATTTAATATAACATTAATGAATAGTTCTGAACATTAATTATAATTTTTTGAATAAATGAAAATTAAATTGTTGTGTTGTTTCCATAACAACACTTTTCCCTGCTGAGGCAGGAAACGGAAAAGTAAAATCTGCCCTAGCGAAAATGTCAAACTTTGGCGCATTACTCAGTCGAACAATTACCTAGTATTTTGACGTTTAAAGAAATAGTATGTTATTTTATAACGAGCTAAAGTGACACTTTTTGTGGCGAATCTGTAGGTTTGACGGACGAACGTAGTGAATCCGGAAAATACAGGTGAGCCATAAAAAGTCACTTTGCTCCGCATAAAATATACTATTTTTCTTCAGACGTTTTTTACACTTAAATGTGAAATAAGGAAAAATAATTATGTTGTGAAAATGAGGAATAGTTAGATTTACTTGTTCTGGCAAGCAGCAGTAGACGTTGCTAGGTTCTGTTGAAAACAATGCATTAACCAAGTTGAAAATTGTGAAGATTCTCCGTCTTATTGTATTTTATTAAACTTTTTGTTCCTATTTGTGTAAATTAAAATATTACATTGTTAGGAGTATGATGGATTTGGAGAACTACACGCCGTCAGAAATTACTGAAGCGGCTAATACAGAAATAAATGATCGAGCAAAATCTATGAACGCGCTTTTCAGCAATTTATAAAATGGTGCGATGAAAAAAATATTAAAAAATACTCTGAAACCGTAATGTTAGCTTATTTTGCCAAATTAGCAACAAAAATGAAAATGAAAAGCTCGACACTGTGGTCCCAATATTCGATAATGAAATCATTATTGAGCATTCGACATGGCGTAGATAAAGCATTTGCCTGAAACTTCGTGCATATCTAAAGAAGCAGAGTGAAGGCTACACCCCAAAGCAGGCCAAAGTATTTACAAAAGACCAATTTAACAAATTTTTATCGGAAGCGCCGGACGAAAAATACTTGACAAAGGGTAGGTTTTAGAAATAGTGTTTATATTTTGTATTTTTGATTATTGGTATCTCAGGGGCATGTCGTGATGAATTGGTGAACATGAAAGTAGACGACATTGAGAACCTGAAAACTCTGCTACATATTAAAATTCCAGATAGCAAAACAAAAAAAATTAAATCATTTGCAGTTGTAGGGGAATCTTTCCTAAATTTATATAACAAATATGTTGCTTTGCGCCCACGAAGTATGAATGATCATCGATTTTTTTTGAAATATGGAAATGGAAAATGCTCAAGAGCGGTGATCCATAAAATAAGTAGTGTTCCTTTTTTCTTAAAATTAGCGAACTATACAGAATACACAGGGCATTGTCTAAGAAGAACCTCAGCTACACTGTTGGTGGACGGCGGCTCAGATTTAATGTGCTTGAAGAAAGAGGCAGCCTTGAAAATGTTTGCACCTAGTGCAAGCGCTACGAGTACAGAGGTTCATGTAGAAGAGGAAGAATTGAAGACCATTTCCTTAGAACGCAACGAGACCTCCACTATTACCTCTGGCGGATTTTATTTTGGAGAAAATGTTAGTTTTCATCATTGTACTTCTTTATAACTCTAAACGATAAATTTGTTTTCGTTGTTTTCCAAATTGGGTGTTTGAGTTATTAACTTACATTACTTTTGCATCCGCTGCGAGGGGATGCAAAAGACTTTTGCAGCCGCCGGTGAAAATGTCAAACTTTAACATTGTCAGGTGAAGTTGTCTGAAGAAAAAAGTATTTTTTTCTTAGTTTTAATTCAACAAACTTCTGAATAATATTTTTAAGATTAATTTTCTCTGCTAATGCATGGTCTATAGCTAATATAGCCAAACCGTTTAGCCGATTTTGAGTGGTTGTGCAAGATAAGAAATTTTTTATTATTTTCAATTTAGAAAAGCCCCTTTCTCCACCACTTCCTGACAAGGTCAACAAGATTCTATAGGCAACACTGAGCTTAGGAGCAACATCTAAAGTAGTGATAAGTTTCTATACCCCAATTGAATTTTGTTTTGCATTTACAAACCCTAAAACGGATTCCATTTCATCTTACTAGCTCAAGTGCGTTCACATCTCCCGATTCACCATCAGTCAATAGTAATTCCAAGTTCTTACAACATTTAATTAACCCGTATTTAGGTAAATTATCCTAATTATGCATGTTGAACAAAAATTGAAAATGATTCCTGAAGGTATTCATCAAATTAAATCTGGATTCTAAAGCATTAATATCTACTGTAAAAAAATAAAACTGTTTCAAATTTTAATTTGGGACCTGCGATCGGATTATTGCGCGCTTCGTAAAGAAAGTTAACTGTTTCGTGACGCGATTGGGTTAACTCGAAATCAGCGAGTTCCTTTGCATCACAGAGCATTTTATTAAAGGCCTCATTTCGAACTAAGATTCTTGAAAAAATTTGTACGATTTTTTATCATCTCGATAGCAGATGCTAAACCACTGTATTCGGTCTGTAGTAGCTTGCTGATCGGATTAATACAGTTTCAGATTGTACACCAAATTATAATGGAGCATAAAAACTTAAATTGTTTAATACAGTGCATCAGGAGTACAATCTAGAATAATGGAACAGTATTTGGAATGCTTAATTTCCTCAATAATATGTGAATGTAAAAGATAAATCACTTAATTTTGGATATCTTGTCCAATACAATGAACTTTAGTTTCTTGCTTTTTAAGGATTCTGCGAACATGCTTTACCATTATTGGATGAAATTAAGCTATTAGGTGAACCATTTGTAAAAAATTCTATTATTAAAACCATCAAGTTTGTCACTTGTACCCTCAGTTGTTAAAAAATTTTGGGCAAGCGTTTTGATTGTTGACACAATACGTAGAATATAGCAATAATTTGTCTCTGCAGCAATAACTCATTGTCAATAGTTTTTGAAGATTGTAATTGCTGACCAAATTCAATCCAAGGCATTTGACATTAAATGTGATTTTTTTATGATTCGTGTTCTTTTAAAGTGTAGTACATTTTCTGCGTTTTCGTGTAATAATGAGCACTGAATTTTCGCTCGCTGTTATCAACTGGATACTTATAATCCTTTCATGGTTTAGGTGGCCCCTCTTTAACTAGAAAATATCTTCCAGCGTCTGACAAGCTAGGTGTCAAGATCCTGGTTCGGAATCTAAAATAACCACAGGTTGTGTATTTTCTTTAGAAGTTCACGGAGTAGGTTGTTATACATTTGTGTCATTATCGGTTACGGTTACCTGATCGGCAGTATCATTGCAACTTAGGTTTGCGCATGCTTCAGCTTGGGATAACTCTGGGTTATCAACCTAATTTTTCTTAGTTCCTAGGTAGTTCAGTAAAGTTCCAGCCCGTTTATCAATTTGTGATTGCTTGCTGAGGGTTTTCTTTTGTACTGACACCATATAGCTTATTGCGCTCATCTGACATTCTAAAATATACAAAAAATTATCAATTTTATCCACGACCAAAGTAAAATATAATCGTTATAGTTCTCGGTAGACAATACTAATTGCATACATTACTTACCAATTTTCATTAATCACTGTTATTTTCATTAGCAACGGGATTTATAAAAATAAATCACTGTTATTTTATATCTTGTCATAGTATCCGTCTCATACATTCAATCGCAAACGTTTCAGCCTTGCATGACGTGTCGCGGAGCGCAGAGCGCTATGCTAAACCGCAAAACAATAGTCAAGAGTGTCGATTTGTAGAAGAGAATTGACCTCTTACTCTCTCTTAGATGTTCACGCATTTGCGAATAATACTAACGTTTGAATAAAATCAAAGCGACCTGGTGAAGCACATTTATTTGCTACCATGCAAACCTCGACGTATCAATTTTGCATTGATTTTTAATTAAATTTAGT
>JARFJB010000834.1:2207500-2440000 GCA_036346205.1 Vesta saturnalis
CTGTTGCTCCAGCCTCATTTTCGAAAAAGTAAGGTCCAATGACCCCGCCAAACCATTAACTGCACCAAACAGTCACACGTTGAGGATGGAGAGGCTTTTCAACAATAACTCTTGGGTTTTCCGAGCCCCAGATGCGACAATTTTGCCTGTTGACGTACCCACCGATGTGGAAATGGGCCTCAGTCAAGATGATTTTTCGATGGAATTCCGGATCATTTTCATGCATTTCAACGACCCAATCAGCAAAGACACGACGTTGTTGATGATCGGCCGGCTTGAGTTCTTGTGTTAACTGAACTGAACGTTTGTGGAATGCTCAATTCCAAAGAACGACGAGGAATGGACAAACCTGGGTTTTCTTCAACACTTTGGGCTACAGCAGCAATATTCTCAGTTGTTCTTGAGCAACGTGCACGGGTTTTTATTCTTCACATCATTAACTTGTCTCAACAGCTCGAATTTGTTCACCAATTTCTGTATTGCGGTCCGACAAGGTGCTTCACGACGACCCAAAAATGTTTTAGTTTTAAGAACCGTTTCTGCCAAATTTTCACCATTTTTATAGTGAATTTCAATAATTTCAATGCGTTGTTGAAGCGTGTATCGTTCCATTTTTGTTAATCGCGTAGTTTTTACTTGTCAAATGTCAATAAATGACAGCTTCAAAAGTGACATCTACCGAAATAACGGGCTATTCAAAATAACACCTCTTATTGGAAAACCCTTTATATATATATATATATATATATATATATATATATATATATTATATATATGTTATGTGTGTGTGGTGTGTGTGTGTGTGTGTGTGTGTGTGTGTGTGTGTGTGTGTGTGTGTGTGTGTGTGTGTGTGTGTGTGTGTGTGTGTGTGTGTGAGTGTGCCCATGGTAACATGCGCAAAATATTTTGCACACTAGGGCGCAAAATAAATTGCAAGTATCAATCAGTTGAATTAAAAAGTACTCAAATGATACTTTTAATTTAATGAATACTAACAAACACTAAATAAGATAATATGTTTTGTTTTATTTTTCATTTATAATATTGATATTAATAATAATAATTGTTAAACATGATGTCTCCATAGATACGATTTATGTTGCAACATTTAGGAAATACGGGGCAATTCATTTGAATTATTTAACAAAGTTCAACGAAATTCTCAAATATAACAGTTATAGAAAAAATAATATTTGTATTTCGTGGAAAAATTCGTGTTTTATGGCACATTCGAATGAATTTTTGGCCTCGACAAGTCTCGGCCAAAAATTAACACTGTCATGTGTCATTTACAAAACACTGATTTTGCATACTTAATACAAAAATACTATTATTAATGTTACGACAAACATTCTTTATGCATAATCATGTTTGTCAAGAGACTAATAATACACAAATGTTTATAAATAATGAAAAAAACGAAAATATCTCAAGAGCGAAGAACCACAATTTGTTATTTTACATCATATTTCTATGAAACAAATCTATTTCTAGTATGAAATAAATAGTGAATAAAAATTCAAAGTTTTAGTTTTCAACCTCTACACATTTTCCCGTTCATTCATTCATTCATAAATTCTTTGTACACTTTAAGAATACTTTGTGGTTCATTTAATTGATTTACTGGTTCTTCTATGCACTCTTTCAATAATCTAGTATCATATGATTGATCATTGCGCTAAAGAAAAAGTCTAATGGTGTAATGTTAAGTGACATAGCTGGATAATGAATTGGATCAAAGCTACCTTTCGACCTTTCCGAACAATGATGGTTTAAGAATTATTTAAGTCTGTGAAATGTGCTGTAAACCGTCTTGTCAAAACAAGTTGTTATGTAGTTTTGGCTGCAATGTGTTTAGAAATGGTAAAATAATATTTAAAGAATATGGAAATACATCTGCTGATTTAAGTAAATATAACCCAACAATCCGATACAATTCCACACTATACATTGACTTTCTCGTAACGTTGACTACACCTGTTAATTTCATAGTTAGGGTTACAAGAATCCCAGTGGCGACTATTTTTATAGAAAATTAAGATAAACACACCTGGGAAATGTTACCGTAACATCTTATGTTTACTAAACCAGCTATTGGATTTTTTTGTTAAACGCTGCAAATAATCGCATACAACCGCTATTTTGATGTGCAACTTTGTATTCAGAATTAATTTAAATTATAAACAGACTCATTTTATACCAAATGTTGTGTGAAGTAGAAAATAACGGTAATCCTCTTTTGAAACTAATTTCCTACTTTTATTATTAATTTTACGACCCTTTCTAAATAATTCTACTCGACAACAACTCAAGATTACCATTACGTCCAGGTAAAGAAAATGAAGAATCGGAATTTTGGTTTGAAATTTTATATTCAGGGTTTATATTGCATAAGAAATAGGTCTGATTCATAAAATTTTGAGTAAAATAATAAATATTTTGGTTTTTTCGTAATTTGTAAACACCCTTTATAACTTATCATTTGTATACGGTAATATTAGTTTAGTTTAAAAATTTTACAGTTGAGACTATTGCAAATATTAAATTCCTAATCCGTCAGTAACAAAATGGGAAATTCCCTCCTGTTCTGTACATCTGTTGAGAAAAGCGTGCAAAACGTTTAAAAATAATATTGTTCTTTAATAAAACTCTTATTTCAGTTTCACAGTCAAGTAAGAATAAGTACTAAAAATTACTATTTTAAATAGACAGCTGCGAATGTTTAGAAAAAAAATCATTTAGGTATTGGGAAGGACTAATAAAAATCAGAAAACAACCCCAAAAGGAATCGAACAACGTTATTATACACAGTATTCCTTTTGAAAAAAATTACAAAATTTGGTCATTGCGTTTTGACCTACGCTGTATACAGGGTAGCCATTTTAACAAAGTACAAGACCCTGTCATAAACATATCTAGCCTAATCCACTATATAGTTTGAATTTCTAAAATGCAAAACTCCAATAATAAACGGGACGTTCTATTAAAAGAATGCAGGTTTGCAGTCAGTTTCCTGAAACGCATTTTTACATGTTATAATATAAATCGCAAATTAAAGAAATACATTATTTAACAGTTCTAATATGTTTTCCTTTATCCTTCATTACTCAGAAGACAAGTTGAAAAAAAAATCTTACCGTTGTAATATTTTTACATACGAATATGTGGTAGGTATATAGAATTCTACTCAAACATTACACACAATTCTTCAATAGCTTCATAGTTTAAATGCAGACACTTTAATGACGAGTGAATCATGATTTAGATATTGGCACTGTTCATATAATTTTCTAAAGTAATTTCGAAAGGGTTACTTCTCGTTAAAACATCTGCAAAATTTACAATTTATGTATCGAAGACGGGAGAGAATGTAAAAAAAGGCTGTACTAATTAATCGAAGTTCGATTTGTACATTGAGAATTATCAGCTTTCCAGTTAATTACAAATTAAAGAGGAAATTTGTAAGCGACTATATTTTATAATAAAAAAGTTTTAAAAAAAGGGTACATATAACTTTGAGATAAGTTAGGGAGAATGTTGCCCGAAGCAATGGGTATCTTAACAAATCTTAATTCACATTCACACAAACTAACGAGTAACATTTTCTCCAGAGCATTCATTATAGCTGATATCTTGGAATAGTTAATTACCGAACCAAAGCTTACTTCATATTAAAATCGTAAAATATGCATTAATCTTGAGGCCCAAACAAAGTTTTATGAAGTCTCTGTGATAAAATCGAGGAGAATAATAAAATTGTGCGTTGAATCGAGAAGCTTTATATACACGATGGAAATTTTTGTGCGTGTCCCTTAATTTCCTCTTGAATACGTGAAGATGTTGACTCTGAAACGGTGGGATATAAGGGTTTGGATTATCAAAATAAATTTCAAACAAAATGTTCATGTCGGTTCCTCCGTTTTTATGATTCTTTTTAATATTTAAAGCTTATATACAAAAGAAAATCATGTAGGTGGACAAATAATCTTTCTCTTGAGTTTCTTTGCACGGACGATTAATCTTTATCAATTCCTCCACGATTATACAGTAACGCCATTTCAAGGTGAAGCATCTTACACTGACGTTTTTATGATAATTTCCCTAAACAAGTTTATGTTTATATAGCGTATGATGCATGTGTTATTACTCACTCTTACTCTTGCTTAACCAACTTACAGCTATTAGTTTAAAGCTGAAACAAACTATATTCGCAAATCTTACCAGGTAATATATACATCTAATAATTTGTGGTAATGTAGATATACTTAATTACTTATATAAATTTGTAGCTTACACCAGTGCTTCTCAAAGTAATGAGCGAGTCGCTTTTGTATCGAATAAAATAATCCGTGTACAGTAAGTATTATTGAATAACACACTTCCAATCAGGCAAGCATGTTTTTGTAGCTTCGCAAACAACTCATATTCAGCAAATAAAATTAATTTTAATACAATTAGACTACCTCTTTTATGAAGACGGTAAATTTATTAAATTCAGTTAAAGTATAAGGGAGGATAGTTGTAGCTGTCCACTTTCGTATGTTATTGGTTGCGAACGCTGACATACAGTGTGTCCGAGATTCAGCATGCATGTATTGCTATATTCGTTAATATTGAAGATAGAATGTCGGTTAAATGGGGAAGGTTTTAGAGAATTTTATGGCTATCATCATGGTAAAGTCAGATTTGAAGTAACTTTTTTATTTTTGAAATAATTGAAGAAAACAAAAATTGTGCATTTTCTACTACCCCCTGTAGCTCTTTTATTTGAAGTCTGGCAACATTTTGATTTGTACATTATTATGACACTTTTAAAAGACAATTTTAAAAAAAGTACCAAAATTTATCTAGTCATTTGTTTTGAAATACATACACTAACTATTGTTTTTCATATAGACGCCATCTTGGATTTTTACATTATCGAATAGTATTTTTTATCACCTTTTCAGTGATGTATCACATGATACGAGAACTATCAAAAATTTAAACCCTTGCTAATTTATCTGTTTTTACTTACAAAATTTAATACATTTCTAACTTTTGTTTTTGGACGCTATTTGGATTTCTACATTATCGAATAGTGGATTTTAACACCTCTTCTACAATGTATTACATGATATGAAAATGTAGAAAATGTGTGGAGTGTTTTATGATAGTTACTATTATCGGTTTTGTTTTTATTTTAGTTATTAGAAATTACAATAATTAGGAATCTAATTGTATAAATTTTTCATTTATTAATCCATGCCTTCTCAAGGCCTACTATTTCAATTTTATATTTTTAAATTTTTGATAGTTGAAGTAAATTCTCGTATCATGTGATACATCGCTGAAAAGGTGATAAAAATACTATTCGATAATGTAAAAATCCAAGATGGCGTCCATATGAAAAACAATAGTTAGTGTATTCAAAAACAAATGACTGTAGATAAATTTTGGTACTTTTTTTAAAATTGTCTTTAAAAGTGTCATAATAATGTACAAATCAAAATGTTGTCAGACTTCAAATAAAATAGCTACAGGGGGTAGTAGAAAATGCACAATTTTTGTTTTCTTCAATTATTTCAAAAACAAAAAAAGTTACTTCAAATCTGACTTTACCATGATGATAGCCATAAAATTCTCTAAAACTTTCACCATTTAACCGACATTCTATCTTCAATATTAACGAATATAGCAATACATGCATGTTGAATCTCGGACACACTGTATATACAAAATGCGATTGTTTGTGTATTACTAAACAAAGTTTTCATCACCTTTTTATCTTTAGTGTAATTCAACATCATCCCTCCAAGACATTAAAATACATGTAAATCTCCGCCTCTTAAGTAGCTGGGTTAATCCGAAAGTGGACTGCTGAAACTAGCCTATCATAAACAAACTTCTTTTATTTGAGATAGCAATTCTATGCCGACACGTTGAGAGACAAATTGTAATGACTCACAAGCCCCACACTCGGTGTCAATTTGTAATGTCATCTTCTTAATCTTCGTTGAAACAGAAGAAGTTAAGACGTAAACAGTGCCTTCACTTTGGCGACAAATTTATACCGTATTAAATGAGTTAAAAAAAAATTATTTACCCAGGCGAGCTCTTTAATTCATGATTATATTGTTATTATAATCTACAATGAATGTGAATTGATTAAACTTTGACAAACAACAAAAATACAATTAGTCTGATTTTACTTTTAGGAAGCTCAAATCTTATTTTCAATATCAGTCACTGATACAAGCATATATGAATGTTAATAGAAATTAAACTCTGTTCACTTCAGATAAGAGGGCCTTTCTTTTAAATTGTGAATCGAGATTTTTACTAGCACTTTACGTAGACCAGTTTAGATATAAATTCAATAGTGAACTCTCTTAATGGTAATAAATATTATAAGGTCACTCAAGCAAAAAAAGTTCTTTAACTCTGTTTGATTTATCACTGACATATAAATTATAATATTACTTCAAATTTGAATTGATCGAAGTAAATGAATCAGTTTCTAAGTAATAATTATTTACACAACTAACGTACTAAACTTTTTTTCGTCCTAAGGACAATAACTCATTTTGTTGTTCACATTACTTATTAATCACTCTAATAAACAATAAAAGGTAATACACGTTTTTAATTTAATGTTGTCTCCTAACTACCAATTATGTAATTCTTACCCAGTCTTACATACATGAACTATTAACTATGTTGAACCGCACGAGTGTTTTCTTTAATCTAAAAGTGGTGTTCATTTTGTGTAAAATCAAATAAACGATTACAAGGGTAAGCTTATATTACCACAGTTTCACACTGAACAATACAACCTTAACAATTTATTTACATGATGGTATCAACAAAAACGTTGTAAACCTTAAATGAATGCTAACGCGTTATTAAGATAGTCTTAGCCAATTTTACTTCCCTTTGGTTTCATCCCATACATAAATTTCAGAATATTATTACTAAATTTGATGTATATTTCTGCTATAATAATTTTTTTAAGATTTGGATATACTAATATTTATAAATTAGGTTTTCTACCGGTCATAGTACATATACATCGATTGAAGTATCATTTTTTAATTAATTTTATACCAAATCTTTACCTTCCAACGTTATTATGTATATATATATATATATATATATATATATATATATAGGTATAGAAAGTTATGCAATCAATTTTTTTCACTATCGCTAAATCCACTAATACATTTTACAACGTTTAGCCAAGTTTGCCAAGATCGGCCATGATGTCTGTGTGTGTGTGTGTGTGTGTGTGTGTACGTGTGTTGTATGTGGTGTGATGTGTGTGTGTGGTGTGTGGTGTGTGTGTGCGTGTGTGTGTGGTGCGTGTATGTGTGTGTGTGCGTGTGTCGTGTGCTGTGCTGTGCGTGTGCGTGTCGTGTGCGTGTGCTGTGTGTGCGTGTGCGTGTGCGTGTGCGTGTGCGTGTCGTGTGGTGTGCGTGTGCGTGGTGGTGTGCGTGTGGTGGCGTGTGCGTGTGCGTGTGCGTGTGCGTGTGTGCGTGTGCGTGTGCGTGTGCGTGTGTGTGCGTGTGGGTGCGTGTGCGTGTGCGTGTGGTGCGTGTGCGTGTGTGCGTGTGCGTGTCGTGTGCTGTGTGTGCGTGGCTGCCTGTGTGCGTGTGCATATACGTCGTGTGCGTGTGCGCGTGCATGTGCGTGTGCGTGTGCGTGTGCGGGTGAGTGTGTATGTGTATGTGTGAAAAAGAAGAAGTTGAGGCTTAAACAGTGCCTTCACTTTGGCGAAAATGTATACCGTATTAAATGAGTTAAAAAATATTATTTACCCAGGCGAACTCTTTGATGTATGATTAAAAATGGAATTATAATCTCCAATGAATGTGAATTGATTAAACTTTGACAAAGAACAAAAATTCAATTAAACTGATTTTACCTTTAGGAAGCTCAAAACTTATTTCCAATATTAGTTATTGATACAAGCATATATGAATGCTAATAGAAATTAAACTTTGTTCACTTCAGGTAAGAGATCATTTATTTTAAATTGTGAATCGAGATTTTCACTAGCACTTTATGTAGACCAGTTTAGATATAAATTCAATAGGTAACATTGTTAAAGGTTATTAATGTTTAACATTAATATGAAGATTAAATTTATCAATAATATGCTAACTGTAAATAAAATCAATATCTTAATTTGTTTCTAAAATGCTCCGATATAATAATATTATACGGTCACTCAAGCATATAAAGTTCTTTAACACTATTTGATTTATAACTGATATATAAATCATAATATTGCTTCAAATTTGAATTGATCAAAATAAATGAATGAAACTAACGTGCTAAACTTTTTTTCCTCCTAAGGACAATAACTCATTTTGTTGTTAACATTACTTATTAATCACTCCAATAAAAAATAAAGCGTAATACACGTTTTTAATTTAATGTTGTCTCCCGACTACCAATTATGTAATTCTTACCCCGTCTTACATACATGAAGTATTAACTAAGTTGAACCACACGAGTGCTTTCTTTAATCTAATAGTGGTATTCCTTTCGTATAAAATCAAATGAACGATTACAAGGGTAAGCTTATATCACCACAGTTTTACACTGAACAATACAACCTTAACAATTTATTTACATGATGGTATCAACAAAAACGTTATAAATCTTAAATGAATCCTAACGGCCTTGCATTCGAGTAACGCGTTATTAAGATGGTCTTGGCCAATTTTACTTCCCTTTGGTTCCATCCTATACGTAAATCAACATAAATTTCAGAATATTATTACTGAATTTGATGTATATTTCTGCTAAAAAAAATTTTTAAGACTTGGATATCCTAATATTTATAAATTAGGATTTTTACCGGTCATAGTACATATACATCGATTAAAGCATCCTTTTTTAATTAATTTTATATCAAATCTTTACCTTCCATCCTTTATGTATATATGTATATATATATATATATATATATATATATATATATATATATATATATATATATATATATATATATATATAGGCATAGAAAGTTATGCAATCGAATTTTTTTCACCATCGCTAAATCCACTAACTAATACATTCTACAACGTTTAGCCAAGTTTCGCCAAGATCGGCCATGATCTCTGTGTTCATTACTTTCAATGTCCATTTTATTGAAAACTGATGCCTCCTTGTTTAAATCTCAAACTACTTAGAAGGTAGTTTAAGCAGCGACGGTTCGTTACCATTTACAATTGTTGGATTGGATTCAGATTTATCATCGATGTAAATACTAATTTATACTTCGTTTGAAATTATTTAATAGTTTTAGATATTCATCCATTGTAAATTCAAATACATGGCATGTTTTATTTACAAAAAAATGTTTTATTACGTTTGCAATTTATTCTCAACCCCTCCAGTGGCGCAGCTTCATTATCAAATATATGAATTCCTGTTATATTCAGAATAACAAAAACAAAAAAATATGTAACCAAAAAAATGTTTCAATTTAATATATAGCTAAAACACCTACCACCTGTCAGTTGACTTCGGTCAAGTGAAAAACACTTGCACTCGTGCAACGCATCGAAAAGAAAGTTTAAAAAAAACTTTGATCGAGTTCGTGTATCATTAAACTGCGGTCTCTATTTGTGCGACTGTAACCTCGGTTACTTCAACAGTAATGTACAACTGTGACACAAGTCAGATACGCCAGTGCACTAAACCATGTAAAATATAATGGTAGTCTTGTGTGCAAACCAATCCTCTACAGCGCACATCACTTCTCCATTTGGTAAATACCTTTTAACTTAAAAACCTCAACTTTATTAAAAATATTCGCCCCAATCTGTGTTTGTATCAATTTTGCTGACGGTAATGTCGTCATAGCACCCCTAACATTCGCTCTCCTATAGGACACACCTTTTCAGCCGAACGATTTAAACAGATACAAATTTGTGAAGGGTTAAAAATTTATGAATGACGTAAAATCGTTTTTCTACTTCTATACAGGGTGGTTCGAATTTATTAAAAAAAATTATCTGTAGATTCCCCACTGAAAAACAGTAACCTTTGCTAATAAACATATATCCGGAAACGAATAGTTTTTAAGATACAGTGTTAAACGGTTTTTTATTTTTTGAAAAACAAAACATTGAAATATCAAAATATGAAATTGATGATATTATACAATCAAATATGTACATGAAAAAATTATGATGAACACAAAGACAATTAAGTTATAACAATTGCTCAAAATATAATCCATTAACTTCAACACATTTGCGACATCGTCGAAGAGTTGAATTAACAGCTAAAGAAATTAGATGATTAATTAATACGTAGAGTTAATTGTTAAAAATCTACAGGTATAGCGTAAACTTGATCTTTTAAATAACCCCAAATAACAAAATCTAACACAGTAAAGTCAGGTGGCCTAGGTGACCAAAAAATTGTGCCAATCGACCTATCCAGGATCTAGGAAAATTAGCATCACAGCAGTTACGTGCGTTAATTCCAAAGTTAGCTGGAGCTCCATCTAATTGTAGCCAACAGTCAGTCTTGTCTTAAGATAAGAGGAACGTCATCAAAGATGTCAACAATATTATTTTCCAACAAGTCTGGGAATAATGCAGAATTTAACTGCCGTGGCGGCAAAAAATGTGGGTCGCACAAATTTGGGACTAATTTCATGTGAATTTTCATACACCCATACGTGTAAATTATGATAATTCTCACTATCTCTTCTTGTAAAAGTAGCTTCATCAGTCCATAAAATCTTTTGGGGAAACATTGCATCTCTATGGATGGAGTTAATCATCCAATTACAAAAATTCAGGTACGGCGCAGCAAAGCTTCGCGTCTATTAAATTTTTAACAGATTGCAAATGGTATACCCTCTGACGATCTCTCCGTATCACTTTTGATTTTGAGACTCGTACAATTTTAGCCCGAAGCTTTTTACTAGCCCTACGTGAACTTAAACGATTATTTACTTCAAAAAGAGTCAATATTTTTTCTCGATAGCGTTCAGCTCTGGTATCTATCTCTCTACGATTTTTCTTTAAACCAACTTCTCGAAAGAGACTATGAGTTTCAGAAAAAACTTGATGACTGGGCTGTCTTCTGTTTGGAAATCTAACGTTTCCATTTCAGAAACCATAAATAAAGTGAATATTGGCGTATTCTTCGTTAGTAAATACATGGGCGTGATGGTGAACTGTGAATTAATTTAGTTTATTTCGTACTACGCAATGATTCACAATAAATAACAATAACTAAAAAATAATTGATTTATGACGTTTATGTCAGATTTTGTTATGAGAAAATAGCAAATGTACGTTTTCCATAGCAACCTATGTTTTTGTTTATCACATCATTAAATACACACTTTGGTATGTAAATGCTTTGTTTTGAAAATAACAAATAACAAAGGTATGCTTTCCATAGCAACCTATGTTTTGGTTAATATCATAGAAGTCATATTTTAACATTCAGATTCTCAAGCAGCTCAAAGCCAATTTTCCAAAATAAGTTTAATAACTGAATAGCTCCTACACATACACACACACACACGCACAGGCACATGCAGGCGCACGCGCACACGCACACGCATGCGCACACGCACGCGCACACGCACACGCACACGCACACTCACACGCACGCGTACACGCACACGCACACGCACACGCACACGCACACGCACACGCACGCGTACACGCACAGGCACACTCACGCACACGCGCACACACATACGCACACGCACACGCACACGCACGTGTACGTGCACGCGCACGTGCCGCGCACGCGCACACGCACGCGCACACGCAGCACACGCACACGCACACGCACACGCACACGCACACGCACACGCACACGCACACGCACACGCACACGCACACGCACACGCACACGCACACGCACACTCACACGCACACACAGGCATCATCTTCAGGGAGGAACTACAAAAATGATGTCAACAATAATAAACTGAAATATTAAAATACTTGCAAAGTACACAATAATGGTCAAATATTAATTACACATATTTAAAAATAGTTAAAATCATATCATTTTTTCCTGCTTCGAATCAACCATTCTTAACTTAAAATAATTATTTGATATTCACCACACAGCGCAAATAATCAATTCCCAATTATATTGACATACTATGAATTAATAATATTTGTGGTTTTGAGAATAGCACACTAGACGAAACTTCGGCTTGGTAGCATCGTTCTTTGTCATTAGAATGTACATATTTTCATAAGTAATATTATAATTAAAAGCATACTAACTTGAAATATGTGTACACATACACACAAAAGAAGAAAAAAACTTTAAATTTCAAATTTACGTTTTTTGTACGAATGTAAAGGTCCGAATTAAGTGCATATAAATTACGGAGTGATTATATATAGCAGTGGATTTTCGTTTTTAAGTCAAACATATTTTGAAGATATAGTAGAGGAAACTATGCGTATAAGAAATGGCCAGCAGCATGAAAATAAAATAATAACTCTGTAAGCTTCCAGATGGATGAATAGATTAGCGGAAATGCCTGCTTCGGAGGGACCGTCACATATAATATATTTGGCGAAATTAATTATTTAATTAAAATTTTAGCAGTCCATTACATAAAGAAGTGAAATGACCTAATGAAGAATAATTTGTACGGAACCCTTTTGTAGAGGATTTTATATAATTTTCAGTTTTGTGCTGGAATGGATTTTGCGTAAAATTGAAGGAAAACCAAGAAATCCCCAAAACTGGTTTTATAGATCTTCTCCTCCACTGAACGGTGGCACGCGGCTCTCATTAGAGGAGGAAACCTTCTGAACTCATTAATAATACGTTAACTAAATGATGAAGAAGGCTGTGGCATTCTCAAATTACGCTGTAAATGTGAAATTGGCCGCCAGGCCTATTAATGAGGGAATTGTATCTTTTAGGGTACTCGTAAATTATTTATGTCTTGTGCAAACCTGAAGTTTTGTTGAAAACTATTAGAGTGATGCAATTATAGATGGTAAGATGCAGAATATTGACACGATGGCTAGAATTTGTCTAATATATTCATTTTTGAATATTAATGTACTGGTAATGTCATAAGTTTTATTTACAGCCAATGTATTCAAAGACTTCGGTTTGTTAATTTTAAACTTTTCTCAATCCATCATCTTGAATGCATAAACACATCTTAATAATTATAGCAAGAAATGAATAATAATGTACAAACTATGTCAGAAATTAAATTACATCAGAATCACTTTCACTTTCATCTCCAGATAAATTAATTATATGAAGGGGTACGTTTCCAATACCTAGTGAGTTTTCTGGGTCGTACCACTTCAGTATTACATTATCTATTATATTTTATACATTGAAACAATTCGTGCTACATGTTGAAACATTTATCGGCGTACCATCCTAACCAACCACTATAATGTTTTAGCAATACCCTAAACGGGAAGGTGAAACTATAATGATAGAAGATGACGTAACAACTTGTACCCTTATTGCTCTATCTGTTGGCTTACAGTGTACACTAGCGGAAGTTTATTTCTAATAATGAACCATTTAAATAAACGTCAATAATAAAACACATAGTGCACTTTCTGTCCCACTGCACTGCCAATATAAATTCTCTACCCTTGTAGTTTAACTACTCTGAAATTCCACATCTTTTTGATGATACGGAGCGTTACCACAATCGTGGGTTGCACACAATATATCATAATTCATTTTTCTATGAGAATTACTACTGAATTAGGATGAAAATATAAATTTGACTCCGGAAATAAATCATTTTTGTGTTAAGTTCACTTGGTTAGAATTTAAAGAAACTTACATTTAATTTATATTATAGACTAGTCCGTAATGAATATAGTAAAACGTCCTTCCGTTACTTATGTTAATTAAAAACAGATAAATTTACCAGAAACAGTTAGGTTTTGGTTGTTACTAAAAACAACGTTAATTTATTTCAAAAGTAGTTGTATTTTGGAGGTATCAGTAACTTTGGAATTTTTGCCATTGAATATAAAGCATTTTATACACTTCGTTCTTAAGAAGGCTTTGTTCACACGCTTTCGTTAAATGCCTCGATCACTACGCTCTTTCGACCTTAAACTAGGTTCGCTCAAAAGTCTTAACTTGGAGATAATACATAAAATAATATTATTAAACGCTTGAAGTATTTTATTCGATTTACAAAAAAATGTGGCAACATACAAACCGTTTGCCATCAGTGTCTGTGGTTTTCACACTTATCCTTATTCATCCAGGAAAATAAGTTTCAAATAGATATTTCCTTACTTGTATTGCGTCTATGTTTTTGTTTAACATCGGCTAATTCCATTAACCCCCTTCTGTTTTATATAATTTAGTCTCAGTTTCTCAGTTTCCAAATATCACCTTTGGCCAATAAACAACCCTTACCGTTATTACGAGTAATACTTATAGAATTTTAAGCGAAATACAAACTCACATTTTATAAAGTTTCATTATTATTGTATAAATGTAAAAAGATCTGACCTCTCCTAATAAAATTAACAAATTGCGCAGTACAACTGTTGCTATTATACAGTTAATCACATAAATAACACAAATTATTTTGTTGTTAAAGCGGACTGACCTAAATCCTTTCTGCAACAACCCAAATACATGTGCCATTTCTTTGAAATATTCGTGATAAATTACAGCATTTTTGTACATAAAGAAGATCGACTTCTGCTCATCATGCATAGTGCCAGGTTGCACCAAAATAAATCTCAATGAATGGTTTTTACCTTCCAACCTACATATTCATAAGAGCGAAGACACGTACAGTTTTAAAATTTTGTACTTTGGCTTGTTTTCATTTTTCCTAGAGCTGATGGGATTTTGGAAGAAATTCAGCGGCGGGGATAAACTAGTGCTGGCAAGCACTTTCGGCAATAAGTCACACATTCTAGGTGGGGTTAGTTGGTAGCCCAGCGAGAGCGGGAGCGGGCTGACGCGTGGAATAAAAGATCCCATCCAACACAATGCTTAGGACAACCGCCCGCCGCATGCGGTTTCTAAGTGCAAGCACACCGCTACTTCTGAGACCGCTCCTTTGTGAATAAAAGGCCTCATTTAAGTCAATGTACTTTCAAAATAACGGCGATCGACCGCTGCGGCCCGCCGCTTTGAATAAAAGGAGCCTAATATTTATGAACTACACTATTTGTTAGGGAATGATTATGATGTCTTAATAAAAAACATGCAATATTAGATTAAGTATATTTTGTAATTGTTTAATTTGTGATCCATACAACTTTGCTGCTAGTGCGATATCTACCACTTTCGTAGCTCGTTACGTAATACACTATATTATTATTGTTCACATTTTTATAGGAGCGGGTGGATTTGGAATTTTGTTTAAGTCAGCATCTAGATGTCTATTGACCTCTATCTGACATGAAGTTTTAAACGTATGTTTGACATAGATTATTGTTTTTGTTTTTACCATGTTGTCTATTTTCCTAATGAACTTATTATAAAATAGGTTTCCATAATTATCTTAAAAAAGTGTTATGTAGATTATTTCATTTCATTCTGTAGGTGTTCCACACCAGATGTTTTATTATTGATAACACCTTGTATATCTGTAGGTACTGTGAAAACCTTAACTATTGTAATGTTCTTAATATTGCGATGGATGAAGAATTGCTATCTGTGTTCTGTTAATTATTCCAATAACAAAAGGCAAGCCATTACTTTCTTGAAACCTAGTTGCAAATTACTAAGAAATATCAGATGTGAGAAGCAGCATACAGGATCCTCTTGGTTTTTTATAAAAGAAAGATGTGAAACCTGCTTCCTTCAGTATTTCAGACCATACTCTACCAAAATGTTTATTGGTATTTTAGTTAACCTACATAATAAAAGTGTCTTAATTTATTATAAGTACCAATCCGTTATATGTAAGTATGAGTCAAACAATTAATTGATATTATTGACAACCTAAAGTGTTTTTTTAAATAACTGCCAATAAATTATTTCGCGGTAGTTTCCACATAATATACAGATGTAATGTGTGTTTTTCGTTGATCTAGGTTTAAATATCCAGTGCCCGTTGTTCCAAATAAGTCCACCAGCGGATTAGCCTTAATATGAGATCACTGACATAATTGGATTGCCCCCAACTTTGTGATCGGAGTTCAAGTGCTGTGAACTTGAAAGGTCCATGTCGAGCGTTCTAAGTAGTTCAAGCCAGGTCAAGTATAAACATCAAAATTGACAATTTGAAAAGATCCCTCGGGAAAATTGTTTTTTGTAAAGAATTATGGCAAAGAGGCGGGTGTTAGATGAATTAACAGATGATGAAGATTTTTTGGAAATGATGGAGGAAGCAGGTCTCTTATGGAATAGTCCTTTGCAGATTTTTATAATTTTATTGTTTTAACACACCTAGAAAGGCCAGCTAATTTTCTAAAATGGAATGACGCAGAATATAGAGAGGTTATAGAAACCAGCTGCTCGATATGTGGTTAAAAGAATTGCACAAAACTTTGCATCTAATGCAGATAAGTAAGTATAAAGATTTTGTTTAAATTGCAATTATACAGTCACCTTTCGTGATAACACACTTCAATATTTTTTGTTGTAGGTAACCACGCTTTAAATGTAGAACAAATTCTTTTAATAACATTAAGATTTCTGGCCGCTGGAGAAAAATTCTGAAGCTACATGGAGATGTTAATGGTATGGATATATCCATTGTAAGCCGTGCAAATGCAAAAGTAACAGCTGTAATTGTTCATTAGCCCTTGTGTATGTATATATATATATATATATATATATATATATATATATATATATATATATATATATATGTGTGTGTGTGTGTGTCTGTGTCTGTGTCTGTGTCTGTGTCTGTGTCTGTGTCTGTGTCTGTGTCTGCGTCTGCATCTGGGCCTGTGTCTGTGTCTGTGCCTGTGTCTGTGCCTGTGCCTGTGCCTGTGCCTGTGCCTGTGCCTGTGTCTGTGCCTGTGCCTGTGCCTGTGTCTGTGTCTGTATCTGTGTCCCTGTCTGTGTCAGTGTGTATGAGTGGTGTGAGTGTGTTGGTGTGTGGTGTGTGTGTGTGTGTGTGTGTGTGTGTGTGTGTGTGCTGTGTGTGTGTGTGTGTGTGTGTAGTGGTCTGTGTTTGTGTGGGCGTGTATACGCGTGTGTGTGCGTATGTGCGTGTGTGCGTGTGTGCATGCGTGCATATCTGCGTGTGTGCGTGTGTGCGTGTGTGCATGCGTGCATATCTGCGTGTGTGCGTGTGTGAGTGTGTGCGTGTGTGCATGTGTGCGTGTGTGCGTGTGGACGTGTGTGCGTGTGTGCGTGTGTGCGTGTGTGCGGGTGTCGTGTGTGCGTGTGTGCGTGTGTACGTGTATGCGTTTGTGCGTGTGTGCATGTGTGCGTGTGTGTCCAACTATGTTGTGAATTTTAATTCTTGATTCAGTGTAGTATTGTTAACTTAGCTATCTCAAAATCAGAAATGAAAATTTTGTGGTTTATTTCTATTTTTTTAAATCCTTAATTACACAAGAATTTAAAACATATATTCAAAGTCTAATATGCGAACTAAGGACTTTTATTTTATATAGAAATAAGAACATTATAAAAAGGCAAAAACATAAATCATTATTGTAGCTGTTCTTCTGTAATCTCCATTTTGAGTGGTTGCTATGCCATAGTCAACTGTGTTCGTTGCTGTTGTTCTGGTTTTTCAACATTCATAGATTGATCGTGCTTTTTTTGCAGGTATTTCATTACAATCGCTTCTGTTCCCAAAAGACACTTTCTTTTGTAAATCAGCTAATTCAATTTTTGCAGCTACCCAGAAGATAATTTATTTTCCACACCGTACTGATGAAAATTACAATGTCAGAAACTTTCACATCTATAGAATATTACTGTACGTTCAATACAAAGGAATCTTTGGCGCGTAGGAATGCGATCAACTGCTACTGAGTGAAGTAGGAGGCTGATGAGTGTTTTCTGTGAATGCTGCATTCAGTTTTGTAGGTGTAGAAGATTCGCAAACTTAATTTTCTTGTGCCCGCTTTTCCCCTTTCCCAGTTTCCTCTTTAGCATTTTCGATCATCCCGTGTGTGTCTATAACATATTTTGTAATTCCACTGATTCTTCAAAGTTCACTACTTCCATACCTGTTGAAATGGTCTACTGTAAAGAAAAGGGCGAAATGCTGTTTTTAGTAACTTATTAACTACATCGCTATCAAATGTCGATTAAAGACCTGTGAAAATTTATTTAATGGCCTCTTCATTTTTACTAAACTTAATTTTTTTAAATGGTCCTCCCTCTGTACCAATTACGTACTTCTTTTCTTCGGCAAACTTTTGCTTCACTCTTTTTTCATCTTCTCGTGCTTTGCGCGTAAAAATTACTGTCTCTATAAGTATGAGCAGAAATCGCATTAAACTCGTCCGTTATTTTTTGCCAAACTTCTATTGTACATTAGGTGGTACTTCATCAGTCTTTCGACATTCTATAATGTGCTTATACTTGTTAATAAGATTTTTTTAAAAAGTTTCTTTCGTGGAATTGAAGTTCGAAACACGAAAAAAATTTTTCCCTTTATCGTCATCAGCACTATCACTTACATTATTTGCCACTTTCCGTAACACAAGACATAAATTGGTGCAAATACTGACAATAGCGGAATTGTGAAAATTCTAGGGGAAGTTTAGTTTTGCGATACCAATCAAGAGTTTACTTACGTTCAGCTGGATTAGCTCTTGCGCAACCGAGATAGCCCTGACGGTAGATCACGTTGATCGAAAGCTCAACTGAATTGATATTTGGAGTAGTTTGGACCAATCGGCCCTCATTCATCATCACTGTCCTACAAGGCCGAACTCTGCTTGATTAAGAATTGGTTTTTGTTATTTTCATGACCGTATTCTTTAAAAAAAATTTTTTAAACATATCCTTTTGTGGTACCTAAATATTTTGTATCATCACAACCATTAATTATAATTAGTGTAAATCAGGTTATAATTTCTTGTTCTTTTCAGGGTAGAATTTGTAATAACTAAACTGAATACTTTAATCGGTTTCAGTTTATTCATCTCTCACAACAGTTCAACCATATGTTGACAGCCAAAGAATATCATTAATGTTAACAAAATAGATATGAGGATGTACTCGATGGGAGGATTGCATATATTGTTTATGCTGTAAATTAAGTACACTACAAAATAAATTTTCCGTATGATAATACTCTGAAATACATTTTGAAATGTATTTAACGAAATAAACGCCTATGTCGCGCACTTTTTACACAATTAAATTCAAATGCATGAGTGAGAGTCTATATATGAGATTTATGGGAAAACAAACATTCCTTTTTGGCCACTTAAGCCATGTGTCAATCCAATTCTTACGTTCAGTGCAAGACTGATATTTCCTGTAAATACTTATAACGGTATAATTTATATCAATATTTTTCGATTAGTTATTGTGTGTAATGAATACGCAATATACTAAAATGAGTGTTTTCTTGCTTCCTTAAGATATAAAGCAGAGTAAATAGCTCATTTAAAGACATTCGTAGTATACATTTCCATTTTTTTTCAATAATTAGAAATCATTTTTAAAATTGAATAGGAACTGCATTAATATATTACTGTAAAAATGCCTTAAAAGAAAATCACGAAGTACAATAATATTAGAATGTATCATTAAGGCAATCTTTTAATGTAAGGAGACTGGAAGTAAAGAATTCGAAAGTGGCGGAAGTTAGTTCTGAGAAGGGGAAATTAACCCCCATGTATACGTATTTAGATGAAAGAAGAACACGTTACATTAAACTCTCCGATACTTGGAGAATAATGTACCAGCAATAATTTTATATTATTAATGATTCTAACATCTCGTAGCGTAAAACTTCTTATAACTGTGATTCCAAAAATGTTTTAGCGAAATTGAGTTGTTAATTTTTAAGGTTTTTTTACATTATACTATCTCAATTAAAACAATACTTTCGGAATTTGAACTATTTGAAACTTAATCAATTATACTCATACTTTACAGAAATTAGGTTCATAAAAAGATATCAAATCTAGAGTTTCTGATTTTGTGATCTCATGTACATGATATATGGGGTAGATACGCCGCTAATCAAATACTTAGATAGAATGAAACTATACACAAGAAATTGTACAGTAATTGTAGGGTGAAGAGGTTAAATTATGTAATGTTCAGACGAATAAATTGAATGTGATAAATAGTACAGTAAGTACTTTTATTTTTATATACCGTGTCTAAGATAAGGATGCCCACTATGGGGATATCGGAAACAGTAAGAGATGGAAGGTCGGTTAAATAGAACAAAAATTAAGCATTTGAGAGGATGTATTTATGGTCTTTGTAGAACTCGAATATCTCTTTTAGTTTTTAAGATATTTGAAAAAAATTGAATTTTTCTGACCTTATTTGAAGAGCAACCAAGAAAAGAAGAGCATATTTTCATTGTCACTTTACTAGCTCTACTTAATGCTGTAATTCAATTTTGATAAAACGTTTCGTTTGTTATTTTTATTTTTTAAATACACGAAAAAATTATTTCTGCCATATTTAAATTCTCTCCTTCATTCCGAATTCAACGATATATCACACTTTATATTTTTGATACGTTTCGAATGAGAAAATTCATATTCAATGTAAAACATCGAAAACGTACAGTTAAAATTAATACTAGAAATTATTATTAATTTTACTAAATACATAAATAAAAAGTTTACCTCGAGTAGGATTTGAACCTACGACCTGGACTTTGCTAGGGTACCGCGCTAACCAACTGCGCCATCAAGGTTCAAGCCCCAGTCGATGTAAATTTTGTCTTATTGTCAAGTTGCTTTGGTATGTGTGAATCCTTGCGATATTGCAGGCTCACATTCCATTAATATACGTAATTTGACTGTAACCTCATTATATTTAGAATTTACATCAATTCTACATACATAAAGACAAAACTTACATCGACTGGGCTTGAACCTTGATGGCGCAGTTGGTTAGCGAGGACTCTAGCAAAGTACAGTCGTAGGTTCAAATCCTACTGAGGTAAACTTTTATTTATGTTAATAAAATTAATAATAATTTTAATTATATTTATCTTTGAACTTATTCGTTCATAACAAAAACTTATAATAATACTAGAAACATTAGAAAACCGTAAAATTATGTTTGGAATTTTAAATGATAGACAAATAAAAAGCAAATTTATTTTAAAGGTTAATAAACTTACAAAAGATTCCCGTTATTCTCTAAACATAAATAGCATCTTCTAACTGTAGCATCTAAAACATTCTTCAGCATTTGAGGAGTAGTACTAGCAAACGCTTCGAGAACTAATATTTGTAAAATTTCTTCGTTTTCAATATCGTTTCCATAAATGTAATTTTTAATGTATCCCCAAAGAAAACAATCCAAAGGTGTTATATCTGGAGAACGTGCTGGCCACAGTACATTTCCATGAGTACCAATACATCTTTCTGGAAATCTAACTGGCAGGTATTCTCTGACAACTCTGGAATTATGTACTGGTGCACCGTGCTGCATAAACCAACAAGCTTCAACTTCTTGGAAAGGCAAACCATTCAAAGTTATCTCTAATTCATTTTGGAGTAAAATTTGGTAACGTTCAGAATTTAAGGACTCGTGGTAAATGTAAGGACCTATAATTCGAGTACCGTATATAGCAGCCCACATATTAAATCCGAAACGGTGTTGGTGTTTTGCCGTTTTGTACAGACGTGGATTTATTCTTGCCCAATAATGAGCATTTCTACGATTAAAAATTCCATTATTATTAACCATACATTCATCGGACCATATTATTTTATTCGAAAAATATTCATTGTCTTGAGATTGACGTGTATACCATTCGCAAAACATTCTACGTCTTTCTGGGTCACCTGGTCGAAGTCCTTGGCAAATTCTAAATTTATCTGGATGTATTTTCTCCTTCTTTAGAACATAATGAGCTGTGGAATGGGCTATGCCAGTTGCCTCTTCAATTTTCCTAGTAGAAACCTTGGATTTTCCGTTACAGCTAATAAAACAGTATTGGCTTTTTCTTCAGTGCAAGGTTTTTTGCGAGATTTTACAGGTTTTTTGAACGCACCATATTCCTTTAGATTAACTGCTAATGTGCGAAATGTTGTTTTGTGAGGGTGACACCTTTCTGGATGTTTGTTTAAATACATTATGTCGGCTTCAGAACAATTACTTTGACACAAAATGTAACACGTCAGTATATCGAATTTTTCATTATTTGAAAAATGTACTCTTACCATATTGTTTTTAGGTAAACACAAAATGTAATTAACTCAAAGACCACCAAACAAACGTAATACGGACAACAATCAATTATGACAGGTAGCTAAACAAAATGCAAAGCCAACCAATTTTTATCAAATGCATCAGTACGACGGAAGATGTATTTTAACTGTTTAATTAATAGTATTTTCACTAAATACATACTTGTGAATTATTTTATTCGCAACAGGCATTAGAAAATGAGAAAACATTATTTTATAATAATTTTATAGTTTTCTAATATTTCTAGTATTAGTTTTAACTGTACGTTTTCGATGTTTTACATTGAATATGAATTTTCTCATCCGAAACGTATTAAAAATATAAAATGTGATATATCGTTGAATTAAGAATCAAGGAGAGAACTTAAATATGGCAAAAATAATTTTTTCGTGTATTTAAAAAAATAAAGTTGATGATGGTTGTTAACAAACGAACGTTGTATCAAAAACTGAATCACAGCATTAAGTAGAGCTAGAAAAGTGGCAATGAAAATGTGCTCTTCTTTTCTTGGTAGCTCTTCAAATAAGGTCCGAAAAAAATAAAAACGAAAATCAGAATATTCCATTTTTTTCAAATATCTCAAAAACTAAAAGAGATATTCGAGTTCTACAAAGACCATAAACACATCCTCTCAAATGCGTAACTTTTGTTCCATTTAACCGACCTTCCATCTCTTACCGTTTCCGAGATCCCCATAGTGGGCATCCTTATCTTGGACACGGTATATATACAGGGTGTTCCAGTTTTTTGTAGCATGACTCTATTAGTCTATAGAGCTTTCAAAATGAAGACAAAAAGTTTATATAAACATAGGTTGCCAAACGCTTAGTTTTGGAGATACAGGGTTTCAAAGTTTAAATTTTTTTCAGTTCTTCTAATTTATCTTCAAAACTATTTAAAATAGTAAATCCAAATTTAGTACACATATTACACGCCTTAAACTCAATATTAAGAGTAGTTTAACGTTTATCAATATCTACAGGTAGTACATTTTCTGGTGGTACACTTTATCCCCGAACTTTTTCATGCGACACCTCTAACTCTTAAAACCAAAAATTTAGATTGCCCATTTGATTTAGGAACTTTTTTTTCGAAAAATGCATAGTTTTTGAGATAAATTAGCTGTAATCCATGAACAGCTTACAAATGGTAAGTAAAGAAGAATTGTTTTACTTTTATTTCCCTTTATTTAATTCAACTGAAAAGTTAGGAAAAAATCAGTGGAGTACTACTTTTTATTAAGAGGCAAAAAAAATGTGAGAATTGACATAATTTGATTCTTTTTTTTTATTGTTCTTTTCATGGCACACTATTTTTTGCGGGAGCATCAGACGTTCTTTACTTACCATTTGGAAGCTGTTCATGGATTACAGCTAATTTATCTCAAAAACTATGCATTTTTCGAAAAAAAAGCAGAATGCAAAAAAGTTTCTAAATCAAATGGGCAATCTAGATTTTTGGGTTTTTACGAGTTAGAGGCGTCGCATGTGAAAGTTCGGGAAGGATAAAGGATGTACCACCCCAGAAAATGTACTACCCTGTAGATATTGATAACTACTCTTAATATTGAGTTTAAGAAGTGCAATATGTGTACTAAATTTGGATTTATTATTTTAAATAGTTTTGAAGATAAATTAGAAGAACTGAAAAAAAATTAAAACTTTGAAACCCTGTATTTCCAAAACTAAGCGTTTGGCAACCTATGCTTATATGAACTTTTTGTCTTAATTTTGAAAGCTCTATCGACTATTAAATCGTACTACAAAAGTGGAACACTGAAATATATATATATATATATATATATATATATATATATATACATATTTTAAAGTGTTACAAGGCGATATTGAGAAAATGGCTGAATGAAAATAAGTGAAATATCTAGAGATCACAATGAGTCGTTGGGGACACTTTTGACAGAGTAAGTAATGTTTTAACCCTTTCCACTTTTTAGGGGTGGGGGGTAACTTTTAAATGTTAAATGGAAAGGTGCAGATTTCTTTCCAGATTCGTAATCTCCAGAAAAAAACTACGTTATAATCAATGAAGAATTTAATGCCAATGTCAATGTCACTACGCTAAATTTAACAAAATTAAAAATAAAATCAACTAAAGAAAAAACTGATACAATATTTTATTATAATACATACATTATTGGGCTCAAGAAAATCCACACTGGATGCGAACAGTCGCTAATCAACACCCTTGGTCGATAAATACCTGGTGTGGGATATTTGGCGATGTTGTTATTGGAAAATAAATCATTTAAATTTTATTCAATACATTTTTTTTATTTATTTAATTTTAATTTTGCACGAGCATGTTTTGTTGGCAGGTAAATTTTTGGTTAGGTAAACACGTTTGTTTTATTTAACTGCACACAAATGGACATGCACATTTCACTTAATATGTTTTTTAGTTTCTTATGTATTCATAGCTTGCTTTGACCGACCAATTTTATTCTTCTTCAGTGTTATCAACGAAAAAAATTGAACAAACTTAAATATCTCCGAAACTATTAGAGATAGCTATAGAACACATTTAATAGAAATGAAAGCCGATTAATAGACGAAGACAAGGCATTAGAAAATTAAGGTGTGCCATTTAAAAAAATAAAGATATAGCATTTTCAAATTTATGTTATTGAATTAATTTTTGTGGTCACCGTGTATATTGAAATCCAATTTTGACAATAGATTAAGGTAAGCTCATGTATGAATAAATTCTATACCAAAGATTATTTTTTTATGTTTAAAAATAACTGAGATACGTCTACTTGAATTACTACATAAAAATGTCAGTTTTTAGTTAACTTTGCAAATATCTCAAAAACTGTAAGATTTAGCTTGTAAGTAATTCTTACAAAAAAGATAAGTAAAATTATAAGGAGAATCGAAAAATAAAATAATATATAGGGTGTTCTGTTTAAATATCAAAAGTTCTATATTGTACCGCTTTTATATTACACCCTGTAGAAACCAAACTATTTTTAGATTATGCAGCTTATAAAAATAGACAACTTTCTTATTTAAACTTATCTTCTAAGTTTAATGGCTAAGGAGCTCTCGACCGGATACGCACTATTGGGATACTCTGTATATATATATATATATATATATATATATATATATATATATATATATATATATATATAGGGTGACCCAAACTCGATGGCCAAAACGAAAACAGCTGATTCCTCTGACCAAAAGGAACAAAAATTGTTAATACAGGGTGTGTCTATTGTTGATGGTTTCCAAGATGTTAACTTTTTTAAGTTTTTCTGTTTCGTGGACTTATTTTTAAATCACGCTGTATCTTCCAAACTAGAAGAGTTACAAGAAAACACGTTAGGAGAAATTTGTAGAAGATGAAATTGCCTTAAAGAATATTGAATTCATTCGAGACAAACTCATCATTCAACATTTTTAATGATATAATGAATTCAGAAATGATTTTTTCAAATCCAAGACAAATTTCCAAGAGGAATATTTTTCCAATAGAGATAGATTTGATACATGGCCGATAAAGGAAAAGCTTCCTTTTTCATAAGCTTCACAACGATATGAAAAAACTTATGGTTCACGTACTAATTACTGAATTGTTACAGGAATACACCTCAGGAAAAACTTTTAGAGCATAAAATTACCTTCAAAATATGGTAGAGTAGATGAGAATTGAAGATTTTTCCTCACTTTTCAATCAATCTGTACATTTACGGCTAGAAATACGTCTCCTTTACTGATATCTTTTCATCGCCGTAGCAACGACTTGACATTAGTAAGTTAGTTGTCAACATTTGTTTGCTGTTACAGTTTTGCTGATTTCAATACGAGTTCTTTCTGTTGTAGAGATATTGTAATTTAGTTTTGAGTCGTTCTTGTTCTCGTTATTATTATTGTTCTTGTTCGTGTTCGTGTTTTCCTTCCGAGTCATGTTTTCAAATGAAGAATATGCCGATATTCATTATTATTACGGTGTTGCCAAGGGAATGAATGAGGCTGCTAGACTTTCGCGCTTTCAAGAAGAATTAATCCAGAAAGGAGAGTTTTCTCTAGAGTACACACTGCTCTAAGAGAGTTCTTTCTGTTGTAGTGATATTGTAATTTAGTTTTGAGTCGTTCTTGTTCTCGTTATTATTATTGTTCTTGTTCGTGTTCGTGTTTTCCTTCCGAGTCATGATTTCAAATGAAGAATATGCCGATATTCATTATTATTATGGTGTTGCCCAAGGAATGCGAGTGAGGCTGCCAGACTGTATGCAACTGCTTTCCCAAGAAGAATTCATCCAGAAAGGAGTTTTCTTAGAAACCGTTTGAGAGAGTGACCTTTAGGATCCTAAGAGATCAAGGAATTTCATAATGTTAGATCTTGACGACGTAATCCAGCATTTCGAAGCAAATCCTGAGACTAGCTTGGAGCAATCCAATGTATTGCAGATGCCACGAGAAACAATACGGAGAACTCTTAGTAGTAAGACGTGCGTATCACGTGATGGGAGTTCAAGAACTTTTAGGTGGAGATCTAGGTCGGCGGATTGAGTTTTGCTAATGGTATCTCAATTCAGTTAGGAATGATCGAGATTTCCAAAAGCATCTTGTGGACGGATGAGGCCACCTTTACAAGGTCAGGCATCTACAATATCCATAACACGGACGTCTGGGACATGAGAACCCACATACTATGAGACCAAATAGTTTTCTAACACCAGTTCAAAGTTAATGTTTGGGTTGGTTTACTCAACAATCAACTCATTGGTCCATATATTCTGCCAGATAGAGTCAATTCAGTGAATTTTTTAATATCCTTCAAGAAAACCTCCTGAATTGATGGAGGAGGTTTCATTGGCAACAAGAGCAGATATGTGGGTTCAACTTGTGCGTCCTGCCCACTACGGAAGAGGTATAGAGTTGGTAAACGAAATAATCAAATTAATTTGAAGTTGTACAGCGTGCTAAGATCTCCAGATCAAGCCTGGTCTGGAAAATTCTTCCGCTACGTTCGATTTTAGCAAACACTCGTTACTTTTATAATGTTTATTAAGCGGGAATTCCATAACACAATTCAATAGTATTTATTTCACTAAAATAACTGTTAATTAAAAAGCTAATGGTCCAAAGTAATTTTAACATTATCATGTAGACGATTAAACTCTATTTAATTATATGGTGAACGATGAATATAATTGAACTACAATATCAAATTTGTAAATCATTTACACAGCCAAACACCCATTTGCTAGTACCAATACATCTTCTGAACTAACTGGCAGGTATTCTCTGACAACTCTGGAATTATGTACTGGTGCACTGCTGCATAAACCAACAAGCTTCAACTTCTTGGAAAGGCAAACCATTCAAAGTTATCTCTAATTCATTTTGGAGTAAAATTTGGTAACGTTCAGAATTTAAGGACTCGTGGTAAATGTAAGGACCTATAATTCGAGTACCGTATATAAGCCACATATTAAATCCGAAACGGTGTTGGTGTTTTGCCGTTTTGTACAGACTGATTTATTCTTGCCCAATAATGAGCATTTCTACGATTAAAATTATTATTATTAACCATACATTCATCGGACCATATTATTTTATTCGAAAATATTCATTGTCTTGAGATTGACGTTATACCATTCGCAAAATATTTATCTCTGGTACCGAGTCCTTGGCAAATTCTAAATTTATCTGGATGTATTTTCTCCTTCTTTAGAACATAATGAGCTGTGGAATGGGCTATGCCAGTTGCCTCTTCAATTTTCCTAGTAGAAACCTTGGATTTTCCGTTACAGCTAATAAAACAGTATTGGCTTTTCTTCAGTGCAAGGTTTTTGCGAGATTTTACAGGTTTTGAACGCACCATATTCTTTTTAGATTAACTGCTAATGTAATGTTTGTTTTTGAGGTGACACCTTTCTGGATGTTTGTTTAAATACATTATGTCGGCTTCAGAAAATTATTTCACAAAATGTAACACGTCAGTATATCGATTTTCATTATTTGAAAAATGTACTTACCATATTGTTTTTAGGTAAACATTGTATTAACTCAAAGACCACCAAACAAACGTAATACGGACAACAATCAATTATGACAGGTAGCTAAACAAATGCAAAACAAATTTTTATCAAATGCATCAGTACGACGGAAGATGTATTTAACTGTTTAATTAATAGTATTTTCACTAAATACATACTTGTGAATTATTTTACGATTAGAAAATTAATAAAACATTATTTTATAATAATTTTATAGTTTTCTAATATTTCTAGTATTAGTTTTAACTGTACGTTTTCGATGTTTTACATTGAATATGAATTTTCTCATCCGAAACGTATTAAAATATAAAATGTGATATATCGTTGAATTAAGAATCAAGGAGAGAACTTAAATATAAAATAATTTTTCATGTATTTAAAAAAAAATTGATGATGGTTGTTAACAAACGAACGTTGTATCAAAAACTGAATCACAGCATTAAGTAGAGCTAGAAAAGTGGCAATGAAAATGTGCTCTTCTTTCTTGGTAGCTCTTCAAATAAGGTCCGAAAAAAATAAAACGAAAATCAGAATATTCCATTTTTCAAATATCTCAAAAACTAAAAGAGATATTCGAGTTCTACAAAGACCATAAAACATCCTCTCAAATGCGTAACTTTTGTTCCATTTAACCGACCTTCCATCTTTAACGTTAGATCCCCATAGTGCATCCTTATTTACTTTACAATATATACAGTGTTCCGTTTTTAGCATGACTTTAGTCTATAGAGCTTTCAAATGAAGACAAAAGTTTTATAAACTGTTGACGCTTATTTGGGAATCAGGGTTTCAAAGTTTAAATTTTCAGTTCTTCTAATTTATCTTAAAACTATTTAAAATAGTATCCAATTTGTACACATTAACAGTTAAACTCAATTAATTGTAGAACGTTTACGATCAATATCACAGGAGTACATTTTCGAGGTACCACAACTTTTATGCGACACCTCTAACTCTTAAAACCAAAATTTAGATTGCCCATTTGATTTAGGAACTTTTTCGAAAAATGCATAGTTTTTGAGATAAATTAGCTGTAATCCATGAACAGCTTACAAATGGTAAGTAAGAAGAATTGTTTTACTTTTTCCTTTATTTAATTCAACTGAAAAGTTAGGAAAAATCAGTGGAGTACTACTTTTATTAAGGCAAAAAAAATGGAAATTGACATAATTTGATTCTTTTTTTTGTTCTTTTCATGGCACACTATTTTTGCATCAGACGTTCTTTACCTTTGAAGCTGTTCATGGATTACATAATTTATCTCAAAATTCATTGTTAAAAGAGAATGCAAAGTTTCTAAATCAAATGGGCAATCTAGATTTTTGGGTTTTGAGTTAGGGAGATTGGAAATAGGTGACCACCGATTACTAAATATTGATAACTAATATTGAGTTTAATACATGATAATTTATTTTAATATTGAAGTAGAATAGATAAAATACTGAAACCCTGTATAAGAATTAAAATGATTTTGAAACTCTATCGTATTAAAATCAACAAAAGTGGAAAGATATATATATATATATATATATTATATATACATATTTTAAATGTTACAAGGCGATATTTGAAAATGGCTGAATGAAAATAAGTGAAATATCTAGGATACAATGAGTCGTTGGACACTTTTGACAGAGTAATGTTTTAACCCTTTCCACTTTTTAGGTTAACTTTTAAATTTAAAATGGAGATTTCTTTCCAGATTCGTAATCTCCAGAAAAATACGTTATAATCAATGAAGAATTTAATGCCAATGTCAATTACTACGCTAAATTTAACAAAATTAAAAATAAAATCAACTAAAGAAAACTGATACAATTTATTAATACATAATTATGGGCTCAAGAAAATCACACTGGATGCGAACAGTCGCTAATCAACACCCTTGGTCGATAAATACCTGGTGTGGATATTTGGCGATGTTGTTATTGGAAAATAAATCATTTAAATTTTATTCAATACATTTTTTTTATTTAATTTAATTTTGCACGAGCATGTTTTGTTGGCAGGTAAATTTTGTTAGGTAAAACGTTTGTTTTTTAACTGCACAAATGGACAACATTTCATAATATGTTTTTAGTTTTTATGTATTCATAGCTTGCTTTACCGAAATTTATTCTTCTTCAGTGTTATCAACGAAAAAATTGAACAAACTTAAATATCTCGAAACTATTAGAGATAGCTATAGAACACATTTAATAGAAATGAAAGCCGATTAATAGACGAAGACAAGGCATTAGAAAATTATGGTTTTAAAATATAAAGATATAGCATTTTCAAATTTATGTTATTGAATTAATTTTGTGGTCACCGTGTATATTGAATCAATTTTGACAATAGATTAAGGTAAGCTCATGTATGAATAAATTCTAAATTTATAAAATTATTTTATTTAAAAATAAATACTTACTAATTATAAAATGTCAGTTTTAGTTAACTTTAAATATCTCAAAACTGTAAGATTTAGCTTAAGTAATTCTTAAAAAATAATAAAATTATAAGGAGAATCGAAAATAAAATAAAAGTTCTGTTTAAATATCAAATTTTATTTACCGCTTTTATATTACACCCTGTAGAAACCAAACTATTTAATTCAGCTTATAAAATAGACAACTTTCTTATTTAAACTTATCTTCTAAGTTTAATCTAAAGCTCTCGACCGGATACGCACTATTGGGATACTGTAATATATATATATATATATATATATATATATATATATATATATATATATATATATATATATTGAGATGTTCAGAAAAGGTAATAGAAGTATCGGACAGCTTAAGACATTGATAATAAAAGGTAATTTCTAGCTCAATACAAGTGCGAGACACAATTTTATATAAATCTGGTTCACGATGTGTTTAAAATAAATTTTATATATAATTGATCTGAATATCATTTGCTTAGTTTGGTTTCATCATAAAAGCAATTTGTGCTACCAAAATTGTCAAGAACGTTAATATCACCATTTTCGTAGAGTCATTTTAGTAGTGCAATTTTTGCAATAAAATTCAATTTTCAAAGGTATTTTGGCAAGTAGACATTTTCAGGTGTTTAAACATGGACTATATAGTTAGGATTATGTTAGGGATAGTGTATGTTTAGTTTTTAAAGGCAGGAAATACAAAAATTTAGTAAAAGGGTTATAATATGGACAGTATAGACAATTTTCACATATTTTTGTAGCGAATTAGTGACAAAATATTAATACAAGTTTCACAATAAGAAAAACATTTAGAACATTATGGCATACAGACATTTATAGTGCCGTACATTTTATAGTGAAAATTTCAAAAGAATGTTAGACGATGAGACTTTTCAATGCAAGACTATATAACATTATGCATTGCAAATAAGTAGTGAGAACAATAAAGACAAGTAGTACAAACCTTAAACATAACATTTTAAGTGTTAAAACATTTTTAATATGAATTAATTTCATTTTAGATTTAAGTTTGGTTACGTTGTAAATTTTAGTTTTTTTCATAATTTTATACTTTTTCCACTTTATTAAACATAGATTTTGCTCTTAAAGCAAATAATAGATGTTCTTTCTCAATATGAATGTTTTTATAAGGATACAGCGTTTCTCCGTTAAATTATGTTAAATCTGAGGTGAATTTAAGCTAATAGTACAAAAGCTTAAAATTTTCTTTAAATTAATTGTTTCGAACATAAAAGATATGTATTCTTATGTAAAATGTCCTCAGAATTCCATTTTGCAAGTAATTTTAGTGTAGCTTGTAAGTGTAAATAGTTAAAAGCTTATTTTAATTAGAGTATGTTACTTCGTTTATTAGTGTTAGGAATTATAGCTTGTTAGTGTCCTTTTATTCAAAATTTCACTTAGTTTTCATTTCCGTTTTAATTTTCAATTCCGATTATGCATAAGAAAGTTACGGCCAAAATTTCATTTATGTACAATTTGTAATTTTAATCATCCAATCAGATCCATTGTTATTTTGCATTATGGCTGAAAAAAATGAAATTTGTGTAACAACCAGAAACATATAAAAGCAAGCGCTCAGGAAATGACTCTCTCTCTTGAAATTGTTTAAAAAGTGTAAAAGGTGAAAACAGTGTTGTTAAATTTGCGAATACATAACCTAATTTATTATCGTTAAAAAGTTTTACGTTACGAATAATTTTCGAGAGCACTTGTTTTGTATCGTCGGATAGAAATAAATAGTTCGGTTTCCGATACCTGTCGTTTAATAAAAATAATTCTGTTCGATTAATTGATGTTACGATTTTGTGAAGATTTGTTTACGTGTTTTCAAATTTAAAATAACTCTTGTTTACCAAATTAAATTCCATTTTTATTTGGTCAAAGTTTGTTTTATTTCTCCGGACAAATCCTTTTAAATAAAAATTTATTATCGGTAGCTAAAATAAAAGTGTTGTTAACAATAATCTTGAATACTTAAACATATATTTTAAACGATATCACTCATTGAGCTATAAAATCATTAAAATAAAAAAGTTACCGTTAATAAATAAGTGTTTGGAGTTTGCCGTTTTTGGGGAAAACATCTATAAGCCTGGAAGTTGGTGTCTTCGACAACTGAGAACCGAGATAGCAGTTGGGTATTGGTAACAACTGTAGCCGAGTGAACATTGCCTGCATCCAGCTGAAGTATTGGAAGACATCATTCAATCAACAGGAAGGACTGTATATGTGAGTCAAATTTTATAACCCTGTTCATTGTTATTTTCCTGCAAATTTGTATTTGGTACATGTTTTTAGTTAAGAATTTTAAATATTTACTTGTGTAAACACCTGTAAAGATATTAATTTCTTTTCTTTTTCAAAATTTTCATTCTGGTTCTAAACATTAAATTTACTAAATATAATCATCTGACATTTTTGACAGTTACTTATTTTTACTTAAATTCATTAACGCATGCATTGGATAGCAAATTATATTCAGAACATTTTGTATACTTTAAATTCAATTACATATAGGATACTTCTTATACTACAAAATTATTATCTTCAACTAAATTCCTTGAACTCTATCCCCATTTGAGATTTTGAGCTAGTCCGGTGCAATATAATAAATAAAACATAATTAAGAGTAAAATTATTACTTCAATTTATAATCATAATTACATACAACATTAAAATTAACCTCAACCAAAATTCAAACTATTTAATTTTTCCCCACAAATTGTGTAAGTCGCCATTTTAATTCAAATTCATATTTAAACATCCCAATTTATATATATATATATATATATATATATATATATATATATATATATATAGGGTGACCCAAACTCGATGGCCAACACGAAAACAGCTGATTCCTCTGACCAAAAGGAACAAAAAATTGTTAATACAGGGTGTGTCTATTGTTGATGGTTTCCAAGATGTTAACTTTTTTTTAATTTTTTCGTGGACTTATTTTTTAAATCACGCTGTATCTTCCAAACTAGAAGAATTACAAGAAAACACATTAGGAGAAATTTGTAGAAGATGAAATTGCCTTAAAGAATATTGAATTTATTCGAGACAAACTCATCATTCAACATTTTTAATGATATAATGAATTCAGAAATGATTTTTTTTCAAATCCCAAGACAAATTTCCAAGAGGAATATTTTTCCAATAGAGATAGATTTGATACATGGCCGATAAAGGAAAAACTTCCTTTTTTCATAAGCTTCACAACGATATGAAAAAAACTTATGGTTGACGTACTAATTACTGAATTGTTACAGGAATACACCTCAGGAAAAACTTTTAGAGCATAAAATTACCTTCAAAAATATGGTACAGTAGATGAGAATTGAAGATTTGTACCTCACTTTTCAATCAATCTGTACATTTACGGCTAGAAATACGTCTCCTTTACTGATATCTTTTCATCGCCGTAGCAACGACTTGACATTAGTAAGTTAGTTGTCAAAATTTGTTTGCTGTTACAGTTTTGCTGATTTCAATACGAGTTCTTTCTGTTGTAGTGATATTGTAATTTAGTTTTGGGTCGTTCTTGTTCTTGTGATTATCATTGTTCTTGTTCGTGTTCGTGTTTTCCTTCCGAGTCATGTTTTCAAATGAAGAATATGCCGATATTCATTATTATTATGGTGTTGCCCAAGGGAATGCGAGTAAGGCTGCCAGACTGTATGCAGCTGCTTTCCCAAGAAGAATTCATCCAGAAAGGAGAGTTTTCTCTAGAGTACACACTGCTCTAAGAGAGAGAGAGAGGACCTTTTAGGATCCTAAGAGATCAAGAGGAATTTCATAATGTTGAGAGGATTGACGACGTAATCCAGCATTTCGAAGCAAATCCTGAGACTAGCTTGCGGCGGTCATCCAATGTATTGCAGATGCCACGAGAAACAATACGGAGAACTCTTAAGGCTGACGGAAGACGTGCGTATCACGTGATGGGAGTTCAAGAACTTTTAGATGGAGATCTAGGTCGGCGGATTGAGTTTTGCTAATGGTATCTCAATTCAGTTAGGAATGATCGAGATTTCCAAAATCTTTCTGGATAAATTCTTCTTGGGAAAGCAGCTGCATACAGTCTAGCAGCCTCACTCGCATTCCCTTGGGCAACACCATAATAATAATGAATATCGGCATATTCTTCATTTGAAAACATGACTCAGGAAGGAAAACACGACCACGAACAAGAACAATAATAATAACAAGAACAAGAACGACTCAAAAACTAAATTACAATATCACTACAACAGAAAGAACTCGTATTGAAATCAGCAAAACTGTAATAGCAAACAAATTTTGACAACTAACTTACTAATGACAAGTCGTTGCTACGGTGATGAAAAGATATCAGTAAAGGAGACCTATTTCTTGCCGTAAATGTACAGATTGATGGAAAAGTGAGGGACAAATCGTCAATTCTCATCTACTCTACCATATTTTTGAAGGTAATTTTATGCTCTAAAAGTTTTTCCTGAGGTATATTCCTGTAACAATTCAGTAATTAGTACGTCAACCATAAGTTTTTTTCGTATCGTTGTGAAGCTTATGAAAAAAGGAAGTTTTTTTTTATTTATTGCAGGATTGTGTGGGATCTTTCGGGTTACAATTAGAAAATATTTTCGCAAAAATTACTACTCGTATACAGGGTATTACAACACAAAGTTATATTTTTTTAATTGGAACACACCGTATATTATTATAAATTTGGATTCCCTGGTTGATTTTAAGGGCACTTTATTCACTATATGAGGTATCTTAAACGCGCAATTTAGGCGCTGCATTCCATTTTTTGAAAATTTAGAGGTTTAAAAGAAAAATTGTAACAACCGTATGGAGAAATGTGTAACACAAAAATTTTAATGGTTGATTAGTCATAGACTGTGCTAATAAAATCGTAAAAATAGTACTATTATCTTATTTAATTTTCGAGATATCGTAATGCAAAGTATAAGATTTTCAATCACAGATAACTTGATTTTTTTAAATGGAAAGGTATACATTGTTTTACATTGTTAGATAGGACATTTAATTACATTTTTTTATGATATAACATTGTTGGTATTTATGTTTTGCCGTTTTTTGATAATCCAGCTTTTTTACTGAATTTGCAAAGTTTAAGATTTTTAATCACAGATAACTTGATTTATTTAAATGGAAAGGTATACATTGTGTTACATTGATAGATAGGAAATTTAAAAAAAATTTTTTTGATATAACATTGTTGGTATTTATTTTTTGCCGTTTTTTGATAACCCAGCTTTTTTACTGAATTTATCGATTTTGGAAGAAAATAATATTAAATTAAATGTTCAAATTGTCGACCACGCTGATTTAGACAATACTGAATTCTTTTAATAAAAGAAGCTTCAACCCGATCTAACATATTAGGAGTAATTGTAGCAAAAACATTTCTAATTCGCAATTTCATATTCTCAGCAGTTGTTGGTTCTTCCTCATATACTTTATTCTTCACAAAGCAAAGAAAAAATCCAATGGAGTTATATCGAGATCTAGCTGGCCAAGTATCGGTCCTCGTCTTCCTATCCAATTTTCGTGAAACGTCGAATTTAACCACTGGGTTACAATTCATTGATTCATGATGAGGAGGTGCCCCGTCTTGTTGGAAAAACATACCTCTTCTTTGAGCCAAAGGTACATTCTCCAATAAATGATATAATTCGTTTTCTAGAAAATTATGATATTCTACCCCAGTGAGTGTGCCATTGAAAAAAAGGACCAACAATAGTTCCGCTGAATATACCTGCCCAAACATTCACTGACCATTTATTTTGAGAGACTAACTGAAATTGGTGTGGATTTTCATTTGAATAAAATGAAAATTATGTCTGTTCACAAATCCATTTCGATGAAATGTACATTCGTCGGTAAATAATATCCCCGATATAAAATTTTCGTTCGCATTTAACTGTTGTTGAACTCACTGGCAAAAATTAATTCGATTTTGAAAATCTTGTTCTTTCAGCTCTTGATGTAATTGTACATGATAAGGGTGAAATTTATTTTTCTTTAACATTCGTCTCACGGAAGTTTGACTGATTTCTAAATTGTCACTTAATTTCGGAATACTAACGTGGGGGTTTACAACTGTAGCTACAAGTACACGAAATTCATTTTCATCATTTGTAACAACTTTAGCTCTTTCGCTTTTAGGATATCCAACACTTCCAGTACTTTCAAATATTTCTAAAAGATTGCGAAACGATTCTTCTCTTGGTTGTCTTCGATCAGGACAACGCTGCCCGTAGATTCGACGGCCAATAAACAATTTTTGTTTGATTCTCCAAGCACAAATATCATGTCAACTAATTCATTTTGCAAAAAATTACTCATTATAATTCTTAAATAAACGTATTACGTATATGATGTTCGTAAAGTTAAGCGTCAAACATTCACACTGCAATAAAGTAATTAACTCAGTTACGTTTGAACATACACGCGAAATGACAAAACAGATACTATTGCTGAATTTTGTTTCTAATATTCTTTTGTTTTCATAGCTTGATGTGATTTAAACAATTATACATACATATGTAAACCTACGAAAATCGAAAAATTCAGTAAAAAAGCTGGATTATCAAAAAACGGCAAAACATAAATACCATCAATGTTATATCAAACAAATTGTAATTAAATTTCCTATCTATCAATGTAACACAATGTATACCTTTCCATTTAAATAAATCAAGTTATCTATGATTAAAACTCTTAAACTTTGCAAATTCAGTAAAAAAGCTGGATTATCAAAAAACGGCAAAACATAAATACCAACAATGTTATATCAAAAAAAATGTAATTAAATTTCCTATCTAACAATGTAAAACAATGTATACCTTTCCATTTAAAAAAATCAAGTTATCTATGATTGAAAATCTTAAACTTTGCATTACGATATCTCGAAAATTAAAAAAGATAATATTACTATTTTTACGATTTTATGTAGCACAGTCTATGACTAATCAACCATTAAAATTTTAGTGTTAAACATTTCTCAATACGGTTGTACCCTGGCCAGCTCGTAGTCCCGACCTTAGTCCCCTCGATTTTTCATTTTGGGGATTCATGAAAAATGATGTTTATTCTGTAGAAATACATAATGAAGAGCAACTATGGATAAGAATTGTGGAATCCGCAGATAGATTCCGTAATAACCCTGGTATATTTCAAAGATGCCGTCATTCCTTAGGAAGAAGAATTGAAAAATGTATTCAAGTACAAGGACAACAATTTATTAATCACTGCCCTTCATTGTTGCTATTAAAATTTAATTGTTGAAGTGTTATGTCATTGTTTTTGCAAATAAGTTACTTTGGCGCTTTTGGATAATTTGCATGCATCGGATACATTTTTCTCGTAAACGGTTGGTCCTAGCGACTTCAATAAGGTACACCTTTCTGAAGCAGAAAATATGGGAAAACAAATTTTTCCAGTAGAAAATGACATACAGTGTAAGGCAAAAAAGTTAGGACCAATTCAAATAAGATGGAATATATATATATATATATATATATATATATATATATATATATGTATTGTTTTGTTACAATTCACCTTGTTGCACACTTTTTGCCAAGACCAGATAATTCAGTATATGCACGTTTGTAGTTTATTTACATGTATTTGGGTACATATTGATTCAGAACGCTCAAGATTCCTAGTTTTGTAATCAACTAGATATTGCAATTTTACTAATGAATGTATTGTTTGGACTAAGCTCCAATTCATGAATTTTACCTAACGCATTAAAATATTCTAATTTAATTTAAGAAAGCAGTCCGACTTTTTGTTGTTTCAATCCAAATACCGACAGTATCGTACTTCAAATCGTCAAAAAGTTGTATGTCTCGATCATATCAGTGCAGTTATGTAGATGATTAAAGTAAAATACCGAGAACGAATTTGGTCAAAGCTTGAGAAAATTCAAACTCATGTTACAGTGAACCTGTTAGGTAAACTTTTCATGAGTCGCATTTGTTTACAATATTCCAGTACTTTTACAAAAAGTAAGCATTCATACTCTAAGTGGCGATAGCTCACTGGCTATTGCATGATAAATTTTGGGATTTGTGACAAACGTGGTAAACATTTATAAACATTGTAACATTAATGATTCATTAATTTGATTAGGATACTGCACGTAAGATCAGAACATAATTTGCAAATACCAATATTTTATTAAAAAAATTAAAAATATATCCTTATAAAATTTAAATAACAAATTCATAATTATAATCTTTCTTTTAATTTTAAATTTAATATATTTTTACTTATTAATCATATTAGCGATTCAACTTGTTAATGTTATTACTTACAATAGATACTGAATAAACTTGTCCAACATTTAAATGAGCACACGTATGACAAATCTGGAAATAAACTTATTTAGTTAAACAAACACAATAGTACCTAATAATCAAATCAAATAGAAAGGTGAAATGCTCAGCATGTATATATGTTGTACGCCTAAAGCGGCCTGAGAGAGCCGGTAATCTAATATGAATCGAGATCTGTCACGTTCTGTCCAGTACGTGACCTCGCGAACTCGAGCATGTGAACATGCCATAGTATTTGCTTTTTAATACCAACTGTTGGATAAAAACTACTGGTCTCAATTGGATACACGCAAACCTCCATTAAGCATTATTATAGATCGCCATTCAATTAAACGACGCTCCCATTATATTTATAAGAACTTTATTAATAACCGAAAAAAATTTATAGGGCAAGTGACCGATTAAAATACGTGATAGTATCATTACACTTTCCTTTATTAATTAATTTTTTGTTTATTCTTACGTGAAGTTATTGCAATAATTGAAAATCATTGAAAGTACACATACCAAAGCAACTTGACATTTGTCAAGTTGCTTTGGTATGTGTGAATCCTTCGGATATTGCAGGCTCATACTCTACTAGTTTAAGTAATTTCAAATTTGACTGTAATCTCATTACATTTAGGATTTACATTAGTTCTACATAAATAAAGACAAAATTTACATCGATTGGGACTTGTATCTCGACAGCTCAGTTGGTTACAACGGTACTCTAACAAAGTACACGTCGTAGGTTCAAGTCCTACTCGACGTAAACTTTTTATCTGTGTAATTATCTTTGATATACCCAATAAACAATTAGCAACACCCTTTAATCGACTGTACTTGGTATTAACATATGGAAAAACAATCTACATAAATATTGTTACGATACTGACTTAATTTAGTACGTATTTATTCGTGGCATCTAAATGTTTATGCAATGAGTGAAAATAATCGTACCTGCATTCAATCAATTGATGCAAAAATATTTCAGAAAAAACGCTCAGATACATCAATTTAATTTTTACTTGCGCATATTTTGACGTGTAGCCAGGTATACAGGGTGGTTGCTCTCGGAGATACACGACAAAAACCGAATTTATCGAAATATTTTTTACGGTAGCATTGTTATGCAATATATTGAAACACTTTATTTAGGTTTTTTATTGTAGTTCAACTTTCCTATACAGTGCCATTCTTAAAATTAAAATCTGACGTTTCGTCTCTTCATGGCTGTTGTCAACTTTAGTTTTTGAAATACGGAACTGCATTTTTTAACCACACAATTTTTTAGCGCTTGGTATGAGAAATTCATTGAAATATTACACTTGACCATTTTACTACGTTTCGCCTGAGAAATCATCATCAGTTTTAGGGACGTTATAAGAAGCCATTAAGGGATAGCGAAATACACAAATGAAAGCTGAATTAGCTGCTGATTCAGATGAAAGAGAGAGCTAGCAGTATGTAGAGTAATCTGGATTTAAAATAATAAAGAAATCATTTAAGTATTTTAATCATCAACAAATAACACATTTTAAGAACAGCAAAATAATATGCTTTGCAGCATAAAAAATGCAAGCCCAAGATTGTGTTGGAATTTTTGGACCAAACTTGGCAGAAATGTTTAACTAGTCAAATGTAGTAATTTATTAAAATTTCATTCAAAATAATCCAGTAGCCATTGAAAATTTGACGTCTTACTTCTTGTAACAATCGAAATTATCGGGTGTATTTCTTGAGAGATTAAGTCAATTTCGGTATTGTGTTTGGTTGCAATTCTTTTGCTGTTGTGTTCCCCTTTGCATTTTGAGGCTGCGATTATGCCTAGAGTGCGGTAACGTGAAAATTATCTTACGTGAAGGTGGTTTTCCATTCAGAGAAATTGCTAATCGTTTTAACCGTAATCAGTCCTCTGTAGTGCGGTGTTATCAAACATGGTCTAGAGAAGGCCAAGAACGTCGTAGAAGAGGAAGTGGACGGCCAAGACAGACAAATGTGGTCCAGAACCACCATCTCCGATTAATGGCATTAAGAGACCGATTCTCGAATACAAGATCAATAGCCGATCAATGGTTTGGCAACGAAGGAGGTCCTGTAACCCTTCGTATAGTTTACCGTCGAATTAGAGCTTTTTACTTGCAGTCCCATCGACCACACCTTGTGCTTCCGCTGACGGATCGTCATCGACAGCAACGTTTGGAGTGGTGTACCTTGTGACTGGATGTCGTCCCGACTGGGACGTGGAATGGCATAGGGCGGTCTTCAGTGAAGAATTCGATTCTGGTTGAGAATTCACGATGGTCGTATGAGGGTCCGACGTAGACGTGGAGAACGTCGCAATGTGCAGTTTTCTGTTGAGCGGCATGTGCACCACACTGTGGGGGTTATGGTATGGAGTGCTATTGTTTATGGAAGCAGGTCTCAGTTGGTATTCATCCGAGTCAATATGAATGCCCACCGATATGTTGATGAAGTGGTGGAACCCCATACCCTTCTATTCCTCCAGTAGCTGAAGGACCCGATTTTACAACAGGATAATGCCCGTTCCCACATTGCAAGGCATTCTATTGGGCGCTTCGAAGAGGCTAACGTCAATATGGCCACCCAGATCTCCCGACCTTTCGCCCATGTGTGAGATATGATGTTAGCCAATCCTCCACAGAAATGCCTTTATCTTTTTTTTAATTTCTTTGAAATTTTAATCAATTACTACATTTGACTAGTTCTGCCAAGTTTGGTCCAAAAATTCCAACGCCACCTTGGTGTTGCATTTTTTATGTCACAGAGTATAGTTAAAATAAATATTAACGTAATATTAAGAATAAAAAAGAAGGTATTATAAAAGTTGTTGAAAATGTCCTTCGTTGTTATTAGTACACAATTGTATTCTTCTGGACACCTGAGATGTTGCATTAGCCGCCATTTCGGGCGCAATTTTTGCAAATGAGTCCATTATTCTCTGATGAAGTTTATTTACGTTAGTTAGAAGATCTTTCCCATATACTTCATTTTTGACCATGCCTCATATAAATAGTTTACTGAATTAAGGCCCAGTGATCGAGGGGTCCATCTTACTGGTCCATTTATACCAATCCAGTTATTGCGAAAATTTGAATTTAGTACTGTGGAACTCTCCCTACGTAGTGGGAACTGACTGCATCCATCTTGCATGAAATATTTCATTTCCCTTCGAATTTCCAAAGACGTCATCAAAAACAGCATTAAGCAAATTTAAATACCTTTCTTGATTTAAATTTCCGTCAAAAAATACTGACCCAATTATTTTATTATATATTATTCCGTATATTATTCCGTACCATACTTGTTTTATTGAATGTGGATTGGTGAGTGCATAAGAATGTTTGTTTTTGGAATTAAATAATCCATTGTTTGTGAAAGTTGACTCATCTGTCATAAAATTGTTGTATGTATTAAGGGATTGTTTCGTAATTTTCTGCGATACCACATATAAAAACTTTAATCTTTTGTTGGGATCATTATTATCATGTGACTTTTGTACTTTTAGAAATTTAAAGTCATGATATTTATGTTTTTTTAATATCCCTTTCACAGTGGTAGTCCCTACTCCGCAATTATTAGCGATTTTTCTTGAAGAACTCTCAGGGTCGATTTGTACTTGAGCGAGAACGTTAATTTTATTCACTGTGTTTTGAAGATAGTATTTTCTTCTCTTCCTGCTTAAATTACAGCATTCATTCTTAGATATTAAAATATTATAAAAAGTATCTGCCTCCGGTTGCCATCGTACAGGGTACTTCTAGAGGATCGTAAGTAAACATCGTACATGTCTTTCTTCTCATTTTTGCAGTATCGCACCATAATTATTATTATTTTTAAAATCTCGAAAAAGTACAGCCTTTAAAACAATATTTTATAGTCACACTGACAACATCAAGAACTTTACAGTGACATCCAAGGCAAAGTTTATGAGATAAAATATTTATTACTTTTTTAAATGGTACATAAAGGCAGTAAAACTGATGATGGTTTCTCAGACGGAACGTAGCACAATGGTCAAGTGTGGCATGCCAATGAATTTCTCACGCCCAAACGATAACAGATTGTGTGGTAAAACACAGGTCCGTGTGTAAAAAAATAAAGTTGATAACAGCCTCGAAGAGACGAAGCATCAAGTTTAAATTTTTAAGAATGGCACTGTATAGGAAAGTTGAACTACCGTAAAAAACCTAAGGAGAGGCTAAGGACCTCCCGAAACCGCTCAAGGAACTGATGTGGATACCAGGCACATCAGAGGAAGGAGTTGTCTGGCTTGATCGTCAAAACCCAAGCCTAAAGACAGGAGACTGGTACAAACTGAGCGCCTTCTCGATGGATGGGGCATCTTATAGGTTTCTTGAACAGGCTCGGTTCAAGGCCTTTTGTGTGCTGATAATAGTGACGTTCAAGCCTATACCAAGCGTTCCAGAAAACAATAAGGGTAGTACAGGTGAACCTCCAGCACAGTAAGGCAGCTTCGGCTGCCTTATGAAAATTGATGGAGGGCTGTCATGTACCTTATACAAGAACCCTGGATAAAGATGTTAGGCCTTGGATCAACTTATAGTAGGGACACTGATAGACCAAGAACATGTATATTAACCAAAAAAGGAATACAAATATTACCGCTAATGAATTTCTGTTCACAGGCTCTAGTAGCGATAAAGATCGCCTCAGATGGAGGGGGCCCAAGGGAGTTAATACTCGGCATGGCGTTCCTCCATTCTGATGGCCCAGAAACACCAGCCCTTGATGAAGTGGAGGAACTGGTCAGTAGCTGCTCAGGCAACGGATCGGAACTACTCATCGGTTGTGACGCAAACTCCCACCATATGATATGGGCACCAACACCAACCCCAGAGATGAGTCTATCTTACAATTTACTATGGCATATAATTTAGACATATTGAATAGTGGAAACAAACCTTTCTTCGTAACAAGGCGAAGGAAGGAGGTAATTGATATAACATTAGGCACTATTCATGTAAGTAAGTTTGTTAAAAACTGGTATGTATCTGATCAGGTGAGTTGTTCGGATCACAGATACATGTTTTGAAATCACCGGAATAAACCGCGTGATAGAAAGTTATCGAAACCCCCGCAAAACCAACTAGGAGTCCCATAAGGAGGAATTAGAACGTAAATTGTAGAGGCTTCAGTTTTCGATAGATGATAATATAAACACAGAGATAGCCGTGGAGGAACTAACAGAAACGATTATCTCTCCATATAAGGAAAACTGCCCCCATACCGTGAGGGTCTCCAACAGGAAAGTCCCCTTGTTGACTGAAGTACTCACGGGAATGAGGGTATGCACTAGAAAACTATTTAATAGGGCAAAAGCATCAGGTAATTGGGATCAATATAAAATATCTCTGAGTACAAAAAAGCACAGAGAAGAGCTAAAAGAGTGCCATGGAGAAGACAATATGAGGAAATAGAAATGACTCCAGAATGTTAAGGATCCACACTTTCCAAGCTCGAAAGTATTAGATCAATCACCGATTGACTGGAAAAACCAAGGGTCCGATGACCCTGAAAACAGAGCATCAAGGGCGCACTGGGTAATAGCCATGAACGTGATTACATTCAATAAAATCAAATGGGCCGTAAACTGATTTGATCCATATAAATCACCGGGAACGGTTGAAATTATAGCAGCAATGCTGCAAAGGGGACCGGATCAAGTCTCGACGGGCCAGTTATTCTCGGGCAAATCCGTATACGCCAATTAGTCGTATGTCCTTTATACTTAAGACAATGGAAAAACTGCTCGATAGGCATATCAGGGACGGTGTGTTCGTAATCCGACCACTCCACCGCGACCAATTTACCTTCAGAGCAGGCTCATCAGCAGAAACAGCGCTCCACTGCCTGATCAGGAGAGTGGAAAAATGCTGGAAAACAAGGAGATCCTTCTGGGGGCATTCCTGAACATAGAAGGAGCCTTCGATAATACATTATTCAACTCTATTTCCACAGCCACGAGGAATCTAGGCCTGGAGGAAACGTGCTGCAGGTGGATAGACTGCATGTTAAGAGGTAGGGTGGTACGCTGCTGAAGGAGACTTTGGAAGTTCAGGTGGCAGAGGATGCCCCCAGGGCGGAGTTTTATCTCCCCTACTATGGACCCTTGTCATGTATGAACCTCAGTAACGTAGGATTCTCGTCCCTAGGATACGCGGATGACATCCTAGTAGAAGGGAGATTTTCCAGTACAGTCAGATAGCGCAAACAAAGGGCCCTGAATGTAACAACTAGATGGACAAGGAGGGAAGGCCTAAAAGTCAGTCTCCAAAAAACTACCATAGTACCCTTCACGCAAAGGAGAAACCTACACGATTTGGGACCTGTCGTGGTTGGCGGTGAAATAATACATATATCGGGAGAGGTAAAGTATTTGTGAGTCATTCTAAACTCCAAACCTTCCTGGAACCAACACATTGAGGGAATTATCAGAAAATCGGAAATTACCCTTGCGGTAGTTAGGCACACTTATGACAAAACATGGTGTTTGAGACCAAGTATGGTGCACTGGATATATACAAGGGTAGTCAGACCGTCAATAACCTATGCGGCTTTGGTGTGGTGGCCAAAGGTGAGGCAGGAAACCGCCAAACTAAAACTAGACAAGATACCAAGACTTGCCTGTTTAGACATTACGGGGGCAATGAGAACCACGCCTACCGCTGCAATGGGACACTACTGAACCTCCCTCCTCTTGATCTGTGATTTGGGGGGAGGGGCAGATTGGGGCTATACAGATTTCAGAGTTCACAGTACAATTAATGTGCAGATACAGAGCATACGAGGTTAATTAACAGCATTGGGGGCCCCGTACTTGATATGAAAACGGACCATATGACGCTAAACCATCTCGTTGCCACACTCTTCAAGGTAATAATTCAGGATCGAACATAGTGGAATGAACAGGGATACAAATTCCCACCTAGAAGTCTAACCTAGTACACGGACGGTTCAAAAACCGAGACGGAAGATCAAGAAACTTAATGGAGATCCCACATGTAGATTTTGCGGTGAGGAACCAGAAATAGCTACACACATCGTATGTGATTGCGACTCGCTGGCTGCTAAAAGACAGCGGATTTTCTGGTACTCAAAAATAGAATCGGAAGACTTAAACACACTTTCCGCGAGTGACCTGTGCGCTCTGCTACAGGGCCTTAAGATCATTGCCTGGGTGTAACAAACCACTAGGAAGAACACAATAAGCCATGTAGGCTATAGTGTCTCCATAACCAGCTAGGTAGATCGACCCGAGGGAAGGAAAAAGAAAGTAAAACAAAAGATTTTTTATTTATTATGGTTTGTTAAAGTTCTCGACGTTTAAAATTATGAGCGTCTCGCGTGGTCTTAAATTCAATGTCAGTGAGGGGACCAATTTTTCTATTATATTCCCTGAAATATTTTCCTGAACAAGCTTTGCGCTTTCATTCCACAACGTTTCGAAAACAGATTCTTTGCAGTTTTCTCCATTTTGCGCATGTTATATGCCCAGTCCTCCAAAATTGATGCGATCTGTTTCACCTCGATTGATGCAGTTTGTTCAACAACTGTTTGTATTGAATCAACCGAACTTTGACCAAATCTTGTGCTCATGTTAGTTTCTGTAAGATGGCTAATTGTAAAGTTTCTTCGAATTTATACCAATTCACTTACCTTACTTTAGAGAAAATCTCAAAAGCGAAATCTGATTGCTACTCAACAATGGCGACGATGCTGAATTCTTAATGTTTATAATGAGACAAATGTCTGCGTTACCGTAACAAACAAGTCAAGACTAACTTTTGTATGCATTTGTTTAAACAAAGATCCGATTACACAACATGAAAAAAATGTCGCTGGGACTAGCTACTAGCAAATAGTCAGGGCAATTTTGATACCACTGGTCGATATGAAATTTTTCCTCATTACTATTGGCTGATATGACTGTTTAATATCATCATCATAGGTAATGTACCCAGAGCTTGATAAATAGTCGGCTATTTTTGTTGTATCTAAATTTCAAGAATATTTTAGTATCATTTTGATGAGACGTAATTTTGGCATTACTAATCTGATTAAAGCCCGAGAGCTTTAGTTCAAGGGCTGTAAGATTATTAATGCCAAAATTATGTCGAAATTTTAAAAGATTCTAAAAAGATACAAATTCAGACCATATAAAATAAGAAAACAACGTCTCCTACCAACTGATTCTAGGCGACGCCTAGAATTTTGTAATTGGTATCTTCAGGAATTAGAGAAAAATGCATTATTCTCAGCAAATATTGTTTGGACCGATGAAGCATACATTAGTAGTGCCGGGATTTTCAATCGCCACAACGAGCACTGGTGGTCCGACATTAATCTGCACCATAACGTTGACGCTTCAGTTTTAGTGCTTCGTGTGCCCTATTCGGATATCGCATTTTAGTCTATCACATTTATGAAAGAAAATTGAATGATCAACGATATTCTGAAATTTTAAATCAACACATAGTGGAGGATTTTTTAGATGACTTACTGCTGAACATTATACAAAGCATATTTTCCTCTTTTTATTTGCCTTTCAAAAAAAAATAAAAATAAAGAGGATGTTAGTGGAAAAACTCGAACCATGTTTTTTCTTAATTTTTGACTCACCCTGTGTGTTGATAAAGCAATGATATAGAAAGTGCTTACACTCTATATAAAAGACGAACATTATGTTCTTTTATTCCTTGATTTAATTCTCAACTTGCCGAATTACAACATTTTATTTACTTCAGTGTAGAGTCACATTGCCTTTGAAAAACAATTGCTGTTGCCATAGCAATGAATTTTTTTATGCTCAATGTTTGACCCTTTGTCGTTATCGAATAAATCCTGAACACGTAGGAAGATTAGTTGCTTTATTAGCAAACGATGGGCAAAGTAAACGTTATGCCGCTCTGTACTCGAACTCCATGAAGTAACTGTTCGTAGAGTGATCCTCTAGTACGAACAACAGGAAACACTGCATGGAAGGTGGGTTCGGGCCTCAAAAAACTTCTCCAAGACATGATCGCTTCTTGAGATTGCGCATTTTACGGAATCTATCAAATACTGCGCTGATTTTCAGCAAGATTGCCAAATTCCTGATATTGGAGTAAGTTAGCAGCCGGTATGTAGACGTCTAAGAGAAGTTAACTTAAAAGTTAGGAGACCTACAAAAGGTCCTAAATTATTGCCCGAATATCGTGCTGCTAGAAGAAATTTCGTTGAAAAATCATGGAGAATAGAATATTCCTGAGTTACTGGACATAAAAATTACGAGCCTCAACACCAACCCATTCCAGTTCTTATGGAACAAAATTACGCTACATTGCCGGGTTCGTTTAGTATTAACAGTAAGTACTTTGGTACTGTTTAATTGCCACTCTTTCAATTTGGGAACTGTACTTACGATTTTGGTAGGACGATCTTTAATCCCTTGTATACTGCCGCTCTCTTCAAACTTCGTTACCCGCTGTAAAATCGTCTGACGGGTAGGAATCGAGCCTTGCCTGGGCATATTACAATATGCACGGAAACGCGGCCTTGTCAGAGTAATAGGCTTTGTTTCATAACAAAACCTTACAGCCATCGCTCGTTGATCCACAAGTGTTTGCCAAACTTATCTAAAGCACGACCCCTTTTTGTCAAAAAAAATTGTTGACGACCCCCTAATTCCCTCTACTCATCACCCAAACTAAAATAGCGATAAAAATAGCGCGCCTAATTTACAAGTAACTGATAGTTTCTCAAATTTTATTTTACTTTGCTGTTTAAGATTAAATTAAATACATTAGAAAAGTTCAACAATTGTTTTAATAATTGCGATCTGTCCCACTAGTAACAAGTAGTACTTCTGCCAAACTAGCATTTACAATAAAAATAAAGAATAAAAAGTCTACTGCACATTGTACACCGCGACATCTCTGTTCGTGTCTACATCTCAATACTTTCACATGATATTCGCGAAAGGGCTAGTCCTTACTTCGCTGCTAGATGGCACTCTGGGAACGTTCTAGTAGCCTCGTTTTGGCTTTATATAAGCGACGATGTGCAACGAGACCTCAGTTCCAAACAGCGCGTTGTTGCGAATGCAGTATTGGGTAAATATTTTACGACTTACGCATTCCCGTCTACGATAAATTTTTAAAAAGTGCAGAACCATCTAACTAGTGGCAGAAATAAAATGAAAAACAACTTCATAGTAATGAATATCTTAACCCTGGGGAGGTTGCGACCCTAAAAGTTACACGGGAGGTCGCGTGTATCTGTGAGATACATGGTGTACTGGTAAGCGCTGAAGTGAAAAAAAACACTGCAAATACTTGTATAATATGTAATTAATTATTTATTTTCAGTCATTAGTCGCAGTTCATTGAAAAAACCATACAAAAAACAAAAAGAAATACAAATTTTTATTATAAACTAAGTAATACAAACATGAATATTTAACAAAAAGAATAAAAAATAGAACAAATGTCTTAAAAGTTAATTAATCAGAATTAGTTACATTTTCAAAACGGTTATAACAGTCATCACAAATAATATTGCTATGGTCAAGGCATAAATACTTTTCACAACACTTGCAGAAGTATTTTGATAACCGACTCATTTTGGATGTGTAGCACGGAGAACATCTCTTTCTTTTCCTGCCTGAGGTGGAAGGTTTTTCTGTATCTTGCTTAGAATCTCCAACAGGTTGTTTCTGAAATTGTTGTAGTTTTAAACTCGAAGGCTTGTGAATACCTGTAGTGACTTCTGAACGTCCTGTTATTTGTTCTAACAACAATTGTGATACAAGCTTTCTAAGAAATTTTCGCCGTCGTATGTTCACATTATTGTTCAGCATATAAATAGAATGTGCATTTATTCTTGCAATATTCAAAATCATGTAAAATATGACCATCGGCCACCTTCTGGTGTTTCTGGCTACATTATATGAACTAATCATCTGGTCAACAGTGTCAACTCCCGACTTTGTTTGATTATAATACTCTATTATGTCAGGCTTTTGTGAATCTAAGTTCACGGAGTTGTCAAAGTGCATGCTTGACACTAAAATTACGTGTTTTCCCTTTTTGGGCACATGAGAGACAAGTGTGCAAGGCAAATAAATTAGACTTTTCAGGTCTGTTCTTAGTAGATACTAATTCAGGTGGCTACATATGAAAGTCGTTTCTTTTTCAAGTCGGTGACAAGATTTATGTCGGTGAACCAATTGTCGGCTGTAATGTTACGTCCTGAAGAATAAATCGGTTCTGAAAGTCTCTTTATTACATCTACAGGTTTATTACTAACAAAGTAAGGACCTTCGGTCTGCTTACCCGTATGTATTTCCAGATTTCCAGTGTAAAATATTTTGGAATCCACCATTGCAAACATTTTTATTCCACACTTATTAGACTTCGAAGGGATATATTGTCGGGAATCGCATTTGCCTCTAAAACCCGCTAACATTTCATCTATAGTTACATTCTGTCCCATAGAGTAACACAGTTTACAATTTTCTACAAATGACGAAAACATGTCCCTCACAGCCGCTAATCGGTCAACTTTCAAGCCCTCTCTGCGGGTAAGTTTATCGTCAAACCTAATGCAGTTGTGAATAAATCTAAATCTTCGTAAAGACATCGTAATTCTAAAAAGTTCGATTCCACCACCGTCTGCAGCCCACATATCCTCTAAATTTAGTCTGTTCTTGCGATGTAAACCAGCTAGATATAGCAAACTCAAAAACGCTTTCAGTTCTATTTTATCTATTCGTTTAGCATCCTTTTCTCTCGAATAGTGGCTCGAAATAGAATCGATATATTTATTTGTATACAATAAAATTAAATCCAAAATATCGTCTGTAATTAAACAACTCCAAGTGTCAATTTCTGTTTCGGCATTTTTTGCTTTTGGCCGAAGTTGGCACAAAATATTCTGCGGCTGTCTTCTAGTTTGGCTTCTTACTAGATTTTTTTCTCCATTTTGATTCTTTATTTTTTCCAAAAATACTCTTCGTCCTCTTCTAATTCATCTTTACTAGAAAAAAAATATATATATATATATATATATATATATATATATATATATATATAATTTAACGCCGAATATAGCATACAGCCCTCAAAAAAATCAAAACGAAACGCGGTATCTCTCAGATACAATTTAACGTGCGATGTCACACAACACTTGTTGTAACCAAAGTAACGAAGTAAACGGTGTAGCACCTTACTGGGAATATACACATGCGCAGCTACTTAATACATTAGAGATACGCACTGGATATACGCAATAATATTTAAAGAAACATTTAGCTTGTATCTCGCAAATCAACCGCGACCTCTGCAGGGTTAAATATGGTTTTACCGTTATTTCCAATAAACCACAATATGTTATTTGTGGAGAAGCCTTGTCAAACGAAAGCATGAAGCAATCAAAGCTACTTCGACAATTAAATAGCAAACAACCAGTCAGAAAAGGCAAACCTGTAGAACTCTTTGAGAGAAAGCTGAGCGTCCTTCATAAACAGCAAGCTACTTTTTCATTGTTAACCACTACTATGAAAAGCATTATTAGCAAGTTATAAAGTTGCTTATCGCATTGCCAAAACTAATAACCCGCACACAATTGCCGAAAATCTAATTGTGCCAGCAGCTGTTGAAATGATACATTTGGTGAAGAAGAGGCTGCAAAGTTAAAAACAATACCTCTGTCAAATAATACTATCCTAAGAAGAATTGGTGATATGGCAGAAGATATTCAAGCGGAAGTTGTGGAAAATCATGCACGTACTTCTCTCTTTAGATGGAAGAATTCACAGATATATCTAGCTGTGCCCGATTTATTGCGTTTATAAGATATGATGCAAATAATGGCATTCAAGAAGATATTAAATTTTGTTCCCCATTGGAAACCAATATCACTGGAAAATGTTTATTCGACACTTTTGTGAAACGCACAAGTAAATATGATATTGACTGGGGAAAATGTATTACTATATGCACAGATGGCGCTAAAGCTATGACAAGCCATCAATCTGGTCTTGTCGTAAGATTACAAGAAATAATGCCTAATACCACCTCGAGACATTGTTTTTACATCGAAAAGCTCTTGCGTCAAAAGTCCTGAAATGGACTGTGTTTTGAAAAACATAATTAAAGTTCTAAATTCCGTTAAAGGAATAGCTTTGTAAACCCGTATTTTTCGAAAAATCTGCGAAGACATGGATGCTTTATTTCAAAATCTTCTTTATCATACCGAAGTAAGGTGGCTTTCAAGGGGAAACGTCTTAAAAAGAGTATTTCACGTAAGAACAGAGCTTTTAATATGTTTGAAAGATGAGAAGTCCCCATATGAAAATCAATTTTCCGATCCTGTTTGGCTTCTGAAATTAGGTTTCTTTGCTGATATTGTTGAACAATTAAATATTTTGTACAGTGATTTTCAAGGTCGTAAATAAAATTAAGGGGTTTATAAGAAATATCGATTTATGGCTGACTTCACTTGGTAAAAAGGAGCTCGATTCATTCCAGTGCATTCAGGAAATTATAGAAGATGTATCCAGTTACCGTGCTACAAATTTTGAGCAAGCATGAAAGTTACTTTGCTTAATTTAAAACAACAGCTCTTGGATTATTTCCTCGAAGAAATTCGAAACTGTCTTATTGATTTTACACTAATCAATATATATTAAAACAATTTCTCCTCTATAAGCAATTACGGCCTTGCTTTTAAATGTCGAGTGTTTGGTTATCTTATATTACTTGCGCAGATCAGGAACTCTTAGTTGTGTGTAGATCTTAACCTAGGTGTATTTTAAATCAACTAATTAACTACAAATATAGTTATTAATGATCAAGGGTGAGATATGTAATAAACTACTTATTTGATACGAGGTCATTTAACGTAAGTGAATCAGGTAAAATGGCAGGTATTTATACAATGTAATATTTTATACTGAAGTTCAAGTCGCGCTTGTTATAACATCTGACTATTAATGTCAATCGAAACGTCTGCTAAAATTAATTTTAATAGCTGTTTAATATTAATGAACATGAAACGTCAATAAAGGTTGCAAGGTGATCTAAATGAGACGGGTTAGTGAATTAATTAATTACAAAGTGATTTTTTTAATAGAGCTAGTGATTATTCGAGGTAAACAGAAATTAATTAATTCCTTCTAAGGCTACAGGTAGACAATCCAGAAACGAAGAGTAAGATTTGTTGCTTTGTGGACTACCATTAAACAAATAGCATGGCGGTTTCTAAAGAACCGGAGATTATATCCCTAGCAGAGAGTTTTGCAATCACAGAAGACAAGAGAATAGGTTAGGTTCAAGACAATTCGATATGATGATATCGGGGCTCCTTTAAAAAGTGTAAATACAAGAATGAAACATGTGTATTCAGGGTAGAATTGAGAATCAAAACGAATTAAATTAAAAAAGTTTACGCTCGTGTTTCTAATGTGCAACGGATCAGGGCAGGACAAACATGAAAGATACGCAATCCAGGGCGGATTTTTCAACAACATTCACTTAGATAATTAATAAGTATATCTAATAGATTTAACAGTTATAAAAACTTACGTGCATCGCATAAAACATAGGTTAGATACACAGAAGTTTAACATAACTGCGAAAATTCATCTCACTAGTTTCATTAACAGTAGACGTATTCTTCATGTAAACCATTGGATCAATTGCTTATTTCTAGCTCTTTGTCCACGAAACAAAAGACTTCTTTTACAGTTATTGTAATCAGAAAGAAGTCGAAATAATAATGATTCGCGAATAGAATTTACACGCATCAAATTAAGTGAAGGCTTTTCTAGTTTCATAACAAACTTTTATGAAGAAAATTTGTCTAAAATTAAATTACCGTAAAATGTGGCGAAATTGATCTGCCGGGGTAACATTGATCGTTTGTCATGGCATTATAAAAATGCAGATACAAATGGCAACAATGTCAAATAGCTGCCGCAAATGGCGGGAATTATTTCTTTGAGCATGCCTGAGAATAGTCCATGCTGTGGTTACTTTTCAGTCAACATCGGAGGAAAGATTAGCTGTTTTAAATTCAACGATAACTTTTGGCCTATTTTCATAGTTCAGGCACTTTTGATTACAGAGGAAACGCAGAGGTAAGTTTGTTACTTTTTGTGAAGTATTTTTGTATGTGTTTGTGATGTTAATTTTAGGTATGTGGCATTTTCGATAACGACAGTTTTTTAAATATGGCGGATAATATTGAATGGGGTGACATTGATCAGGTGATCAATCTAACCCCACGTTATGTACCTTCTAAAAATTAACTTATAATATTTGTTCAGACTCAAGAATAACAGTCAATATGGGAAGAACATACAAAAGAAAATTAGGCAGTAGAACGTATGGCAATTTTACAGAAGAACAAGTAAATTAGGCGATGCACGATGGATTGGAAAATGGGTTGTCCCTGAGAAAACCTGCAAAAAAAACACAAATTGACCTACGGAACGTTAAATAATAAGTACCGTGGGAGGAAGATTAAGAAAACAGGTGGGCAATCGATATTCACATACGAAGAAGAAATAGCCATTATCAACAGTGTTTTAACATGTGCACACTGGGGATATCCAATAAGCGCCACGGATTTAAGAATGTTCGTCTAAAGTTTTTTGGACAAAAGTGGCAGAAGTGTATCTCGATTTAAGGAGAATATCCCTGGAATCAACTAGGTAAATGGCTTATTGAAAAGACATTAAGGTATTGCTGGTAAAAGATTAGCAAGTAATATTAAAAAAGCCGAGCAGAAGTATCTCCCGATCTGATTAAAAAATACTTTGACAATTTAAAACAAACGATTGAAAACGTTCCCGCCGAGAGTATTTTTAACTATGACGAGTCCAATGACTCAGATGATAACGGGAAAAAATTGTGGATCTACCGAAAGGGTACGAAGTACCCCGAAAAAGTTTGCAACCATTCAAAATCTGCTACTTCGATCATGGTTTGCGGATCCGCCACATGTACACTTCTCCCACCTTACGTCATATATAAGTCGGAAAATGTATGGGACACTTGGACAGAAAGTGGTCCCAAGGGCAGCCCATGCAGCGAATAACCATGTTGCTCATTGGGGACACGATATAATCGAACCTCACATGGCTGGATTGACATGTCGACTTTCAATGATTGGTTTGTCACTTGTTTCTTACCACACGCTAGGAGACTCGAGGGGAAAAAATGTTCATAGGGGACAACCTAACATCGCATTTCAATCCCGATGTTTTGAGGCAATGCGAGGAAAACAATATAATATTTGCATGCTTGCCATGTAACTCTACCAATATTCGTCAGCCCTTGGTTCTCGCATTCTTCAGGTCCTTAAAAGAAAGCTGGAGGAAAACTTTAGCATCTTGGAAAATGCAAAATTCCAAAACCTCAGCTATTCCAAAAAATTAGTTTCCTAAGCTCTTAAAGCAAACACTTGAGAGCATGGACCAAATACCACCCAAAAACCCGACGGAGAGGAAAGTTCTGTGAAAAGAAATTTACTTTCTGGTTTCGAAGCATGTGACATAGCACCATTCAACCCCAATCAAGTTTTGGAAAAACTTCCACAAGACGATATTAATGAAGACGAGCTTAGGTGCTCTCTCACAGATTTTTTTAAAGACCTGAGGTACAATTACGGCTCTGAAAAAATGTTGACGCAAAAAAAAACTGTTAGCAGTTGAACCAGGTCAAAGCGTTTCAGCACCGAAACCGTCTGAGGACTCCAGTAACGATGATGAAAATGAAAATCTTGAATTAGATGACAGCGATAATGATGTTGATATAAGCAACGATGAAAAGGAGGTTGAATACTTCTGTCCTACGGTAGAAAACATTCTTACTGGTGAGATTTTTGTCTGGTTCTCGGAAAAAGGCGGAATTTCGTATGTCTGCATGGTAAAAGAAGTTTTAGAATTGCTTTACTTCCAGATGCAACCCTTAAGAAGATTTCTGATAGGATTCAAAAGTACCATTTCCCGGGAATAATCAATATTAAAGAATGTTAAAACCTATTAACTTCTATTTTCTTTATTTCTTTATTACATGTTCTGAATTACATTTTGAGTAATGAATAAAAAAATTGTTTTTTGTTATAAATAAACGATAGTATCTACAGTAAAAATAGTGTGATCAATCTAACCCCTCATCAACAATCTCACCCCTTTCTAAAAATCTGAAAAATTGCTTGTCAGAATATGTCAGGGGCGAGGTTGATCACTTTCTACTAAAAGCACTACTGTTTCATGCTATAAAATTAATGTGATGAATCTCACCCTATTCATGGTCTAAGATTAATCACCTTGTTTTTGTTAGATAAGTAAGTGGGTTTTGTTAACAATTTTATTAATACTAGTGTTAATTCATTGATCCTTGGACGCTAATATAATAATTAAAATGCTTTTAAGGATAATAAAAATGGGAAAATGTTTGAAATATGACAAAAGTAAAGGTAAAAATTGAACAATCTCACCCCATTTCACGGTACCTTTAAAGATTTCAGCGCTTTTGGTCATTCTCTCGATAAATTCGAATTCAGACATTCAAGTACGGTAGAGACTTTGTAGCTCTACTACAAACTTTAATAACAAAATGTATATCTCTATAAGGTACTTTTATTAACAATTAGCCATAAAATGCATGAGTTGTCATCATAGTGTTCTTTTTTTGACGTTTATTCCCTCCTTTAATTTTGATTTGATATTATTTTCAATTGTAACACATTTTCTATTGTATGTGGCACGGTTTCATTTTAGACCTTAGATTTAGAACGGTGGGCACAAGAATATATATTTAAATAAATTTTACAGTTAACATTCGGTATGTACTTACAGTATATTTTGTTCGTTCCAAGGGGTTCTCTTTGAATGAAGCTTTAAGAATACTCGTACACGTGGATTCTGGTGACGATGCTTTCGTCAACTTCCGTAATTTACCACATCATGGATCACTTGCTGAAATAAACTTACGCAACAGTGATTCCGGTGAAGTATTACGGCATCATAGTTAGGCTGAATTTTCTTTGTAACATTAGCAGACGAAGAACAAACACTCCTAGCAGGTCCCGTAAAATCCTTTTTTCTGTTTTTGGACGATAAAGTACTGGATCTCCAAACCGCTGTTCAAGATAAAAAAAACGGTTAAACGGAAACAGAAAAAAATTGAAATAAAAGTGTTGATAGGAGTATTGGCGCTTAGTGGATACGAACAGATTCCGAGACCGAATTTATCGGAAATACAAAAGAGACAGTTAATATTTGTTGGAGTGCGAAGCAATTTACATTAGTAAGAATATAGTTTGTCTCATATTCATCTTGCCTGAAATTTTTTATTAGATGCCATTGATAAGCCCTTGACAGAACATTTCAATTGCAAATATTAAATGTGCAATGATCTCCATGGCGGCAAACAATTCATACTTCGAAATCTAATGAGGTACTTGTTTACGTTGTGGCCTAGTGTTCAATCTCAAATTGAACAGGACCTACATCATTTTACAACCATCCTTAATAATTAAATAGAAAATTTCATAATCATAATTCAGCATGCAGGAACTGTAACATAAACGTTAGTCAATAGTATCACAAGGCATAATATCAAGAACGCAACGTAGCATAATGTAATATAATTTATGCGCCACATTAAACTGCGATTGTTTATGTTTTGTAAAAAGGAAAGTTGAATAACAGCTCAAATACTCACAGAATGTAAGGGACAGTCTCCAATCGGTACAAGTGACGGTGTATCTCATGCATCCCAACACATTTAGTCTCAAATAAGTCGAGATTAAACATGGTCCTTCGAGCCACCAACATCGGCAATCAGTGAAACTAAACCTGGTCCCTCGAGTCACTAGCATCGGCAATGAGTGAAAGGAAACAAACTCCATCGAGCCACTACCGCCGGTAACAAGCAGTGAACACACCATCGCCACCGCCGAAAAGAATAAGTAGACGGAAATTGTGTGAACAGTTCCATTAGCCCCGATCGAGGAATATCGAGAGGCGAAACAGGAATCGCCCATTAGGAACGCGAAAAGGAAAGCTCAAGACGATGTATAAAATGTTAGCAAATATGAAAAAAACTTGGTATAACGAAAGAACGAGCCATACATAAACGAGCGTTCCAGTACGATGTACACGTCAAAATATTTTGAGCAGCTAAGTAAGGTATACAATAATATTAAATATCATCTAACAGCCTACAGAAAAATATATCCGCCACCACGCAAAGAGATAAGGGGAGCAACAAGGAACAATGACAACGATTGAAACCACAAGATATCCAGATTCAGCAATTAGAGTCTCTACTGAAAGAGTGGAAGAAACATTAAAACAAGAAGAGAACAAAGTTCAAATCAACATGTGGCAAGAAAAAATTGAACAAGGATGGATTGCGATTGAGGAGCTACACAAATACATTAAGGTACATGAAACAATATTTCAGGATACTTATTTTACAGCAAGCGGGTTTGAGAAGATCGAACAATTGTGTAACGGAATATGTATCAAACTTGGAAGTGGAATAAAAATGGTCACATAAGTAAGTAAGCTGTGAAAAGTAGCACTACCAAAAGTGAAGCTACCTACATTTAGTGGTGAATATGAAAACTGGATGACCTTCCAAGACATCTTCTAGAAGGTAATACACGGCAATAAGTTTGTAACAGAAACGGGTAAGATGCAATATTTAATAAACCATTCCACAGGAGAACCAGCTAAACTAATCCAGCGCCTCGATGTAGCAGAGTGCAACTGTTTAATGACATGGAGCATTTTGAAGAGCAAATATAACAACAGAAGATTAATGGTATCAAAACTAATAGATGAAATTTTAGGCTTTCCCGTGGCCGAGCGGGAGTTAACAGTCAACAAAACGACTACATGACACAATTAACGAGTATCTGGAAGCGATCACAAACCTGTGAATAGAAACGGCGTCCTGGGGTTCCACGACCGTCAGGATAGTGGGACGGAAATGAGATTCAGAATCTAGTAAACTCTGAACAGTCTCTAAAAACGCTGAATGTATCGCCATCCCTAGAAGAAATAATGGAATTCCTGAAACTAAGGTTCCACTCGTTGAAAGCATGTCTCAAGTTGGGAAAACAAAATATGCTCCCAGTAAAACCAACAAAATCAACAGCGCACGCAGCGACTAAAGCAGTTATGGATGCATACAGCTCCACAGAAAAAGGCGCTCTCTTAGCCACAGCGATGGTTAAAATTAAAGATGTCTTTGGCGAACTCCAAATATTACAAGCATTGGTCGCCCTTGGATCGCAGGGATCCTTCATAACAGAAGATTGACCGGGCGGAAAATACAAGCGGGAATTAGCGGTCTTGGACGAGCAGCACCAACCAATTCAAATTCAGAGATAACGATTCAGCTAAACCCGCAACATACAAGTATCTTTGCATTTATTACCGAGGTGATAGTCCTGAAGAAGATCACGGAAAATCTCCCCATGAAGCCATTTGAGTTCAACAATGTACAGACCAAATTCTAGCGAATCCCATGCTCAACATACCGGAACCAATAGATATGCTACTGGTAGCAAAGAATTATGAAAAACTAGTATGAGATGGTATCAGGACGGCGGGCAAGCTTCTACATCCAAATACAGGGCAGGATTATTATAGAATCCCTATAAGATGAAGAATGTGAATAGTTCGACCGAACCACCGTAAGAAATTCTGATGGAACTTATGTAATAAAGATTCCGTTCAAAGAAGGCCTATAGAGCTGCAAAGCAACAAAACAACTGAGGGGTAGTGTTTGACGCATCTTCGAAAGATACAAACGGGAAAACCCTAAATGACGTATATTGTTTAATTGTTTTTTGTTAATTCAGGTGGACTGTATACTTTTATGCCGTTGAAGGAATTGAAAACATATTTTTTTTAACTTAACTTTATTACTTTAACGAGGAAGGTCTTCAACCAACTGACAATTTACCTATTCAGGGTTAAAATGGTACAGATAACGTCCGCTTAGTTGCCACGTCTGGGATACTTAGTGGACATTCCCTTAGGAATAATTCATGGCCGTAACAGACGTTATGCACGTGGGTCCCAGGATACAACAAGATATCTGGGGCCTACTTGTAGGATGGGGAAGACATCGTTACGTGCTCACGGCAGATGTAGGGAAGATGTATCGCCAGATTAAACTAAACACATAATACCAGCTGTATCATAGCACGTGGCACATAGTACGTAGCAATAAGAACGTTGCAGCAACTGTCCAAAGATGAAGAAAGGAAATACCCAAACGCATCAGCACGGGGTGCAAGGACCAGCCTACAAGTGACACTGTACCGCGTGCATCCCTAATACATTTATTCTCAAATGACTCGAGGCTATACAGCTAGCGCTACAAAGAGTGGTAAATTGGTCGGAGCCTTACAAACGATATGGGACATTATGTGGTAGTGGAATATACCCCTGTTTTTGTTTTTTGTTGAGCCTCCGAAAATGTATTGGCAAGGGAATATAATATTATAAGAGTAACGCATCCCAGGTTTTGTGAGTAAGCTGTGAGATAAACATCATTGTGTTGTAGATGTGTACCAGAAATCAAACATAAAGGTGAGGAGTAGTTATTCAAATTTTGCAAACGCGAATATTTTAGTGAGGATTAGGTACAGACACTAACTCTAACTAGACCCCAATGCTCACAATGAGTACCTGTTGAGTTAGGGGAGGATATATTAACGGATATAAACTTTAATAAAGCGGAACAGTTTATTTTGTGATAAAGTTAAAACCTGGACTGAAACGGCGCCTGTTATTAAGTTTAATTTAATAAAAAGAGAGGCGATAATCTGTGAAGCTGGTAATCAAATTTACAGCGGTTTCAATGGAAATTTGTACCTGGGGACCTAGCAAGCCAACAACTAGGGGTTAACCTGCGTGTGGAGGATTGGGGACAGGTGTCGCTGTGAGTAGTGTGGATATGGGTGTGGGTGTTGGTGTTGGTGACGGTGTGGATGTGGATGTGGGTGTAGGTGTGGGTGGGTGTGCGTGTGGGTGTGTGTGGGTATGAGTGTGGGAGCGGGTGTAAGTGTGGATGTGTGAGAGTGTGTGCGTGCGTTTGTGCGTGTGTGCGTGCTTGCCGTTGTTCATTTGCGACGTGCGATTCACGTAAAACAGTCTAAAGGAAATCATATCTTTTAGATTTAAATCTTTTCGATTAATAAAAGCCTGTGAAGGTATAACATTTGGCTGTCTTTACTCCTTTTCCTCAAATAGACTATTTTTATTACTTAGACCCGTTTGTGTTGATAAATTATAAAATCCAGACTTGTAAATTCGAACTCACATTACAGCGTTCTAAAAGGCGGAGACGTTTAAAATACCCTTCGTTTTTACAAGCGATACTGAAAATAATAAGAACAAATATAAAAGATTTGTACCTTAGGTTTGATAATAATTATCAATTAGATCAATAGATACATATAATATAGTTTTTGCGTATTTTTTATATTTGAAGATGCAGCCCTTAGATGTATTGAGTAGGTCTAGGTACATCAGTTAGATTCGGGGGCTTAAGATTCAATTTTGGTGAAATTAAGGTTTGCTTAAGTAAGAATAATCACTTGTGAGATAAGCATTTAGGAGGTAAGGTTTTACTTGCAGAGTTGTTCAGTGTATACGATTATGAAGAAGAATAAGCGCTTTTAGCCTTTAAATGTATTCTCTTTGTGTTTTGAAGCGTTGCACGTTTACATTCCTTCATGAGAGGTGGGAGCTCCAGGAGAGTTGAACCCAAAGTAAGTTATTTTCCTCTGTTTAGACGGTGATAAGAGCTTGTATTCACGTGTGTTTCACCGGATTTAAGATATGGTGCGAACTATGCTTATTTGACCGAACTACGACGATCCTTACCAAGATCAATTTTATGTACGCCGCAATAATTTTGTATTATAACCCACGATCACTCCGATGAGTTCAACCGACAACTCTTAAATCAATTTATTAGTACTCAAGAAAAGTCACCACAATTTTCTCAGAGCCATCCGAGAACCACCATCAAGTGATATTTGTCTTGTACCATACACAGGACTCTTGAGGAATCATGTACTACATATAGAATATTCCTTTATTTATTGAAAAATATATTTCTTCTAAAATATGTTTTATTTCAACTTAAATCAAGAGATATCTAAAAATTTCATTTCAAATAAAATCCCTGTTGGAAAAATATCGTCCCATCACTGCCCTAGCAAACGATCTTTTGACAAATTGTGTCCCACGTGTATTAGCCGATCTATACGACTCTGCTTTTCTGAACCTGTCGGCGCTGTCGCGTTACATCGGTAATTGCTTCATAGAGGAATGTAAAAACTACCCAAATGGTACCTATTTGTCCCATTCATTATAGGAAAGGTTGTTTTCTAATTTTGGCATACGTTACCAATTTCTGCTTGTTTATAGTGATCTAGATAGTTTGTTTGTTCACAACAAGAGGTGTTTCTTGAAAGGTGGGGTCAGTTGAATTAGATTCTGATTAGAAATTACCTACAAGTCGCCATTCTTTTTCATCTTTTGGTTATAAAAATAGGGTATGGCCAACACATTTTTTATGTGATATTTGTAATTTTTTTCCATTAGTTTGTAATGTTTGACGAAATCAACTAAGTAGCTATTTATACATAGTTTGCCCTATTAGAATCTATCAATTTCGTAGCGGTACGTAATTTGGCTAGGGACATTTTTCATAAAATGTAAAAAAATGTATGCATAAGTGGGTATAGAAGGTTATGCGATCGACTTTTTTCACTATCGCTAAATCGACTTATTGGCACATTCACACCTACGTACTTAAAAATTTGTATTTAAGCTTGTTTTCATTTGGCTTGGAGCTGATTAGATTTTGGGAGAAATCCAGCGGCGGAGAAGGGGGGGTTTATTAGGTTCAGTTTTTGGTTTTTATCAAATATTTCTAAAACAGCTGCATATTTCAAAGATATAAAAATACCTACATAAAGACCTTAGACATATCGATTAATTATATTCTGTGCAGTTTTTTGATACAACGGGTAATTTAGCGGCAAAAAAATTCCTAAGGTATAATTTAAGTGTTAGTTCAAATTTCTTCAATATCTGAATAATGATTAATTTTATAAGAAAAAGTGCAGACATATTTTTTAAGGAAAATTTAGTTTTACATAGCTTTTCTTTATAAGGTTTCCTAATATAACGCAAGGTAACTCTAAAAATATGAATGAAAATGGTTAATCTGTATTATTGATATCTTATAGAAGCGGGCAGCTTTGGAACTTTTTTTTAAGTTAACATGTCTATTAATCTCCATCTGGCATAAAGTTTTAAACGTTATTCTAACATAAATCACTGTTTTGTGTTCACAATGCTGCCTGAACGTATGAAAGGGGTTGTATATTTACCCTCAAGAAATTATAATTAAAATTATTTCATTTCCTTTCCCTGTCTGACATAAAGTTTTAAACGTCTGTTTGACCGAGATGATTGTTTTTGGTTTTACAATGTTGCTTATTTTCGTAATAAACTTATTGTAAAAGACACTACATAATTATCCTAAAACATGTTATTATTTCATTTCCTTTAATTTCCATTTTGTAGGTGGAAGGTCGTGTGGTGTTCCACACCGGATATTTTTTTTTCTGTCTTTAGAATTAAATTCATGGCATAGGCAGAAATGGAATGCTATATATGCATACGTTTTTCATAGGAAGGCTGGCCTATCTGAAGGGGAGCTCGAATTATTAGCCAACGAGTTTGCACTTGAGCTCAAACTGACCACAGAAGAGCAGGCTGAGGATTCTTAAATTGGTGGTGACAGCGATGCCGACGATGATTTACCACTTCAATCCCCAAGTAGTTCCATCAAACACACCCCCTGAGCAGTAGTCATGCCGATGGGGAGGTATATGTAAGAAAACGAAATGTGTCTTTAGAACCTGACCGTGACACAGATAGTGAAGAAGAGAGACATTGCGAAGATGTGAGCAAACAAACACAGAAGGATAATATGATACTGTCCAGTCTGAAGAAAGTAATGCTGGAGAAGTGGAAGATGAGTACAACTGGGAAGCGGTTGGAAAACCTCCCAAACTATTTACGGACTCTAGTTACAGTCAAGTATTGGAGGCGAAAACAGTTCCAATTTTTCGTAATGCCATTTTCCTTGTTTTTTCTAACCTATCCATGCGACTCATTATCCAACATACTGCAGTATACTCTGCACAAAGAAATCAGACTAAATCAATTGACCTTCATGAATTGAAGGTCTTTTTGGATGTATTGATTTATACAGGGTTACATGCCCCACCTAGCATTCGAATGAAAATTTTCATTGTGAAAGAATTGCACGTGTCATGTCTCTAAAGAGATTCCTAAAAGTACTACGATAAACTGTAAAACGTTCGCCCGCTTCTGGTTTTATTCCCCAAACACTTATCTTCACCAGAAAGGATAAATAGCGACCCGCAAATATGAATTTGGGCGGGTATGTCGTCCATAAACTAAGTACTGCTCTGGAATGTTTCTATTATTGTTTTTCTTTTTGATAATTTTTTTACAAAGATACTGTTGCTAAAACGATTGCTAGCGAGGAAATTATTCGCCTGTGGAACAATTAAACAAAACAGGAAATTCTTTCCTCAGACCACGAAAAAGCATAAGTTGACTGCCGCAGAATTCATTTCAGTTTGTGCCTAGGCACCTGTTAGTACAATGCACAATTCTGCGGAGACGACAAAAATTAAAAGAACAAGATGTTACGTGCCTTAAAAGTATTACCGATTACCATGCGTTGACCGTATGGATTAATTACTCGCAGCATGTAGTCTAGCCCAAAAATCTAAAAGATGGTGGCTGAAGATTTTGTATTACTTTTTGGATTGCTCTGTCGTCAATAGTTATGCAGGGTGATTCTAAATAGAGTAGCACAAACGGTACCATTGCATCACGAAACTTTTTACTTTAAAACAACCTCATGATACTTGGTATTACATTTGAAATTACAGAAGGTAGTTTTGAATTAAGATATTACTTAAATTAGACACTAACTTTATTTGTTACGTAACGAACACTGTTCCTTCAAAATACATTTATTAAAATTAGTTTACGAGAAAACCGTTTTCCTTTTGCTTTTAAAGAGTGGGATGTTGACGTTTTTATGTTACTGCATACATTGGCGCTGTAAAATTTACGCAGTTTGTTTTTGTAAATTATCTAAAAACTATAGCTTTTATCGAAACAATTTTGTTATTAATTGTTACGTCTGAAAATGTGAATAAGATATGGATTTTTATGCAGGGTGAAAAATTCTTTAGAATAATATGTTGCATGTAGTCGACAGCAGCGCCTCTGGTGGATACATTTAAACAATATTAATACGAAGTATGTGTCAGCACTGGACAAATGTCTGTACCAAATATGAATGCGTTACACCACAAATACTGTTCCTCTATACCCATGCCAGATATGATTGTTGAAACTCACAAAATCGTATTGGCACAAATATAACATATTGACACAAATATAAAATACAGAAGATGTGACTATGTATAGCAAAGCCGTAAATTAAAAAAAAATCTCTGCAAGTGTAAATCCTAGGTTGCAAACTATCTGGTAAGTTTTTAACATATTTCTTTGATTTCAAATTTATTAGTTAATCCAGCTTTTATTTTTGGTACTACATTAAGTTTTAAGTTTAATTATAACATTAGATTTCATATTATTTTATATTATATTTTTCAATGCAGCAAATTAAAAATGTAATCTAACTTTTACCTTTGTTACATATTTAATCTTAATTTTAAATAATTAATCCTAAAAGTAAGTAATTAAAGTCGGGAGGGCTAACAGGCTCATTATCGTTATTTATTATTACCCTTCAATTAAATACAAGTGAAATTTAAAAAATAGAAAAGTTAAGTTACCATAACTCACTACAATTATAAAACAGATTTGAATAATTAATGTTTCCTTATCAGCTCTAATATTCTACAACTTCATACGTGTATACCCCATGGCACCCGGTGCAATACTACCACCTTTAGCATGGGGTCCTTAATATCGGTGCTCTAATTATCTGAATTCGGCAAGGGCTGCCGGCCACTATCTCCTTTATTCCTTATGTAATCGCCAATATGCACTATCCAACCGTGGCGTTTTAATCGCTAAACCCTTAAAATGGCGAGTTCTAAAACAGACGATATACCCCAGGTCAGTAGGGCGAGACGCCCACACTCTCACATTTATTCGGGAGACGGGGGGGGGGGGCAAAAATTCTTCAACGCCAAAATCAAGACTAAGAAGATCAATATGTGCCAGGAGCAAAATCTAACCCCGTTCGGATGACCAGGAGGGCAGAACTCAAGCGATCTCGGTCATCGGAAGTACCAACATTCGGTTACATTACTGCAACATACGTGGTATCAGGTCGAATCTTAATGCTGTTCATCTACACCTTGAACAAGTGCAACCGGACACAAGTCTCCTCTGGAAGCACTGATTCGCCTGCCCTGCAATTTCCCAGATACAACCTCCTTTTCGCCTTAAAACGAAGTATGTGCATCTACCAAAGACAACGTAAGTTGTAAGAGAATGCCACTTTGGAAAACAACAAATTCGGCGTGATTTGGTTCAAATATTCTGGGCGCCAATTTGTGAAATTACACTGTTTGCATATGTCTCCCAACGATAATCACTTCTTTTTGCCTCTTATCACAGTTGCCATCTTGCGATATTTCAATTCTGGGAGATTTTAATGTCCTCAACTACAATTGGCTTCAATTTTCATCTACCACAGGTATTAGTGCAGAAACATTTGCTGTATCCTGCGATCTCACACAAATGATTTCCGAACCAACCAGAATCCCTGACAACCCTAACCATACTTCACATCTCCTGGACCTATTCCTTACAACTAACCCACTTGTCTATAAAACAAAAGCCCTTTCCACACTTGTTCAATCAGACCACTGCCTAATCGAAATAACTTCCTCCGTACCCAATCTCACTGTTACTCGAAAAACGAATAAATCTGTATGGTGTTTTAAATTAGCTAACTGGAGCGAATTGCGAGGTTTTTTTTACACTGGCGTGACTGTTGCTGTAATCGTGATGGGTGTATATATTAAATATATTAAATATAATCGTGTAGGTCATGCCGTTCCCAACCCTCTTTTAAGAGGGCTTGCAATCTGTCGAATATCACGCCGACTATATTGCCACAAGCAATAGTTGCAAAAGCATCATCACCAAAGCAAAAAAGAGTGCGCAGGACGTAAATGCAAATATTAAGTCGGCATGTCCTTTGGACATTTTGGTTATTAGCTAAAACCATCAGTAAAAACTTTAGTACATATTCCTTTCCTTCCATGACGTTCCTCGACGTAGCTGTAGTAGCTGATCCTGCCAACCTCTTTGGTGATTACTTTCCATCAAATCCATGTCTCCATGATTGTGATAAAATTGTGCCGTCGCCCAAATCTACCCCATACGCTATGAAACCTATCCACTTTCGATACAAGCTCCTAGAATCAAATATCGATAAACCTGACTGGCCCTGACGGTATTCCGGCTATTGTCCTTAGAAAATGCTACCCCGAGCTAGTACCTGAATTGTCCAAACTATTTCGATCTTCATGTCATCTGGACAGTTTCCCTCATCGTGGAAGCCTATTCCTAAAAATGACGACAAAACCAATCCCTCAAACTATCGCCCAATAACTATCACTTCCATTCTGTCGAAAATCATGGAGAAAGCCATCAACCATCATCTACTTTCGTTACTCAAGTCCAATAAACTCCTAAACGACCACCAGTATGGGTTCAAACAGAGTCGATCAACGAACGATCTTCTTTCAAATGTTACCCAACTTTGGAATAACACATTAGAGAAGTTCGGTGAAACAGTCGTAGTAGCTTCACATATTTCAAAGGCTTTTGACCAGGTTTGGCACAATTGTCTACTTACCAAGCTCACCTCGTTCGGCTTATCCAATACGCTCATCAGTTGGATCTCCAGTTTTCTTTGACAAAAGACGTCTACGCGTTGTCGTCGATGGATTGTTTTCGAAAGAAACTACTATTAACGCCGGCGTACCCCAAGAATCAGCTTCCTGCTATACATAAATGACCTCATTTCCTCAACAACTAACCCGATCGATTGCTTTGCAGACAACAGCATTCTACATTTTAGTTCAATGCCGATCAAACCCAGTGTTGCCGCCAAGAAAGACCGATCATTTCCTGCTGTTAATATGAATGGCTTAGATCTCTAGTGTTGAAACTCTATTTCTATGTTAGGGGTGTCCGAACCTTTCATTGGTTGGCAAACTTTTGTCAGCCAGCAAACTAGCTGCCCGTAAACTGGGCTCTCTATACAGATATAAACAGTACTTCACATCGCAACAGCTCCTTTTATTGTATAAGGTTCAAATTCTACCTCATCGGAAATACAATTCCCACCTCTGGGTCAGTGCTCCCCATACACCCTTGATATGGCAAACTCGGTTTGTCCATTCATACTATAATTGCGCACTCAAATTCCATCTTGTCACACTAAGCGGGCACACTCTACATTTTTCCACGGCCACCAAATTTTGGAGTGTACTACCCAGTTCTTGTTTTCCTCCAAACTTTGATTTAAGCAAGTAGCCGTTCATAAACATTTCTCGGCAGCCTAACAATATCCCCAACCCCTCCAAGTGTTCCTGAGTGCTTTAGCACGTTATGCAAATCTTAGCCTGTTCAAGATTACTATTAGTAAAACAAACATCGTTCTAGATAAATTAAAGAAGATATAGGTTGGCTCTGCAACATTCAAGACCCTGTTACTCCTCAGGGGTGCAACTTTGGTCTAAGGCATATTTAGTTCATTCGCCTTCTTTTTTCATCTAGGTCGCTGGTTAAAATCATATAAGATTGCGTATGACTCATTTCGAATAACTGCATTATTTAATTTTCATGAACGTATGTCCACGTTAGTATTTTATGATCTTTTTATACAGATTTCTGTATTGCTGATAACATGTAATTATAATACATTTAATCAAATGTCGCTCATTGTATTTAATTTCTATGAATTATGTAGTTATTGAACGCCTCATTTCTACTATTGTTTGAATTCTTGAAAACAGAAATAAAGTTAAATGCAGTTACATTATTTATTTTTAATCGATACAAGCATTTCAGACAATATTATGTAAATTTGTATGTTACATCACAGCAATTACTTAACGATTACTCCTACATAAAGGATAATTGTGCTTAGGAATCATAAAATATATAATACAAACATTGCTGAGTAAATAATGAATAACTGGTAAAAACTGTGGCTGAGCTGTCGTAAAAATTGTCTTTTTCGTTTTCGTCAGAACTGGTTTCACCAATAATTATAATAAATACCTCGATATCTAACTGTTTTCAGGTTTCCACAATTCTTGCATATTTTTTTCCGCATGTAAATTCCACATTATTTTGTCCGACACTTTTGTTGTAAAACTCCTTGGAATTCGCCCACACTAACTCAATTGCATTGAATTGACAATGGTACGGCAGCAATCGTAACACCTTATGTCCATTTTTTAATGAAATTTCGTCTATTTTGTATTTTTTTGGTCTACGGTTTTCTTGAATTAATTCCAACAGTTATGTTTAAACATGACCATATCGAATGGAATTTTATGGTTTTATAAGTAATTGCAAATGTCTTCTTTCGTAGAGGACGTATTTGGAATTTTCTCTAACAGTTTTGAATGATAACTAGCATTATCTAACACAATTAAACTCGGTTCACTTAAGTTCGGTATTAATTGTTCTTCGAACCATTTTGCAAACAATTCGCTACACAAGTCTCCATGATAATCAGCATGTGGATTTTTTGTTGAAAATAGCAGCGAAGCGTTTGATACAAATTCGTCTTTATTTCCTGCATTGAGGACAATAAGCCTAAAAACATTTCCGTTACAGCAAAAATTGAAAGATGAAATTTGTGCGTACCGTGTTGCTTACCCCATCGGTTCCTTTTTAATACTTTTTCAGGTATTACCGTGCTAACTTTTTTTAGGAGATCGTCTACTGAAAATCTACGTCTCGTCTAAGAACACAGGATCATAATCTTTTGATTCTTTATTCGTAATGTAGACCTCTTCTACCATCACCTTTCGTAAAAGAAAAACCGATGGAATGCAATAACCGTGTTAAACTTGCACTACTGTAGTTAAACGCACCCACTTCTGAAACTTCTCGCTTTGAAGCAGTTACAGTAACATGACAGCCTAAAAAATTATTAGGTAATTATACAGAATTTAGGTAAAATGGTAGGTGGTAGGAATTTTTTTACCAAACTCGACAGAAACGTTTAACGACTAAAAGGTAGCAATTGATTAAAATTTCATTCATATGGATCAAGTTTTTTTATTGTTAATTCACATTTTTTGGTTATTCTTTTGTTAAAGTGTCTTGTTTGTTTGTGCAAGCCTAGTGTGGTAACGCAGATATTACCGTCAATTAAATGAATTCGGGAGAGGTCGTATTATTGGTTTGTGCGAAGGTGGTTTTTCGTTTAGAGAAATCGCAAATCGTCTTAACCGAAACCAAACAACCATCATGCGCTGCTATCAGGAATGGACTAGGGAGAGTCAGGAACGCCGCAGAAGAGGAACAGGGGGCGATGAAGAACAAATGAGGTGCAGGACCGCCATTTTCAACTTATGACAACAAGAGACCGATTCTCAAGTACCAGATCGATTGCCGATCAATCGTTAGCTAACGAAGGTCGTCCTGTAACCCTTCGAACGGTTTACCGCAGAATCAGAGCCTTCGGCTTACAATCCTATTGGCCACATCTTGTGTTACCACTAACGGCTCAACATCGACAGCAATATTTGAAGTGGTGTAGGTTGCGACTACACTGTAACCAAGAGTGGCATAAACTGATGTTCACTGATGAATCCCGATTCTCTTTAGGGATGCAAGACGGCCGTATGAGGGTCAGACGAAGAGATTCGGAACGTCGAAATGTTGAATGTTCTGTTACGAGTCGTGTGTACCAAACTGTAGGGATTATGGTATAACTTATGCTATAACTTATGGGAGTAGGTTTCGTTTGGTATTCATCCGAGGCAATATGAACTCCCAACGATATGTGGATGAGGTGGTAGAACCCCATATTCTTCGATTTCTTCAGTAGTTGGAATACCCAGTTTTGCAGCAGGATAATACCCGTCCCCATATTGAAAGGCGTTCGTTGGACCGATTTGCAGAGGATAATTCCATTCGGCCATTGCCATTTCCACCTAGATCTCCCGACCTTTCGCCCATCGAACATGCTTGGGACATTATGTGGAGAAGACTGAGAATCTGGCTGCATCCTACGCAGACGCTGCAAGCTCTATAGCACGAATTACAGGTTACTTGGAACACAATACCTCAAGAGGACATCAACCATCTGCTAGAATCGATGCCACGACGAGCGGAGGAGAGTGTAACCAACAGGAGGGGATCAACCCATTATTAATAAAAATTATGTTTATATTTTGTTCTTTTTCTTTGAAATTTTAATCAATTGCTACCTTTTAGTAGTTAAAGGTTTCCGCCAAGTTTGGCCAAAAAATGTCTACTCCTTCTTGGTGTTGCAATTTCCATGTCACTGAGTTACGTTTGAATGTATTTCGTAAATTTTGCGTTTAACAAAGTCTTTTATGTAGTCATCGACCTGGGATAATTACGCTTTGTTTCTTTGCGCTTAAAAGAGACCTCTGATTGATTTGGTGCTAAATCATGAAACCTTTTTTTTTAATTTTTTTAACGAGCGATCGCTTATGCAGCAGGCTTCAGCAGTACCCTATTATACAATTAGACAAGTTTTAAAATCCAATTTAATAACGTAAAAAAAGTTGTACCTGCATAGCACCACTATTATCACGTTCTCGTTTAAAATAATGAAGAACATTCATAATTGCTTGCTGAGCTTGTAACTGATATTTAAGAAAAAATGTTTTTATGTAAGATGTGAAGTAAAGCGTATAAAAGGAAAATTAAATAAAAATAAATAATTAAATTAAACAAAACGTCAAAAAGGGAAATTTAAGAATATTATATTAGTTGTCGACATGCGATTATCACAGTCGCATATATTAACACGGCAGACTTACGTTCCTTGATTCGGTTTTATTCTAGCACACATGAATTAAAGGAACAGAGCATTGTAACAAAATTATTATAATAACGTACATCAGCAAGCTTAACTGATTTTAACTTTACTGTTTGTGGCACTCTATTTAAAGTCACCCTGTATAAATCTATAAATGAAATACAAAAATCTGAAGCCTGGTCAAGGAACGTTCCGCTCATTTGGTTAATGAGTTCATTGGCACTTTTCTTCAAAAAAGCGGACATGCTACTACCCTTATAAAGGATTTGCTAGAAAAAGTGATAACCCAAAAAAAAAAATTAAAGTAGAGAACAAAGTCAGTCTCTGCAATGTAGGAATACATGTACCAAATAAAATTTAAAAAAGAAATTGTGCACAAAAACCAAAGACAAAACGAGTGATATTTTATGTGAAAAACACAACGTTGCGCTGTGCAAATGATGTTTTGCCAAATTCCACAGAAAAAGGAAAGAAAGCCTGAGGAACACTAGAAAAAAAATCGATTTTGTTGCTTTATTTTATTATGAAGTTTAGTTTATCTGTTCGTTCTAAAATGTGCTTTCATGTCATTATTTGTCGTACATTTGTAAAAAAAATAAACAGTTCGTTGAGGCAGCTCAGTCGTTGGACACCAAAAATGTAGAGTTTGTTGTAGTTAAAAAAATTAATGCAGATACGGTGATCTATCCTGACCCTTTTATAAATCACACACAAAATTTCTTAACGCCACCATTTTGTCCTATAATAATGAATTTACACAAATTCTTTTTCTTATTACCCTTAGTAATTAGATATAAAATAGATGTTCTTCTAAGGCAAAGTGCTTGGCCATTCTGGAAACATTGAGATACAAAACAGTACTTTGCATTTTTAATATACACACCTAGTATTAGTTCACGACTTTATGTTAATTTATGAAAAGTTATACTTTATTATAAGTATCAATCGGATTTATAACGCTGTTGAGAAACTTATGTATACAATTACAAAGACTATATAAAACATTACATTTTGAAAAAAAAATATTCGTAGTCATTTTAAAATTTTCACATACTACATTAACAAGTCAAGCTTCACCATTTATGTTAACTATACTCTCATTATTGTGATATTGAAAAAAGAAACATATTCTTATTCACGATTTCTCTATCCAGAGATATAGATCAAAGAAAAAGTAGTTTCGATCAAGATTTAAAGACGATTAATAAATCACTGATAAGTAAACAATGGATCTATGTAGGAAATAACGCACGTGTGCAGTGAAATTGGCCATAAGTGGCATTTGATTGTCACCTTTACATTTTACACGATCTTTAACACGCTAACGGTGAAATACTGCACGATATGCAATTCTAACTTCACTTATTACCCACTTGATGTGTTTAACCATAGACATTTCTTGATAAAACGTAATTACAAAATACATTAACGGATGTGTGATTTTTTTTCAATCCATTTGAAAGTCATTTTAAAAATAAGTTTTTATAAATTAACACACAATTTTCGTTCCGCAGGTGCACGTTGGAAAATTCATAATGTAAAATTAACACAATTACGAAATAATTACAGCAACTAATGATAATAAGAAAGTTCAGCAAACTATTTGCAATTTATTCCTTCCAAAAGAATTTTACTATTAATATTCCACATTTTGATGTTCCGACTTTTCTTAAATTGACAATTTCTGCTTTCGGAAATAACAGTCTTGTGATCAATTATTTACTAAAGGATTAAGGAGTTTAAATTAAGTTGGTTTCAAAAATAATGCTTTGAAAAAAGAAACTTTTAAAAAGCACACTTTGATTTACGCGTAGAATGTGCATTAAAAAGGAGAAAATAATTTTTTTCTTTGCAGCAAAATTCATTTCTCTCCATCACATGTTTATAATATGAGCGCCCCACGCTTTTATTTTTAGTCGTAAAGATTTTTGATCACATTTTGGTGCAAAAAAAAACTCCTTTTTAGTGCATTTTCTACGCGTAAATAAAATCGTGCTTTTTAAAAAAAGTATTATTTTCTACTTTTTAGTCGTGTCAAATATTTAAATCATTTATCAACCATTCTACACCTATTTTTTCTAAATCCAAGATCTATGATTTAATTCATTCATAATTTATTATACGTTTTGTTATGAACGAATAAGTTCTACATACATGAAGACAAAATTTACATCAATTGGGCTTGTATCTCGATAGCGCATATGGTAAGCGCGGTACTCTAGCAAAATACAGGTCGTAGGTTCAAATTCTACTTTTTATTTATCTATTTAATAAAATTAATAATCATTTTTCATTCATTATTTGTTTAACATAATTAGTTATGATTTAATTTATACAAAAAACTAAAAACATAGTCACATCATATATAGCATAAAACGAAAGAAAAATGACAACGGCACGCGGTGTTCCGAAGCGGTCACCCATCGAAGTACTGATTTCGCCCGACGTTGCTTAACTTCGGTGATCGGACAAGAATCAAAACCATTTATTTACGTTATTTACAATTTTATACAAAGATACACACAATAAGAATATTTTATAATACATATAGTTACATATTTATTGTTTGTTTATTTTTACACAATAATGTTAGAATTCCTACCATCAGGTGTCCTTCTACAGTGTGACATAGAAAAAAGTGCCATTCATAGTGCCACGCTATAGAGGATACTAAAATAAGAAAAAAAGTTCCTATGAACTTAGGTCCGCAACGCCTTCGTTTAAAAGATATAGGGTGTTGAAGTTTAATTATTTTCTTGTTTTTTTCTTATCTTCTTACAATGATGTAATAAGCGGACGAAATTTTGTATACATGGGCTTTTTATCACGCAGAATTCAAATATGACCTTAGTTCTTCTATTACTGAAGAGTAGTGATCATATTACAAGCCCCCACAACAAATACACCTATTTTCAAACCTCCTTCCAAAAAATTTCCTTAACTACTCAAGAAAAGTGATCTAGCTTGCCATCAAGCATATAGTCCACTCTCTCAACAATGTCCAATGAAACATCTTCTAATAATGTGTTCAGGTTATTCCTTTTCAACAGTGCGACGAGTTATGGAAACTCCCACTATTAACAGACATCTTCACCACCCATCTTCATCCAACCGCCTATGCACGTCAATAAATGTTCGAACATTAGGAACCTGTCCTAAAGGATATCATTCTCGATAGATGAGTTGAGCTTTGGAGAAATTTGACCGCGCTTCTCCGTAACACATAATCATGTCCCTGTATTCTTCAAAAGTATAGTGAACCATTTCAGGAACACAAAATAATATGTACTATTGGAGTGATGAAAATAACAGGGGATGGAAATTTACGAAAAAACAAACGAAATTTATGACACTTGTCAAAATATTATTGTCTTGTTAGAGGTATTTTGTGTTCTTGATTAAGTTTTTCATTGATTCGTTTGGGTGAAGATGGCTGTTTTAAAAAACCAAAAGTTAATAGTGGAATTTCCAGAACTCGTAGCACTGCGCGAAATGAAGAAACTGTTTTACGAATGGTAGTAAATAATCCGAGAACAAGCACCAGGAAAACAAGTTCAGCGGTACGAAATGTTAACCGTGAATCAGTTAGACAAATTTTCAATGAACAACTTCTTCGCCCATATCATTTCCAAAAGGTTCATTCACTATCAGAACATGACTACCTTCTGCGTGTACAATTTTGCGAATGGTTGCAAAATCAAAGACACGATATTTTTTCTTCAATTTTGTTTACTGATGAAGCTGGTTTTAGTCGTGATGGTGTTCTGAACCTACATAATATGCACCATTGGAGTGATGAAAATCCTCATCAAACCGTAATTAGAAGTCACCAATATGGGTTTTCTATTAATGTGTGGGCAGTTATAATTGACAATTACTTAATTGGCCCATTTCAATTGCCCAATCAATTGACAGGTGAACTGTATCGAAATTTCTTGGAGAATGAACTAAATACGTTATTAGAGGATGTTCCATTGGCTATTATTGGTAGAATGCGTTACATGCATGATGGCGCGCCAGCTCACTTTTTTCGATTGGAAAGGGAATTTTTGGATAGGAGATTTGGAAATACGTGGATTGGTCGAGGGGGACCTGTACCCTGGCCAGCTCGTAGTCCCGACCTTAATCCCCTCAATTTTTCATTTTGGGGATTCATGAAAAATGATGTTTATTCTGTAGAAATACATAATGAAGAGCAACTATGGATAAGCATTATGGAATCCGCAGATAGATTCCGTGATAACCCAAAAATATTTCAAAGATGCCGCCAATCCTTAGGAAGAAGAATTGAAAAATGTATTCAAGTACAAGGACAACAATTTGAACATCTAAAAATTTTATCTTTTTTTTTAATCACTGCCCTTCATTGTTGCTATTAAAATTTAATTGTTGAAGTGTTATGTCATTGTTTTTGCAAATAAGTTACTTTGGCACTTTTGGATAATTTGCATGCACCGGATGCATTTTTGTCGTAAACTGTTGGTCCTAGCGACTTCAACAAGGTATACCTTTCTGCAGTAGAAAAGGTGGGAAAACAAATTTTTCCAGTCTAAAATGACATACAGTGTAAGGCAAAAAAGTTAGGACCGATTCAAACAAGATGGAAACCAGTATGTGGCGCCCTCTATCAGCAATAAAAGAACTAAGGTCATATTTGAATTCTGTGTGATAAAAAGCCGCTGTATCCAAAATTTCGTCCGCTTATTATATCATTGTAAAAAGATATTAAAAAAAAGAAAAAAATAATTAAACTTCAACACAAAACACAAAACGAAGGCGTTGCGGACCTAAGTTCATAGGAACTTTTTTTCTTATTTTAGTGTCCTCTATCGCGTGGCACTATGCATGGCACTTTCTTCTATGTCACCCTGTATATAAGATTGGTTTTATTGTTGATACTACTAATAATTGTTGCCTTACTTTAAATTTAAAAACCCTATAAAATGATTTCTGACAAACGAAATGTTGATGATATGTTACAATGCTATCCTTAAAATCACTTTTTATAGTTAATTTTTCAATGAAACATTGCAATCGTCATTTGTTTGTCTGCACAACTTATGTACACGCCTATGATCTTTACTTTAGAACTCAACAACAGATACGTCCCATTGTTAAAGTATTAGCAGCTATTGATAAATAACTTACGTTGTAACGCTGTAGTATTGATGCGGTATATCCTAAAACTAGTTTAAGAAAACTATTAAGTACTTAATACAAAACCGTGTACCGCTTATATGTAAAATAAATGAACTATTTTAATTTATTCCTTCGCTTCGTTTCTGGACAGACTTTAAGGTAAATCAGCAAACTGGATATAAATTATAATTCTATATTTAAAATATCTGTTAGAGGTGAGTATATAAAATGTGTGTAAAACCAGTTCGTACACTAACACGTTGACTGCCGAAATATATTAAAAAATGCCCCTCTGGTCGAATGTTTTTTTTTCTTATTTTTATACGACCTCAAAGCATAAATTTTGCTCTGCACGTCGCGTGTACCTAAGGTTGGATTAAAACGGACTTGTTCGATATGCGCCGCACTTACAGTTAGCTTGCAATCTTGTTCGTAAATTGTTGATTCAATTGCATCCAAGTGCATTAGTACCTGTACTAGTGTCTAAAAATAAATTATGAAGAGAAACAAAAGAGTTTGCAACATATGTGGCAGGTAATGTAAAAAAATAAATAAACCATTTTAGGACAATTTGTCCGACGAAGATAACAATATTAGCCTTTTTGCTGAATCATCAGACGAATACATCCCTAGTAGTGGCGATGAAACTTACGTATCCGACGCTGAAACACCCCCGAAAAAACGGTCCCAAAATTTGAAACACAAATATAAATGGTGCACATGAACTCAGACCAAGTTGTTCGAATACAGCAAATAACGATTTGGTGGCGCAATCAATCGAAGAAGTGATGAATTATGAAGATGTCACAAGTGGTAACGAAGAAATTTCGGCAGGGGATACCAATCTTGCTTGGCATAACGTAACAGGATTGGACCTGAAAAATTTTACTTTTACGGACCCGACCCAAATCCAGGTATAAATGTACAATTGTACGAAGATTACGATTTGAAATCTTCACTAGATCTCTTTGAACTACTTTTCGACCAACGGAAAGTTACTTTGATTTAATGAAACTAATAAGTATCCTGCACAATGTAAAGCTAATGAAAATGCACCAAAAGCTAAGATTCCAGATAGGAAAGGTACAGATATTGATGAAATGTAGAATCTGGATGGGTCTTGTTCAATACCCAAGTATTGAATCATATTGGTCTAAAATGGCAATCTATCAGAATCCCATAAAATCCGTAATATCCAGAAACCGCTTTCAGTTATTGCTGAAAATGTGGCATTTCAGCAATAATGAAATTATGCCAGACGACAGATTACAGAAAACATCTCGTCTCAAAAATATACTCATTCAAAATTTTCAACGCCACTATACGCCAAAGGAATGTGTCTGTATTGATGAGACATGAGTTCCGTTTCAAGGGCGCCCATCCTTCCGACAATTTATCAAAAATAAAAGCCATAAATTTCGCATAAAATTATATAAACACTGCTTTGAGAAAGGATATACTTACAACCTAATGGTAGATTGTGTAGATTGTGGACAAAATAAAATCATGGGGGAGTTTTCGTCCAGTAATGTGGCGCGTACACTTGCAAATAGTTTGCTTCACAGTGGACGCACAATTTATATAGACAATTACTACACAAGTATAGATTTGGCTCACGTTTTACTTTTACATTTAGTAGGGACCATCTGCTCCAAGATATTATTGACAAAAAACTAAAGAAAGGTGAGGAAATTCCAGCTGAAAGTAACACCGGTGTGGTCAACCAGAAATAAAAGGATAAAAGAGACTTTTGACTTTGTCTACAAAACACACAAACGATTTAGTAAAAATTACTTGTGGCCGCAAAGAAACAGCAAAACTAGTTGCGGTTATCGACTACAATAAACATAAAGCTTATATTGATTTGTTCGATCAAATGAGAGCTTATTGCACATCTTGTCAGGTTGCGTTGACGCACCCTGTATGTAGGATGTTATAATGACGTGTATGACGTGTTTTGAGTGCGAGTGTATTGAGTTTGAACGAAAAAAAAAATTTTTTTTTGTGTATGCATAATGTATGTGGGTGTATGATACGCCACTGGAAATTTAGGAGAAATATAATTCTGTATGTAGATACGTGTATTTGAATGTTATAGAGACTTTAGTGTTGGAATAATTAGATTCTGATGAATGTAAATGTGAAGAGAAATTTGTCGATGGGACGATAATGCTTACCACTGTATCGCTACTGTTTTGCTGCTGTAAGGAATGGAATGTTTGAAGATAGATGAGTAATCTTGGTCAGAAAATGTGAAGTATAAGTGTAGAATGTTTTAGAAAATATGTAGAGAAAGATTGGGTATGTTTAAGTGTTAATTTCAGAAAGTTTTTGTAATGTTGTGCAATTGTTTTGAGAATATATGTATGTATATGGGATTTGAGACCTTAGACGGTACTTATTTTTGCAAATGTTGCGGAAGGAGATTGAGCGCAGGTTAGAGATAAATGTTGAAAGTTGCGTAATGGTCCAGAGTGGCTACTGAATGAATGTGGTGACGAAAAATGATTTCTTCATGAAGTAATTGTAAAATTTGTAAGTGAGAACAAATATGGCGATGTATTGTAATTACACGCGTGCTTGTATAGAGGGTAGCATCTATTGGAACTATGAAATTTTGAATGATTACTATTGGAGAATATAACGCGGAAGGAAGACATGTTTAAAGATGGATGACTGAAGGTATAAATAGGAAAGTCAGGGATTGAAGGGAGCTTTTTTTCGTTTTTGGCTGTTTCTAGGCGGTTAGCTTTTGGCTTTTGGTGAGAGACGCGCGCGCGAGGTAGTGTGGTTTAGAATGGGTTAAGTTGGAGTTATGTTTGTGAATAATAGTGAGGCAGTAATTGTTTAAACAACTGCGTAACCCGAACCGGGGATGAATCGTAAAAGACATTCATAAACAAAACAATAATAAAATTGAGATTGAAGATAAAATTAGTTTGTGTTTTTTTTTTCTTCAAGAAAATAATAAGTGCGTAAGCAGATTTGAATAAAGATAACAGTTGTAACGTTAGTAGCGTGTGTAAAGGTTGCTAGAAATTTTAAGAGGCAACCAAACGTATACAGTTTATTACGTGTTATTGGACTATTTGTGAGTACAGAAAGGAATAAGTGTTTGTGAAATTGTGAAGCACTGGTTATGTGGCTTCATGCAATTTAAGGATTACAAATGGACTACAAATTATTGATTTACGGAAGAAAGAAGAAAGAAATCCAAGGATTAATGGACAATTTTAAGTAAGAAATTAGATTTAGGAATTTTAAGAACTCATTTAAGCCAGATTATCTTTTTGTCTAGTTTATTTGCGTATTTTTGTTTAAATTATTAAGTAGTTTTGAAAGGAAGAGATAATCGTTCTTGAGTCTTATTGTATGATTTGTTTTAGTAGTAAGAATGCAAAGTGGTATTTGGTGGTTTAACTTTCAACCACGCTGATGTAATTTATGTAGATATTTGTGTTTTTGTTTTATTTTGTACAGGACAATATATGTATTTACCGTTGATTGTTATTCTGTTGTTTATTTAGCCAGGTATGAGACACAGTTGTAACATTTACTTAATTGGTGATCTAGTTTTGACAATTTTAAAAGTAAGCTTTGCATATTTTAATTTTCAGATTTATGAACAACCTGAAAAGTCATATTTGCCAGGTTGATTGCAAAATTTTCATGTTAGTTTCATTAGCGCAATGCACTAGTGACGGATCAGCTGTTAATTAAGATGTCATTGAGTATAACAAAAAGTTGGAGTTTTGAAACCTTAAATGTTTACGAATGTCAAATACGATTCAGAAGTGTGATAAAAAAAGTAAATTAAATTTAAAAGATATCGTTCATGTTAAGAATTTTAAAAATTAATTACCGATCATTGAATGAGGAATAGTTTATTCATTATTAAGTAGAAAATATAACTCTGTTGGTTACGTTAATGAATTTGAGTGATAAATTTTATTTTGGAAATTTTAGTATACGAGGTGTATTCAAAAAAGTTTTTAATAACCTGGGTAGTGCTAAATTTATTTGAGTTGAATTGTTTGGGACGAGTGTTTGTTTTAGAACCTTCGTATAGGAGTTTACCGAGTAAGCACAATCCTACTTTCCACAATCAAGTAGGGTTAATTAACATCCAGCTTAAGACAATTATATTAGCAAAGTTTCGATTGTGGTGGCGCCTAGAGACATATTTTCCCGGACTGAGCTGTTTGAATGTAGGTGTAAGGTGTTTGAGCATGTTAATCATTCATTTTACTTATTATTTCGACCACGCCCATCTCCCTGTTAGCTGGCTTGGCAACCCGCTTACATTAGTAAGCATGCACGACGCCTAGTGCGGTTTGGACGTGTAACAATCTTTACGCAAAGATGTTAAATGGTACCGTAATCGAACTTCTTTGTGATAGCGCCACCATACCAAGAAGTGGCAAATGAAAAGATATCAATCAAAAAATTCCAAAATCAAGTGGCAACGGAGCTTTTGCTAATACCAATTCAACAAGACGATTCCGCTTCTGGCTCTCAACATATTTTGGAAAATGTTGGTGGCAGCAATAATAATAGACGTCGAGGTGTGATTTGTTACTAAAAACTTCAAAATGAATTTGGACGAACATATACCCAGAAGCAGACATCTCGTTTCAAGCTGAGGTGTATCCAGTCTAATAAATATTACTGCCTAATATACGAAATCATTTATTTATCTCGTACATACTCCTCATGATTCAGATATTTTATATATTATTGCTTCATTTTATTAATAAGCTTTTCATTTTTACGTTTTATTTCAATGAATAAAAAAATTATACTTTGCCATTATTATCCATTCTTTTAATCTGAAGCTGTATCTCAATATTACTGGCCAAACACAAGTCGATTCTTCCAGCCGCGCTTTTTCAATGCCGCATAATTTATATGACGTTAGGATGCAAACGTTGGCACACTCGGCTGTGAAAGAAAACAATGACCGACACATCCGTTGTGTCATGCGGCCAGTAATACAATGCAGCGAGACGCTGATTTTGAGTGTTACGGTAGTTAACGTGTTAAAGGTACCTTCTGTGCATGTTTATAAGTTTCGAATGCCTCCAAAACATCTAATTTTTCTTTTTTATTACAATAAGGTAAAAATATGATGTTGTTTTGTGTTTATAAGCTATTTACTATTAAATGTTTGGCATAACATGATTTGTCTGTGTGTTTATATTTGTTATTTCACTTATGTATTTTCCCTTGATAATTGTACATGTTGTAATGAAACGCGCAGAGAAATAAATAAATCTACAAAAAAATTGTGGAATTATATTGTACTTAAAACGTTAGTGCTAAAGTTTGATTCAAATAAAGTTGGGTATGACACATCGATGTAAAACTAATAAAATTACATATTTTTATCTCTCTCTTTCTCAATTACATGTATTAGAGAACTACACACTAAAACTTGGGTCGGGATTAAAAAGCAGCATCTGTCACTCCTGTCATTTTTTGAAATTATCGTATGTGTGTTTTTGCTTTAGTTCTTATAAAAAAATAGTTTTTTTCAAAACTATCTGCAACTTGTACAGTGAATTATCGGTAATTTGGTAACATTTTTACATATTTTAGATATGCTACGTAATAAACACCTGAAATCTCAAGCGCAGCTCGTAGTTATGAACATGCTTAATTATTTTGAATGGGAACGTGACAATCAAGGGGCACTCGTTCTATTTGAATCTGTCATGCAGGTATGTAGTACATTATTGTGTAAAATATGTTACTTGGAAGGACGTCTCAAGCATGTGGGGTTAGTATAAATAGTTAGTGCTAAAAAAAAAAGGGTTAGAGAATCCCAAAAAGAAAATAAACCTCAACAGTCACCAGCTAAGCGAACAAAACGTACGAAATCTAAATCCACCGAACTTGATGACTATGTGAAGGATGCTGTAAAGAGAAAAATGTATGAAATGCCTTCAAAATGTAAATACAAACATGCAAGACATGTCTAGTACTATACCTGTTTTTGTATGTATACACGTTACGATGGCATCATTACAAAAAAATTAAGCAATAATCAAGTTTTCGATTTCAGTGGATCAAATTTAAGACGTCCCTTACATTCCATTGGCTTTTCATCTATAGTAGATGATGGTAAGGGAGGTTTACTGGAACAATCACATATTGCTGCCCATCGTATACGATTCTTAAGGGAATATTGCAAAAATAAAAAAGAACAATTATACAATCCTGTATTCTTAGATGAAACTTGAATTTTTAGTCGAGGATCACACAAAAGAAGCTGGCATGATAATTCTAAGGAAAGCGTGAAGAAGAAGCCAACTGGTGAAGGAAAACGGATTGTTGTAATTTACTTATTACATTATAATGCCTAATAAAATAACTGTAATTTTTAGATTTATAGTTGTTCATGCAGGTAATGAAGATGGATTGATTTCCGATGCTTCACTTTTGTTTTCTACACAGTCACGAAGTGCAGATTATCATGGAGATATGTGTGCGGAGTTGTTTACGAAATGGTTTGAAAATAATTTAATTGCAAACTTAAAATAACCATCTTTAATTGTAATGGACAATGCTAGTTATCATTCCAAACTTCGAGAAAAATTCCAAATAATTGATCTAAGAAGGAAGAAATATGTAATTTTCTATTAAAGTACTACATAGCTTATGAACCTAGCATGTTTAAAAAAGAATTACTACAATTAGTTACAGATAATGCGATACCAAAGGTGTACGAAATAGATGAAATAGCACAGAGTATTACGGTTACCACCATATCACTGTCAATTTAATCCAATTGAAGTGGTGTGGGCAAACTGCAAAGAACACCACAACAAAAATATAGGAAGACATAATTCCAAATTTAACGATTACCATGTAAAAGAACTATGGATGGAATCCTTGCAACGAATTGATGTGACATATTGGAAGAAATGCATCAAACGTGCCGAAGTGTCTATGTTAGGGTGGTGGGAAATTGAAAAACATTCTGAGGTTGTGTAACCATTAATTATATCTGTTAACGATTCCCTTTCTGAGAGTAACACTGATAGTGAATATGTTTTTTAATTTAATAGTTTTAATTCCAATGTAATATAAATATTCTAATTGTTACGTAACATATCGAAAACTACAATTGGTGGATTGAATACATGTACTGGATTATGTAAATTGCTTTTCATTTAACTTGGAGTAATATGAAATCTATTTAAACTATGTACTAGATTAAAATATTATACATCTATAATTTCGTTGAACTTCGAACTACATTACATTGTACAGCGTGGTTCATTTTCGATGTTTTCTTATGGGAAGTACCCTTTCTATTACAGATAGACAAAAAATAAAATGGGGTCCTTGTACTAGATTTTGGTGTTAATTAAGATCCAATAGTCATAATCAAGATATCTCTGACCGTTATTGCGCAATTAGCCAAAATTGAAAAAATGTCGATTTTGAAAAACTTGAATAACTTTTATATTTCTAAATGTATCGACAAACTGTAAAAACATTCTTAAGGGACTTTTTAAGTAGAATCCGTTATGCATTCACATTTTTAATATCGCCTTAATTTAAAAATATATGACAGAAAGCTGTATTGTCTATATGGAAAAACATAGTTGGCTGACATTTTTAAATGACATCTTTTTGTGCCTTTCAAAAATATATAACACTTCTATACTATTTTAATGTGCATTCACATTTTAATACCTCCTTAATTAAAAAAGATATGTCGTAAAGTTGTATTTTTTATATGGAAACCATAGTTTGCTTTGACATTTTTAAATGACATTTTTTTGTACTTTTTAAAAATATATAACTCCTCTATGCTATTTTCATAAATAATCGATATTTTTAAGTTTTTCTTAATTGGTATATTTATTAAGAATAACTGTTGGCTTAGAAAACCAGATATGAAATTGAATGAAGATATTTTACTCAAAAAATAAATTTCACTTCCAGTAAAATATTTAGAGACATTTTGTAATTCAAATAAGTTTAATTGTAATGTTGTTCTTGTGGAATGGTAACAAATTATAAAATCTAAAGGTTGAGTATAAAATTATCAAAAAACCTTAAATCCAAATTGAAATGAAATGAAAGTAAACAATATAACATCATCAGAAATTATGAAAAGCTAACAGCAGATCAATTTTTATACGTGTGTAAACATCTAGTTCTATAAACGAACAAAAATATGAACACAAAATATCAGTATAAAAAACACACTAAAACTACAAATATTTTTCAAACTGTGCGCCCTCTTTTTGGATGCAAACTTCGCATCGTTTTCTAATTGAATTTATAGAGTTATATATAGATAATGGTGTTAATTGTGTAAAAGCCACACGAACCCTTTCTTTTAACTCATTCACAGTATTATTAGTTCTTTTGTATACAGGGTGTGGCGCGAAGAGCTTTGATTAAAAGTAATGGCGGATACAGTTATGTTAAAAATATGAAATTACGAAGCCGTAAGTTTTGAGAGACGCTGAGTTCAAATATAATATTGTCCTGAATGTGGCACTTCCGGTTATACCGGAAGTAGACGTCAACTTTATTATTTTAAATGGAACCTAATATTTTTTATTTCATTTTCGAATTATACATGAAATTCTAGATAAAATTTGTGCACAACGTCCTATACCAAAAATGAAGCATTTTCGAGATATTTCGATGTTTTTTTAATTTTTTTAAAAATCCTAGTACACATTCAATAACGATATCTCCATTAATAACGAAGCTAGTGACGTGAAGTTGTAAACAATAAACAACAAGCGCTTGCCCGTTAACTCCATATATCCATCTCATTGATATTTCATACAGGGTGCACAGTTTAAATCATTTACAAGTTGCTTACTTTAAATAGAACACCCTGTATTTTATTACATTTTCCGCTGTATTTTTTTAAGCCAATTCGTTTGGTATCAGTATTCCCTATACCTAAATCCAACCACTTTTGAGATATATGCACAGTTTAAATCATTTACAAGATGTTACTTTAAATAGAACACCCTGTATTTTATTACATTTTCCGCTGTATTTTTTTAAGCCAATTTGTTTGGTATCAGTATTCCCTATACCTAAATCCAACCACTTTTGAGATATTTCATTATCTTGGTTAAAACATAACAACACTTAATTATTTCAACATTAGTAAAGGGTAGGCCATGACTTCCATTATTTAAGGTGATATTTTGTTATATTTTCATAAGTTATTAATTCTGAAAAGTAACCAATAGCGTGAAAGGATTATTAATTGTGGATATCATTAAAAACGTTGACTAGGTATTTTGTATTAATTTACTTATATAACTTACAAACAAAAATAACTAAAGGTAATATTAAAAAAATAAAGTTTTATAATAAGTGTTCAAAATTAGCGCCATCTACGTCTAAACATTTATGAATCCTTTTCGTTAAGTTATGTCTTGTAATTCTGAAAATACGGTCGGGTGTTAATTAAAAGCAAGTAAGACTCTCTGCATCATATCTTCCTTTGTCGTAACATTTTCCGCTGTGCTTTTTTAAGCCAATTCGTTTGGTATCGGTATTCCCTATACTAAATCCAACCACTTTTGAAATATTTTATTATCTTAGTTAAAACAAAACAACATTTAATTATTTCAACATTAGTAAAGGGTAGGCCATGGCTGTCAAAGATTTGATAGTTAGAACGTTAATTGTTTATGTTGTTCTGACCGTTTTCTTTACCAGTTTGTATTTCATAGTAAATAATGGCAAATGTAGGATTTACTAATAATGATTTTTTAAATCTTATTATTATTTACGGCGAGTGTAATAGAATTGTTGAACGGACTTGCCGTGTTTTTGCAGAAAGATATCCAAATCGACCAAATGCAACTGGTGATATTGTAAGAAGAAAACTGCCGTCACTTTGGTCAATTTAACACAAAAAATAAACCAGTGGACAGTGACATAAACGAAATTAATGTTTTGGGTTATTTTACGGCCTCTCCAAATGCCTCCATTAGAGATTGTGAGAGAGATCTTACTTCGTCGACGAAAACAATTCATCGCAACACAAATAGAAACCATTTTCATATCATTTGGTGCAACACTTACAATTAGGTGGTTTTTAATGAAGACCGAAGAGGATGAAAATTTCACAAAAAAGTTATATGGTGTGATGAAACAAAGTTTAGCAAAAATGGATTGTTTAATCGACATAATTCCCATTTTTGGTCTAATGAAAATCCACATGTTAGTAGAGAACGTTATTTCCAAGATAGTTGGACAGTTGGATGTTATTTGTGCAATAAAAGACGATAAAATTTTAGCATTAAAATTTTATGATGAAAATTTAAATGGTACAAGATATTGCCACATTTTAGAAGAAGTCATACGACCGGCGTTACATACTTTAAGAGATAGAGAGGCGGCTTCAGCTTGGTATAAGCAAGGTGGAGCACCTCCTCATAACTTTGGGCCTGTTGCTCAGCATCTTTACGACATGTTTGATGATAGGTGGATTGCCAATCAGGGTCCGTTTCGTTGGCCAGCTCGCTCTCCTGATTTGGCTCCTCTAGATTTTGGTATTTGGGGTTACATTAAAAATCAGGTATTTTCCAAACCTGTTACGACAAAGGAAGATATGATGCAGAGAGCGTTACTTGCTTTTAATTCTCTAACACCCGACCATATTTCCAGAATTACAAGACATAACTTAATGAAAAGGATTCATAAATGTTTAGAAGTAGATGGTGCTAATTTTGAACACTTATTATAAAACTTTATTTTTTTAATATTTCATTTAGTTATTTTTGTTTGTAAGTTATCTAAGTAAATTAATACAAAATACCTAGTCAACGTTTTCAATGATATCCACAATTAATAATCCTTTAAGGCTATTGGTTACTTTTCAGAATTAATAACTTATGAAAAAATAACAAAATATCACCTTATATAATGGAAATCATGGCCTACCCTTTACTAATGTTGAAATAATTAAGTTATGTTTTAACCAAGATAATGAAATATCTCAAAAGTGGTTGGATTTAGGTATAGGGAATACTGATACCAAACGAATTGGCTTAAAAAAATACAGCGGAAAATGTAATAAAATACAGAGTGTTCTATTTAAAGTAAGCAACTTGTAAATGATTTAAACTGTGCATGTTGGCGGCTAAGTTTAAAACACCCTGTATGAAATATCAATGAGATGGGTATATGGAGTTAACGGGCAAGCGCTTGTTGTTTATTGGTTACAATTTCACGTCACTAGCTTCGTTATTAATGGAGATATCGTTATTGAATGTGAACTAGGATTCTTTAAAAAATTTTAAAAAAATCGAAATATCTCGAAAATGCTTAATTTTTGGTATAGGACATTGTGCACACATTTTATCTAGAATTTCATGTAGAATTAGAAAATGAAATAAAAAATATTAGGTTCCATTTAAAATAACAAAGTTGACGTCTACTTCCGGTATAACCGGAAGTGCCACATTCAGGACAATATTATATTTGAACTCAGCGTTAACATAACTGTATCCGCCATTACTTTTAATCAAAACTCTTCGCGCCACGCCCTGTATAATGTTTTTCAAAGAACCCCATAAAAATAAATCTAGAGTCGAAATATCGGGTGAACGAGCAGGCCACAAAACTGGTGCTGTCGTTCCCATCCAGCTATTAGGAAAACGTAAATTTAAGTAGTCACTAACTACACGGGTATTATGTGCGGGAGCTGTCTTGCTGAAATATGACATTGCAATATTGTGCTAAAGGAAGATTCTCTAGAAATTCCTCCAAATGAATTCGTAGAATATCGAGATATTTCATTGAGTTTAATGTTCCTTCATACATGTGATAATAAAAACGTCCGTTTTTAATGCAGCACCACACATTTATTCGAAATTTCCCTTGCCTGCTGCGGACAACACTGACATAAGCGTTAGTATCTGCCCAGTAAGGTAAATTGTGATTATTAAAAATACCATCACTACTGATATGCGCCTTGTCTGACCATGCAATAGAGTTTGAAAAATTAGGTATATTTTGGCACTGACTTACATACCAGTTACAAAACTCAGTACGCGCCTTTTGACGTCTATAGTTAAAAAATGGTCTTTCCGAAATCTATAGCAATGGTATCTGTATTTCTTTAAAATTCGAAGGGCTTTGCTTCGAGACACGCCTAGATTAACCATTTGTCTATATGAAGTTGTTGGCTCTGCTTCGACTCGTCCTAAGGCTACCATTGAATTTTCTTCAGAATTTCGTTTAAAGTAAGTTTTTGGCCTGGGATTTTTAAAAGAACCGAATTCAATAAAATTGGCTGCTGCCTTTCAGGAAAATTTTGTAAATATAATTCTGATGCCACATTCTTATCACCTTCGGACAATATACAACGCTTTAACACGCAAATTTTTTCTGAATTTGTATAATTAGGTATGTTAATAACTAAATTCCAAGATCACTTTGTTGCACACTTCTAATTTTTTATTTATTATTGGACATATAGGTATCATTTGTTTTTACTTAAATAAATCTCAGCCTCATATGCCTACTGCGTATTCTTAATATAAAACGTAAACAAGAAAAACTTAAAAATTCAATTAATTATTAAAATAGTATAGAAGTGTTATATATTTTTGAAAGGCACAAAAAAATGTTTTTCCATATAGAAAATACAACTTTCTGTCATATATTTTTAAATTAAGGCGGTATTAAAAATGTGAATGCACTAACGGATTCTACTTAAAAAAGTGCCTTAAGAATGTTATTACAGTTTGTCGATACATTTAGAAATAAAAAAGTTATTCAAGTTTTTCAAAATCGCCATTTTTTCAATTTTGGTTAATTGCGCAATAATGGTCAGAGACGATTATGACTATTGGATCTTAATTAACACCAAAATCGAGCACAAAGACCCCATATTGCTTTTTGTCTATCTGTAATAGAAAGGGTACTTCCCACAAGAAAACGACGATATTGAACCACCCTGTACACACATTCCTCTACAAGAATGAAATAATCACGAATGTATCGATATTTATGTTATCGTAACGTGTCTACAAGAATTATGGCGATTACAAAGCAATAATTACGCTTCTAGAAGGGTTGTTATAGATCTTGAGAATAACAAACTAATTGCAGCTTTATTTAATGATTTAATTTATAATAAACCAAAGAATGTATTTGTTTACTTACAAATATATAGGTTATGTATTATGATGGTATGTAATTACAGTCAAACCATATCCTAAATTATAACAATTCACTGTCCCAGCAAAATATTTTGACTATCAACAAAATAAGTGGATATAATGGATAATTTTTCTAGTTTAAATATAAAAAATATTCAATAATTTTCATTGACATTTTATGGAAATTGACGTGGAGACATCTGTCGATAAAAATATTAACTAAAAGATTCTTTGCTGATTTAATGAAAACCTACGTCGCCTAAATCTTAGCTCGTGTAGTTTTAAGTATGAGTCATACCCAACTTTATTAGAATCAAACTATAAATAATTTTTATTTTAGTTCAATTAGTCAGACTAACCCAAAATAGTAGATTTCGCAACTAGTGCGCTGTTTACACATTTCTTGGTGCGAGGCTGTTCTTTTTTACCCGAGGCGTAGCCGAGGGATAAAATATATGGCCGAGCACCAAAAAGGTGACAGCGCACGTGTTGCGAATACATTTTTTTGTAATCGTTCACATAAAATTAGAAAAAAATTAAATTTTGAAATATTTGTTGACAAATGTCAAATTAAATACATAAATAAAAAAGTTTATATATTTAGTTATATACCACTTTTCTCTTTATGTATTAAAAGTAACGATTACAAAAAAGTAATAAGTTAATAAAATATACATGAATCTATCATTTACAAACCAAGCATTATTTATAGAGATAAATCACATAATAACAGGTGTATGATATATTCAGATTGCTTACTAAGCTCATTAGGTATAAGTCTTCCTTTTTACGATTAGGTCAGTGATTTAAGCTTTACATATTATTACACACAGAGAACGTTCGTTTGTTTTACAATTAGCTTCTAAACTCGCTGTTTACTTTATTTTACTGTTTCCTTATGTTCAGATTCTTCGCAAAGCGAGCGGTTTCATTAATATTCAGGTATATACGCATAAGATTTGATTAAATTTTACGTCCTCATTTTTGTGTAATTATTTCTATTTTTTTCCCCTATAAATGTTATTTACAAATTGCGTGATTTTGGTATTAAATTATTATAGATTTAAAGGTAAGGCGTGAAGTTAGGATGCGCGTATGAGTAAGGAAACGGGAAAACACGGATATCCTCATAAAAGAGAAAGGGAAATGTTATCGCTCCCATAAAATCATATGATATTCATTTATCTATAATCGTATAGACACTCCCCGAACATAAAAATCAGGTTTATTGATATAAATAGCCAAATTATTTTCTGTTTGTAATCTTTTTTATGAAGAATAATACTGTAACATCATTCAACAGTTCACGGACGTTACTATATTAGCCTAGGTCACTAAAAGTATATATGTGATTCATCTACGTAGGAATAGCAACCTTTTATTTTTGCTTTCCTTTGTATTTCTTAAATTTCAACGGCTTAAGACGAAATGTGAAATCTTCAGAAACACAATTATTTTGTGTTTGCCAAGTGATAAAGGTATTACTACAATTTAAGACAAACATTTTATTTAGACTATAAGTTGAAATGTTAAATATTTATTTATAAATACATTTTAAATAAATTTTAATCTGACTTCCTTAACGTTGTGTATAATTTCCATACCACGTTTACTGTCATTCAGATTTACATCTTACAATCTTTAAACCTTTCGTTAACTATCGTCCTCAGTAACAATGAATAAACGTGTTGACACATCTCAATAAATTTATAAATCAGACTTAACACTTTGTTGACATTAATATTCATTATCATGTTTTCGTTTCTACTGAAAATATAGCTGTAACTGCTATTGAAATGTTTAAAGATTATAAAATATAAGTGCACGATTGTATAGCTTGTTTTTTAACCTTCGGATGACCGAGTGGGGTCACTATGTGACCCGGTCCCACATATATGATATTTTTATTGTATTTGTTTCAGTTTAAATTTTTTGGGTTCAATCATTTTTTTTAGCTGACTTTTTCACCTTTCCCCAAGTTGTTATAATGTATTTACTTTAAAATTATGTATGTATACTTTCCTAAAAAAAAAGTTTTGTGCATGTGGTCACTTAAAGACCCCACGTGTCCTTCCATGTTATAAAGAATTTCGCTTTTAAATTGCCCAAATGAGACTTAATTGTAGCTGTTCCAAAGAATTCTGTAATTGAATAATTATACTTATCGCAAAGTTATTTCGAAAGGTAATTAGGAATGAAATGGGAAACTAATTACCATATAATTACGTTTGCCAATTGATTTGCGTTTAATTCATAATTTAACCATGTCGCGTAAAGGTCTTTCCGGAAATGAATTTGCTGCTGATATCTCTAACGAGCTGCAATCGGAGAGTGAGGATTCGTTACTTGAAAACAGTGATGTTGACAGTCCGGATATTGGTAGCCATTCATCTGACGATAGCGGGAGTGAACCACCTGTCATTGAAAATATAAATACGATTGTGGCCAAAGATGGTACCTGGTAGTCAAAAATTATAGTGAAAATATAGTTAAAGCTAAGGAGACATTCCAGTGATTTATAACTCATGAAATGTTGGAGATTATAATTCAAGAAACCAACAGCAGAGCTATTTCGTTGACAGGAGATGAATGGAGAAAGGTAAGTCGTGTTGAAATGAAAGGATTTATAGGTCTATTAATAATGGCTGGTTCACTGAAAGCATGTTAAGAGCCAATTCTAGAATTATGGAGTAATCGAAATCCTGTATTACAGCGAACGATTATTTCTGCTACAATGTCCCGAAACAGAATGAAAGAAATACTGAGATTCGTTAAAGGTAAATTAGCGGCAATTGAAGATATATGTTTACTTTGAACTGCAAGAAAGCATATATACCTAATGGTGAAGTTTGCATTGACCAACAGCTTGTTCCATTTCGTGGCAGGTGTCAGTTCGGCGTTTACATAAAATCAAAACCAGCCAGGTATCGAATAAAAATATGGACACTATGTGGCGTGAAACGTTTTTCTTCCGGTTATGTTACCACCGATAACTTTTTTACATCCCTAGCTCTCGCACAAGAATTATTGAAACGAGGGAAACCCTTAAATGGAACAATGCGGCAAAGCAGAAAAGAAGTTCCTCAAAAATTCCATTCAAATAGACAAAATGCTGCTTATTCAACGCAAGCATTATACTCACAAAGTGCTATGATGGTTTCCTATATTCCCAAGAAAATTAGTAGTGTAGTTTTACTGTCAACTCGACATTTTGATTTGGATATACCAGACGAAACAATTAATTTCAAACCAATTATCGTATACTTGACTATAACAGGTGCAAAGGAGCTGTAGATTTCTTGGATCGCAAGGTTGGAGAATACTCATGTTCCCGTAATACGAAGCGGTGGCCATGAGTTTTGATCTTTCATATTTCGGATTTGGCAGCGATAAATGCCTTTACTTTGTTCATCCAAAAGCATGCTAATTACGCGAATGGAAAAACTTTCAGAAGACGGTTGTGGTAGTATAGCTGTGTCACTTCTAAAGCACTTTTGTCACCAGAAAAGTAACTAGATTTGAAAAGTCCCTAGAAAAGTCACTAGATTTGTCTTCAAGGTGAAGGTTGCTCACACCCCACTTCTAACGCGGTTTTGTCACTAGAAAAGTAACTAGGTTTGAGAAAGTCACTAGATATGCTATGAGGGTTCTGTCCCGCTTTTCTACTATACTTTTTCTACCACTGTTTTTGCTCAAGGTCAATGTCATCGTACACATTGCATACATCGAAGTATATATTCCTCAAGGTCATCATATTGTCTACGTCTAAGTACATGGTTTTCAAGATCGCTCACATTGCCTACCTATTCTTCAAGGTCATCGTACACATTACCTGCATCCAATCACATTACCTATGTCACGGTTTTCAAAGGTCCCACGGTGCCTGCGTATATTCTGCGTGCATCAAAGTACATTCCTCAAGTCATTGAAGTAACTAGATTTGAAAAAGGCACTAGAAAAGTTACTAGATTGGTTTTCAAGGTCATTGACGCTCCCGTACAGATTGTCCACTTCAAGGTCAGGTGGTAGGAAATGGTTAATGTGACTCATTGTCAAGGTTCTTAACGCACACACCCCGCTTCAAGGTCTTCTTAGAATTTCAAGGTTACGTGATCAACCTACTCGTCAAGGTCACACGTTCAGTGTTTAATTGAGGGTATATAGGAGGGTGCTCTTCCATCACGAAATCAAAGTCGATTCTAAATCAAATTTTGATGGGAAAATTCAACGTTCATTAATCTTTTTAAGGTCACGCCCCGATCAATTCTAGGAAGTTCATTGACCTCTGTCTCAAGCCCTGAGGTATTATTACAATTCTCAAGGTGTATCATACAGATTGTTGTCTATGCTAAGCATGCTTCAAGGTCATCAAGCAATTCTTGGAAGTTTACTCTGTAAGGTCACGCCCCGCAGAAAAGTGCATTGGCCTCAAGTGGCTCCGTCTCCCAAATACAGATAGACGTTTACCAAAGACAGATAGCCGTTTCCCAAAACAAGGGATCTGTTTCGCAACACAGGTAGCCGTTTCCCGCCATTTCAACGTCACACCTCTGAGAAAAGAACAAAGGCAATCCATTGTTCTGGCCAAGTTAGGGTCTTAATTCCGAAAAATAGATTGTTATCTAGCCACCCCCAACATTTCAAGCTCAATTCTGAGAAATCAATTTTTAAGAACAAAGGCGATCCATTGTTCAAGCCGACGCTTCAAAGTCATACAAATAAAATATTTTTTATAAAACTTGTAATTTATTAACAGAAAATTCATCTATATACAAATAAAAAATCGATTAGGTCAATATGCATGTTACGGGAAGTTTGATGTACTGTCACTTAACATTTTGTAATACTTTTGTTGGATCATATCTATTTTATTTATTATTTGTTTCGCACATTCAATTTCCTTTAACTGATTTTCATTTAATGTGGTTCACGACACATCATCATCATCTTTCCTACTAGGTATTTTCATCGCTTCATCATATTGTTTACTAGCCATACATTCAGCTTTCCTTAAAGCCTTCATATCAGAATCTGAGATCCTTTTACTTTGAGACATTGTTCAAGCCTACGTCTCTTAAACTTACATGCAAAAACACAAATTAAGATCTTTTAATTATACAGTTCCGTAAACCTAATACGCAAATTTCAAGGTTAATTCCGAGAAATCTATGTTCAAGGTGAAAGATGATCCGAACTTATCCGACCTTACCCGACCATATCCGCCATATCCGACCCTACTCTTCTTGGAAATAAGCATTCCTAATTAATGAATTTTATAAATGGCTTTGAGTTGGTATCAGCAGGGGCAATTCTGGTAAATATAAACAGTTTGTGGAAACATGAAAAATAAATGCTATTATCCGATCATATCCGATCCTACCCGAACTTATCTGATCATATTCGATCTGACCCGATCATATCCGATCCTATCCCAAGGGTGATCCTGAACCGTACTATACAAATTTCTGTGTTGAAGTTAGTCAAGGTCAAATTTAAAAATAGAAATTAGAAGGTCATAAGCAAGAAGTAGGTGGATGTGGAAGTTGTTAAGGTATTTAAGTAGTAATGTGCAAATAAAATTGATTCAATATGTGGATGTGCTACGCAGCTGAATCGTGGACCAAAGCTGTAGATGCACGTACGGCCGTGGAACGTTTACTTCAACATTTGACGACATGGGCATTTGATGCTGATCATGAGACAGTATATGGTTTAGGACGCTTTTATACGGAAGGGGAATGTCACGCACTTGCAGGGAAATATAAAAATGGTGTAAAGTTGTAGACTACCGCCGTTTTCGTGCGCAGGAATTCAATGGTAGTGATGATGACGATGATATTTATAAAGACAGGCGAGATGTTATAAATGCTAAGTGTAATATTAATTTACGTAACACTGTATGCCTAATGGAGATATTGTATTATCGTCCTGCTTATCTAATGTATAGCATTTACTAAATAAATATATAGTAATAACTATGATTTGTTTTTGTATGATCTCAAATTTAGGTATAAAAAACAGCCTACCTAAGTAGGAAGCAGGTGTTGGTGGTTTAGTGAATACTGTAACCAATAAACTTTCATTTGAATTGCTTTTACCTGGTACAAAGTTAGACTATCTGTTCAAGGGAAAGGGGTACCTGTTCAGTAAACCTCCACCGTTTTTGCTAGAGTGTAAGACGGAGATGATATTAAAGAAAAAAAAGAAAAAAAGAGTAAATGATTTATGTATTAGCTAAATGGAATCAAACTATTCAAGGTCAGATAATTCTTAGAAATCGAATCAGTTTGTGGAAACAAGAAAAATTACGTGGTTGCTGAGAGAGGGCTGTTATAATACTCTCTTGCTAAACCAGGCAACACCACATGACCTTGAGACTTGACAACAGTGCGAGACAGCAACCTATCATTCTTCCTCCAAGAACTAATCTTGTCTTCTATCAAGCGGCTCTAATGAAATTGACTTTTTACATAGGTAAACGTCTAGGCGGTTAGTCATTAGGTTTACATTATACGTATCGTATAAGTAGGTACTACTTGAGTTCAATGCACTTTGCTGGGGGCGTGACCTCACAAAGTAAACTTCCAAGAATTGCTTGATGACCTTGAAACATGCTTAGCATAGACAACAATCTGTATGATACCCCTTGAGAATTGTAATAACACCTCAGGGATTGAGCCAGAGGTCAATGAACTTCCTAGAATTGATGTGACCTTGAAAAGATTAATGAAGGTTGAAATTTCCCATCAAAATTTGATTTAGAATCGACCTTGATTTCTTGGTGGAAGACCATCCTCCTATATACCCTCAATTGAATACTGAACGTGTGACCTTGACGAGAAGGTTGATCACGTAACCTTGACATCCTAAGAAGACCTTGAAGTGGTGTGTACGTTAAGAACCTTGACAATGAGATTGACCTTAACCGTTTCCTACCACGTGACTTTGAAGTAGACAATCTGTACGGGAGCATCAATGGCCTTGAAAACCAATCAAGTAACTTTTCTAGTGCATTTTTCAAATCTAGTTACTTCACTGACCTAAGGAATATACTTTGATGCAGGCAGCGTGGGCCCTTTGAAAACCTTGACATAGGTAATGTGCTTGGATGCAGGTAATGTGTACGATGACCTTGAAGAATAGGTAGGCAATATGAGCGATCTTGAAAACCATGTACTTAGACGTAGACAATGTGATGACCTTGAGGAATATATACTTCGATGTATGTAATGTGTACTATGACCTTGACCTTGAGAAAAAACACTGGTAGAAAAGTATAGTAGAAAAGGGGGACAGAACTCCCATAGCATATCTAGTGACTTTCTCAAACCTAGTTACTTTTCTAGTGACAAAAGCGCGTTAGAAGTGGGGTGTGAGCAACCTTGACCTTGAAAACAAATCTAGTGACTTATTTAGTGACTTTTCCAAATATAGTTACTTTTCTGGTGACAAAAGTGCGTTAGAAGTGACATAGCTATACTACTGGTTGTTCCTTCAAGAGATAGGAATGCGACTAGTAAAACCACTAATATCTGAACGATCAAGGGAATATCTACCTAAATACATACGAACATAGTGTGATTTTGAAAGCAGACGATCTACAAGACCGACAACAAGGTGATAAACTAGAAACAGGTGAAACGTAATCGCTTAGTAATATCCCCAAGATACCTCTATAAGAAAGCAATGAACAAATGTGATAAATGCAAACAGTGTGTACCACCCCCTCTGTTGGTGCTACTATTTTTATATTGCCCTAGGTTGCGTATCAGGTCAAGGTTAAAGGCTGTCACTATTTTGTGAATAAACCTTAGAATAAGTCTTAACAGATTATAACAAATTTATTCGGGTATAATAATATAGAATAAAACAAGCTCTGACAAGCAACTAATTGTATATTGAATTAAAGAGATAAATTGGAAAATAAAAATTGATTCTGGTGGTCCCTGTGTGGATATCCTATGACACGCCGCTGGCTGGTCAATTAGAATAACCATCTATGGATAATACTGTAAAATATCTGCGTGAAATTTTCATTACGAAAACGGTTAATTATAATGAACAGGTGATATCAGTGTAATTGAATAGGTGTAATCTGGAATGAGTGCAAACGCAAGCGCAAGCACTAGCACAAGCACAAGCACAAGCACAAGCACAAGCACAAGCACAAGCACAAGCACAAGCACAAGCACAAGCACAAGCACAGGCACAGGCACAGGTACAGGTACAGGCACAGGCACAAGCACAGACACAGGCACAGGCACATGCACAGGCGCAAGCGCAAGCGCAAGCGCAAGCACAAGCACAAGCACAAGCACAAGCACAAGCACAAGCACAAGCACAAGCACAAGCACAAGCACAAGCACAAGCACAAGCACAAGCACAAGCACAAGCACAAGCACAAGCACAAGCACAAGCACAAGCACAAGCACAAGCACAAGCACAAGCACAAGAACAAGCACAGGTACAGGCACAGGCACAAGAACAAGCACAAGCACATGCACAAACACATGCACAAGCACAGGCACACCCACAGGTGTAAAAACAGACATAGACACAGACACACTCCACAGGCACAATCACAGACACAGGCATAGACACAGGCACAAACACCTAGACACGCAAACACACATCTCCCTCGTTTCTCTCGCTCCTCTCATCTCTTTCTCTCATCCCTGTCGTTTCTCTCCTCACCCCGTCTCCCTCGTTTGTCTTATTTCCCTCGTTTTTTCGCTTTTCTCGTTTCTCTCGTTTCTCTCGTTTCTCGCGTTTCTCTCGTTTCTCTCGTCTCTCTCGTTTCTCTCGTTTCTCTCGTTTCTCTCGTTTCTCTCGTTTCTCTCGTTTCTCTCGTTTCTCTCGTTTCTCTCGTTTCTCTCGTTTCTCTCGTTTCTCTCGTTTCTCTCGTTTCTCTCGTTTCTCTCGTTTCTCTCGTTTCTCTCGTTTCTCCGTTCCTCTCGTTTCTCTCGTTTCTCTCGTTTCTCTCGTTCCTCTCGTTTCTCTCGTTTTAAGTTAGGTCAATACACGTACAATATAAGGTTAGATTAGTAAACGCACGGTTTTTAGGTTAGTTCAATGCTCCGCGCGAGTATTGACCTAACCTAAAAACCGTAAACCGTAAACCGTAAACCTACTGACGTCACGTCTCCTATATTCCCACCTGGTATAGAGTACACCGTGCTTTATACGAATGTCGCTGGTTTAAGAGATACAGGGTTTAAATTTTATTCTGAAATTTCTCAATAATTGAGAAATTTTTGGTAAGTTGAATCTGAAAATTGGTAGTGTTGGGTTTTTTGGTGTGACAATTACGAATTTGAAGCTTATTTTGACATTGCTCCTAGAGGGCGCTAGCGTTACAGTATTATTTAGGTAAATCAAAACTTATTTTTTTATCTGTTGAGCTATGCTTGAAAAAAGCTAAAGATCCAAAAGAATGTTCAATGTATTTTGATTGTCTTTCAGGCGCTGATATTGTTGTTTCTTTTCTAAGTAGACTTGGGTCAAATTTTTATGACAATAGATATACTGTATTTTGCGTGCGTGTAATTTATTATTCGTGTAAAATTATTAGCTGGTGATCAAGAAATGCCACGACATACCAATTTTTCCAACAGTGAGATGCGTGATATGGTTTGTGTTTTTACTCAGGCTAATTGTAATAGACATGCGGCGGCCCGAAGATATGTACGCTTGTACCCAAATAGATTGCAGCCTAATTATAAACTATTCAGAAATCTTTACAACTGCTTAGACGAATATGGATCTTTTCGATCAAAAAGTAACCATGGTACTCAAAAATCTATCACAGTCGATGAAGAAGAGGAAATTTTAATGCGTGTTTCGGAAAATTTCGGTATTAGTGCTCGTTGGTTAAGTGCGGAAACAGGGGTTGCCAAGGGTCCATTTGTAGAATTTTGAAAAAAAAATGCTCATCCATATCATTATCACTCCGGTTCAGCAGTTATTGCCTCAAGATTTACCAGCTCGTCTAGAATTTGCTCAGTTTGTACATAATATGCTCACGAAAAACCCTAATTTCCTTAATAAGATTCTATTTACCGATGAGGCGTCATTTACTAGACAATGAGTTTTCAATAGGAAGAACGGTTTGTGGGATTCCTAATAATCTGCATGCTGCAAAGAAAATACTTTTTCAGCCTGAGTTTAAGGTGAATATTTGGTGTGGTTTAATTTCTGGTTTTTTCATAGGACCTTTTTGATTACCACCCAATCTAACAGAATCTCATTATTTAACCTTTCTCCAATATAATTTAAACGAGCTTCTAGATAATGTACAATTCACTTTAAGAGAGAGTGTGTGGTTTATGTACGACGGTGTGCCACCACATTTTGCCTTACCAGTACGGCACTATTGAAATAAACATTTTCTTCATCGGTATATTGGTGGTTGTGGTGAATTTAGTTGGCCACCGACAAGCCCAGACTTAAACCCCCTGGACTTCTCAGTATGGTCGAACTTGAAGGGGGTGGTGTATTATGAAGTAATTAATTTTGTTGAGGAGTATCGGCAGAAAATACAAGTAGCCGCGAATGCATTTAACAATATTAGGGACATTTTGTTTAATATTCAGAGACATTTAAGAAAATGTGTAGTAAAATGTATCTAGGTAAGTGGTGGACACTTCCAGCATTCTATGTTACTATTACTATTATCAATAATTGTTATTTTCATTTTTTAAGAAAAAAAATCACCCCGAAATACATTGAAATTTTTAAATACAAAAAATTCAGAAACCGATAAGGTTAGGCGACCTAAATAGGTAAAAAAAAACATGTTTTGATTTACCTAAATGATACAGTGAAACTAGTACCCTCTAGGAGCAACGTCAAAATACGCTTCAAGTTCGTAATCACAAGAAAAACCCAACAAATTCATGTTATCACTACCTTCTCAATTATTGAGAAATTGCAGAATAAAATTTAAATCTTCAACACCCTGTATCTCTTAAACCAGCGACATCCGTGTAAGCGCATGATAGGCTCAACATAATATTTTGGTATCTAATATCTCCAGCTTAGTGTTGACCAATCTTTCTGACTCACACTGTATATGAAATTATAAAGATTTACATAAACAATAAAACCGAGCAGGAAAGTAATTATTTTCATTTTCTTTAGTGTATATTTTTGTAAGGCAATTTCTGTGCAGTCGATTGTGTATAAATTAGCCCGCTCAAAGCCTGTTTATTGACCATTTTAATAATTTGTTAATACAGTACAACCTAAATGAACTATTAGCAAGATCAATTAAGAATTAAGCAGAAACAAATGATAGAAATAAAATGCACAAATATTTATTTTTTATGTAGAACATTAACGAAATGTTTTTGCGTGCGTATGAAGAAACTGAATTGTAAGAGTTAGGAGCGTCCTCTAATCAACGTGATTGCTAAGTTCGTGGCAGGAACAATATCTTACACAATAGAGAAACTTGAGTCCAAGATCTTTTATTTTATTTTTTTGTGTATATGTATGCCATATTTTACAAGCTCCAGTTATACATCATCAGGCTGAGACGGTTTGTGATGGTGAGACCCGCACTGAAGCGTGCAGCTCAACAAATTACTTGAGCACGATTACAATACGTTCGTATGTTGTTACAGTAATATAATTTTGTACGTACCTTACTTTTGTTTTATGTACCTACCTAGCAACTCTTGAAATATGTATGTACACAAACCATAAAAATTATTGACAAAGCAGTTTTAACAAAGAGGTATTGCATTTTCTTTTTCTTCCCCGCTCACTAATTTACAAATCTACAAGACAGTATAAGACATAATGATTTCAAAATGTAAAACAGGATGCCATTTTATTTACATCCCTCTTTATACGGTTTCATTATTGGTTCTTCAGGGAAGGATTTTATACTAATAAATAAAAAACACGAAGATCGATTGTTTTATTAAAATATACCACGTTGGAATTAGCTACTGAGGTATAATGAAAAATAATCTAATAGAAAAAAGAGAATATGACATCCAGTAACAAATACATTATACAACGCTCCAAAATGCGGATGTTTAAATTTTTTAATTTTTTTTAAATATCACAGTTATACCAGAAGTACGTATATAGTTTCCCTGAAATTCTGTTCTTTAATTCTTGCTTCTAGAAATTATTTAATATAGGTTGCCATAATAAAAACTTTTGTAGTCGAGTAGCCTTATAATTGTCTCGTTGACACACTAAAAATTGTTTATAATCTGTCATATTATGGCACGATTTTCATTACAGCACGATTTATCGTGCCATAAAGGCACCATGACAAGAGCCAAGATAGAACACAAACAAAGCATATTTGTACTATACTGTATTAATATAAAATGTATAATTTGAATTTCCGGTAATTGTAAGTCAAGAACTTGAGCTCTTGACAATCGATTCACTTGTAGAAATACTGCAGGTTCCATCCGATGACCCAAGTCTTCGGGCATTTTTTTTTTATTTTCTAGCGAATCTGCCACATATCTCTCTGCCACTGCGTCATTTTTCCAATCGCCGTGTCTTTTAAGCACCCTAATATCGGCACCACTGTCTGCCAGAATTGTTGCATAGGTCCTTCGGAATGAATTCAGTTCAGTATACAGTTTAGCATTCGGTAACTCTCAAGTACTTTGCAACATTCCTAGGAATCTGTCCAAATGTGTTGATTCCTACGGCGTTGCAGGTGCATTTACCGTTATTATAAAACAAAAAAACTTTTGAATTTGGCAATGCTTTGGCTGCAAATTTCTATACTTTTTGATCAATTCAGCATAATCGATTCCTCCAGATTCATTTATAATAGTAAATGTTCTTGGCCGATGGGTTTTGGTATCCTTAACATGAACAATCAAAACGGAGCCTTCCTCTACAACATCGTGTTTTATTATGAAAAATGTCTATCTTTCATTTTTAATAAACAAGCCCCTACAGCCTCATACATCACTAGATTACTAACATCTAACCAATAATATATGCCATCTTAACCTCACTATATCAAAAGCTGTGGCTCCCATCCCTAACTTAACCTACTGATACAACATCCCTTCCCTTAAGTTTATACATTCCTATTCAACATAATCTGATAGTCACTTCGGCGGTTTAATATTCCGAGAGGGTCTTTGGCGTTCTGTAATGAGCGACTCGGGCGCCCTTACTTGTGTTTCATTCTCACCTGAATTATCAGGTTCATTTTTCTCATTCCCTGTACTTATTTCTAGATTTACAGTATCGGGTGTTTCGATACGTGGTAACACTGTTGGGGTAACCTCTGACTCATGTTGAATTTCCTGAGCAGGATGAGATACGAATGGTGCCGGTATTAAAAACCACCGATTCCTTCTAAATATCCACGACTCGTTTCGATCTCATAAGATCTAGGTTCGTTTAATTGACGTATAACCCGTGCATAACAACGTAAATCCGTTACCCAAACACTCTCACCACTACATAAATCTGACAATTGTTTTGTTCTATGACGTTTGTCATAATTTGTACCCTGCCTCACTTTCCTTTCTTCCTCAATCTGGACCAACATTGATCTGTCTATAGTTTGTTGCAACTTACTAGGCAATAGAGGTAATGTATTCTTTAATTTTCTGGACATCAAAAGTTCTCCTGGAGAGAATCCATTTTCGAGAGGTGTTGTTCTATAAGCCAACAACGCCATGCATATATCATCATTCTTTTTGATTAAGTTTTTTGCAACCTTTACTGCCGCCTCTATTCCCCCGTTAGATTGAGCAAAATAAGGACTTGAAGTGATGTGTTTAAAATTGAGCTCTAAAGCGAAATAAATCATGCAATTTGAAAATTTCAAAGAACCGAGAATAGTAGTCTGTCACAATCAAATACCATTTATTTGTACATTTAAATAAATCAGCTGAAATTTTCGACCATGCTCTCGTAGCAATATCATCTTTAAGAAAAGGTTCTTTTATATTTGACCTTTCTTCAACGCAACTAGTACAATTTTTTATCAAATGTTCTAATTGCGTTGATAACCCTAGCCACCAAACTGAGGTTTTATCCCTTTCCCTGCTTTTCGTGATACCCTGCTGGCCTTGATGAATAAACTTTATAACCTTTAGCTGTAAGGAAAATGGTATAATAATCCTAGTTCCTTTTAAGAGAAAATTTTCACTAACCGAAATATCGTGGCGATATTGTTAATACGGCAAAATTTCCGATTCTAACTTATTCTTTTCTGGCCATTCCGACGTGGCATATTGAATTAGTTTTTTACAAATTCGGCTTACTGCTGTTCGTTCAGATTTTCTAGTAAAAATTCATCTTTGATAGGTAACTCTTTGATAATAAATGATACGTGTGCTTCCGTTTCTTTTTCAAGTTCATCTGTACCCGCGAATGCTATAGGATCTCTGCTTAAAGCGTCTGCAACAACTAGTTATTTGCCCGGTGTATAAATAATATCGTAGTTATACCAAATTACTGTAATTCTGAACCGTTGTAGACGTGGAGTTAGGTCATCCAAACTTTTTGTCGCAAACACCTGTAAAAGGGGACGATGATCTGTTTCCAAGATTATCCTGTCTAAACCCGTAATGTATTCCGAAAATTGTTCGCACGCCCATGCCAATGCTAACTCCTCTTTTTCTATATACGCGTACCTGCACTCACTCGCAGTTAAAGCTCGTGAGGCATAAGCAACGATTTCTTTATTTTGGTCGTCTCGTACCTGCATTAACGAAGCCCCCATACCGTATGAGGAAGCATCCGCGCTAACAATGAAAGTTTTTTTTTGAATATAGTATGCTAAACATGGCGCTTCTTGTAATAACCGAATAATTTTCTTAAAAGTTTTTTCTTGTACGTCACCCCATACAAACGTTACATTGTTTTTCAACAACTGCGTAACAGGACTTAGAATTTCTGATCTATTTGGGATAAATTTTTCAGCAAAATTTACCATGCCCAACCACCGCATAAGTTCTGTTTTATGGGTTGGTCTTTTGAATTTAGAAATGGCTTCTACCCTTTTCTGATCTATAGTAATTCCGTTTCCCAAAACCGTATGTCCCAAAAATGGAACTGACGACACCCCAAACATACATTTTTTCCTATTTAGGGATATACCTTCCCTTTTAAACCGTTCCAAAACCTCCCTTAGAATTTATCGTGCTCCGGCATTGATTGCGCAAAAACCAATACATCATCGATATGGTGTACCACTCCTCTTAACCCAGTTAAAATTTTTTAAAATTTTTGACTGAAGTATTGCGGCACGCACGAAATTTCGAAAGGAAAACGTGTGAATTTAAAGCAGCCTATTGGCCTTATAAAGTTTGTCAAATGTTGACAGCTTTCCTTTAATTTTAAGTGATAAAATGCAGAGTTTGCATCTAGTTTTGCATAACCCGCGAACCTATCAGTTTGGCCAACGTAGTTTCTACCCTTGGTATCGGAAAATGACATCTTAATACACTCTTATTTAACCTTGTAAAATCACAACAAATCCTTTGATTGCATTTTTTGGGACCACCACTATAGGGGCAACCCAAGAAGTAGGCTCCTCTACCGGCACAATAATTTTCAATTCCTGCAACCGTTTTAATTCTGCTTCCAATTTACCTAGCAAAGGCAAAGGGACCACTCTCGGTGCTGCCTGAATATAAGGCTGCGCATCATTTTTTTATGACAATTTCTATTTCATCCTTTAATTCACCAATGGTATCAAAAAGAGCAGGGAATTCCTCAAAAACCCTGACACTAGTATTTTCTTTTTGCATGTGCCCGGTAAATTTCAACAAAGTTAACTTTACTATACTTGGTCTGCCTAAGATAGCAACTTTTAGGTTTTTCAACACATAAAATTTTACTTCCCCGGTATGTCAAACCTAATATTACAATTCCTACTATCTCTAAATTGCTACCATCTGGGCCGGATATCACCTCCCTGCATGTATCTACTTTATTTTTCAACTCAGAGCTCAATAACGCTGCAGGTAAACAGTTGACGTCCGCTCCAGTATCAACCAAGAATTTTTCCTTATTTTTAAACCCATCAACCTCTAAATAACAATGCCATTGAGAATGAACCTCTGAATTAAATCCTAATGTTCCTATAAAGAAATCTGAATTTCCCTGACTTTCCTCGTCCTCATTTACAACAGTTTTAACAAATTTTATGTTTTTACATACCTTATGCCAATGTCCCACCTTATTACATTTTGAGCACTTTGCTTTCCTTGCTGGATACTTCTCCCTTGAATCTCTCTCTTTACCGCAAAACCAACAGCTACATTCTTGTTTCTGACTTGAATTTTGTCCATTATTCTGTCCCTGCAATGCTGTTCCTGCACCCTGAATCTTCTTGTGTTGATTTTTCGTTTTTACTACTACCCTTACTTCTTCACCTGAATTCATGCCCCCCTGTCTGAGAATTACGCCTTGTTCTATGAGTTGTTCAGCCTGTCTCGCAGCTAATACTGCCTTTGACAATGTTAAATCAGCTTGCAATTGTAATCTTACACTGGTTTTCTTATCCAGCATACCGACCACTAACCTGTTTCCATATTCACAAAATTCAGACAAAGTATGTAGAGCCGTAATATACGAATCAATCGATTCGCCCTGGACTTGTATCCTCGAATTGAATTTGAAACGTTCAAAAATTACATTTCTTCGAGGTATAAAGTAACCTTCAAATGCTTTTAAAGCTTCTTCGCATGTCGTTGGAGCTGTAGCAAACTGCACTAAAATTAGCTCGCTTTCTTCCCCCATTGTATACAAAAGTATGTCTATTTTCTCTTGATTATTCCTGCTGTTTAAACCCGACACTGCCATGTATCTTTCAAACCGTTTTATCCATTGGGGCCACATTCCTGGTAACCGAAAGTTGAATTTTTCTGGTGTAGCTACCTTCAGGTTGAGACTTCCCGCTTGTTGAACCTGGTTTCCGTTGTCCACCATTTTCTTGCTCAATTTTCCTGAGATTTTTACGATATTTTTTTTCTCTAACGTTTTACCGCTGCCACCATGTTTTATTATAATATACTATTTTCTACTCCTATGCTTCAATTGGTTTATTAAATGTGCACGCCCCGTACTTTAATGATACCCATAATGATTCAAATTTTTCATAATGATAGAAGTGTACAGCCAATAGAAATGCAAAATTACTCCAATATCTGCTAACTATCAAATTTGCTGTGATTTTACAACCAATAGAAATGCAACATCAGCACAGTGTTCGCTAAATATCGAAGTGGTCGTATGAGTATTTCTGACAGATATCAAATTAATTAATTGTGATAATTCTAAGCTCTTTGAATAAAAGTTCTTCAAATAAAAACCCCGCAAAAATGGACGATAGTGACAGTGAAATAGAAAACTTAACTCCACCAGAAATTACAGAACAAGCTACAATAGCTGCAAACAATTTATTACCCGCAAAATCGGTAAAAGCGTATGAAAAATGTTATTCCGAATTTATGGATTGGAGAAATACCAAGAACAGCTTTTCGGAAAACGTTCTAATTGTTTATTTTGAAGAAGCGGCTAAAAATTTTAAATCTTCAAGTTTATGGACACGATACTCAATTTTAAAATCTACGTTATCTCTTAAATATAAAGGGGATATATCCAAATACACCAAATTGCATGGCTCTAATGAAAAGGAAATCTGAAGGGTATAAACCCAAAAAAAAAACGTTTTCTACGAATGAAATGAAACAATTTATTGGAGAAGCCCCTGATGTTAGATATTTATTGGCAAAGGTCAGTGAATCTAAATTTTGTTTGTACAGGTAAAATAGTGTTTCTTTCATAGGTGGTATGTATTTTTGGCATTATGGGTGCTTGCAGAAGGAACGAGCTCCACAAATTGGAACTAAAAGATGTAAATGATGATTTTAAATCAACGCTGTTAGTTACAATTAGGGACACAAAAACGAAAACAACAAGAAAATTTACAATAACAGGAAAGTATTATGAAACATGCAAAAAGTACATGAATCTTCGCCCTAAAAACTGTGTAACTACGTCATTTTTTATCAATTACATAAATGGGAAATGCACCGTACAAAACGTAGGAATAAATAAATTTGGTGGGATAGGAAAAGAAATTGCTATCTACCTAAATCTTCCTGGTCCCAATTTATATACCGGACATTGCTTTCATCGCACTTCTGCAACAATATTAGTTGATGCTGGTGGTGACATCACCTCTTTAAAACGCCACGGTGAGTGGAAATCTACGGCAGTAGCCGAAAATTACATTTAGGATTCAGTTCAAAATAAAATCTATGTAGCCAATCAAATTTTAAATTCGATTGAATACAACGAAATCAACAATTCAATAAATGTTAATCCATTACCTTCAACATCAGCAATGGCATCAACTAATGTTATCCCAAAAGTGCCGCAAATGCAATTTAATAATTGTACTATAGAAAATGTAATTATTAATCAAAAAGAATAGGTAATTGTAAAGTTTTGTTTCTTTTTTTGTCAAAGTTCATTTTTTGCTATTTTTGTAATAAAGGTTTTTTAGTACAAGTTAGAACTGTTCATTATACTATAAACATAAATGTTCAAAATAAAGTACATACCTACCTAGTTATTTTTTTTAGTGTATGCAACTCTTATTTAATGGCTATTAAGACACGAGTATGAGGATTACGACACGAGCCGTAGGCGAGTGTCTTAAAGAATACGAGAACACGTGATTAAATGCTCGTTGCATAATATACTAATTATTATTCAAATTTACCCATTACGCCCATTGTACTTTTTAAAGTACACACCTCTAAACAATCGCGTGGAGACATCTAGTAAATAATTTTGAAACTAATTGTGGTGGAAGTTACTATACGTACAGTTTTCTATTGAACTTTTGCATTTTAGTCAACTTCCCATATCGTCAGCCATTAGAACAAGTAAAAGTGCTGAAGTGTAAGTGTAAGGCGATAATATAATATCGTTAGTTACGTTAATTTAATTCTAAGCATATTTGTGATTTGTTTTGCCATACTAATGTAAAGAATATAAACAACAACAAATATGTTAGGTGTACTTTTTTTAGTGCAATGGGCGAATCCAGTATTTTTTTTTGCAGATTAGTGTAATGGATGTAATACGTATGAGACAGTTTTATGGTAAACGTTATCACAATTTGCAAATGGCGTTAGTCGACCTTGCTTCTAAAAATCAAAGTGTTGTAGATTGTGATCATTCCACCAAATGTTGCTGGGAAGTGGCTTTGGTGCAGGAGTCTTCGGCGTGTTTGTTCGCTTCTCGCATGATTAAGGCGTTAAGGCGATTGTATTCGGTCTTGAGAGCCGGGTCCCCGGATCGCAAGAATTGACGATAGATTGGTCTTTTCTTTTTGGTCCAGTTCACAATGTGTGGTGGGAGCGGTTTGCGGGAAGTGTCGATGTTTTTTAGTGGCACAGAGATATCGACCGCTTCCGTAATTACGGAAGTTAGGGCTCTAATGGCTCTCTCGAGATCTTGGATCGTTTGAAGATTGGGTGTAGGATGGTTGTTGGAGATGTGCTCGGAGAACACTTTCCAGTCTTTAATGACTGTATATTGAGCAGGTGTAGGGGGAGCTGGACAAAAAAAAGTTTTGACCAGTAGAGGTATATGATCTGATGTGATCGTGGTGTCTAAAAAACACTCACGATCGAAATAGTGAGTTGTGGGTTCGGAAACTATGATATGATCCACTATTGAGGCACCTAAATGTTCTACATATGTTGGGCTATGTGTTGGCGATTCGCAAGAGCGGCAACTGCAACAGAGCGGAGGATAGCCTGTTACCGTTGCCATTAGTTGCGGTGTCACCGAATTGGGTGTGGCGGGTATTAAAATCACCTAGGATGACTGCATTAGGGAGGCTATAGGCGTAGATTAAAAGGTCGTCGGATAGGGTGTTGTGGCCGGGCGGGTTGTAGTTTGAAATAAATGCTATAGGAGTGGGTAAGTGCACCGTTGCAGCAACGCATTCGAGATGCTATAGGTGCGCAGGAAGTTGAAAAGGAGTGGATGGGGAGCAATTTTTAATTAAGGGGGCGGTTCCGTGTTGACTATTGTTTACATAGATGTGAAATCTGTTGAAGTTAAGTGTGCATCTGGGTGTGAATTTTGTTTCCGTGATGGAAAGGATGTGTATATTGTGTGTTTGTAGAAAGTGTTTAAGTAAGGGGCTTTTCCCATGAACACCCCTGGTATTAACTGTCCCTGCTAGGATATCCATTCTGGAAGGTGTTAAGTATTGGGTTGGCGGATTACGGCGACTTTCAACCGGGTATCGGATACGCAGATGTTGATCCTCCCTTGGGAGAAGTTTCGGGATAGCGAGTCTAGGGTGTGGTATCTCGCCGGTCGGGGAACATTTGGAAGAGGGGGTGGGTGAGGATTTGAAGGAAGTCTTTGATGGATAGGGATTTGGTGTCGGGAGAGGGTTTAAGGTGGGCTGTGTCTTTCGAGTCGGACTCTTCGGAAGACAGGATACGTTCGAGACAAGCTATCTTCGACGGAGAACTGGGAGGTTTTCGCCGCTTCCGGCACTTGAAGGAAAAGGTAGGGTGAGCTTCCCCGCAGTTGTCAGACCTTGGATTAGCCGAGGATTTACAGGAGGAGGATCTGTTGTCTTCGCCACAGTTGGGACATCGGATAGAGCGGGTGGGACACTCCTCAGCGGTATGCTCCACCTGTGTGCAAATGAAGCAACACTTAGGGAGAGGTTGAGGGATAAGGGAGGGTTTGCAGCTGTAGTGTCGCCCGAAGAACATGACGACACCACGTGCGAGAAGGTATTCAAGGGTGATGGGAACGGCCTTCCTCACGTGTGGAAGATCGATCGAACCGAGGATCTCGGGTTCTAGGATGTCCTTATCTACGTGGCGGATCACGCAGGAAAAGGAGGGCGCTCTAGGAGTAGTGTTATAGGGACGGGGACAGGATAGTTGGCTAAGGGTGACGGTGGGATCGCCGAAATGGTGCCGCAGCCTGATCTGTACCATCCGGCAAGGGAGAGGAGGTCTCTAGGAGACAGGTGTGGTTATGATTAAACGTTAAGTTTAACCAAGGAAGGTTGAGGAATTTAAAGGTGTTGTAAAGGGATTTCTGTGGGAGAGGGCGGGTTTGTGTGCTTGTTCGGGTTTGTGTGTGTGCGGGTTTCTGTGTGTGTGCTGGTTTATGTAGTTTTGTGGAGGCGGTGGAGTGTGTAGAGATGTAGGAGTGTGTGGATGAGGTGGAAATGGACGAGGCGTTTGAATGAGATCGTGTACGTGAGGATGGTGGTGGCGAGGTGAGGGTGTGTGCATATGTGATGGTTGTGTGTGTAGGTGTAGGTGGGCGGGCGGCGTCGGGGGTTGGGGATACATCCATTACGGTGGCACGGTGGCGACCGTGCTTAACCATCGCGGTTGTTGTTAGTGGAGGTTTAGGAAATTAAAAAGAAAGATAATTATTTTAAGAGAAGGCCGAGTCTCCGCTGAGGTGCAGCCTCACACCCCTAGGATGAAAGGCTTGGGAAATCAGAGACCCAGATTGAAAAAGGAGGAAAACAAGTATTAAAATAATACAATAAATTGAAATTAATTAAAAGAATATTTTTATTAAACTGATACATATTGCTTTACCCGACGTCGATCCTGTAGTTGGCGGTGGCGGTGTCCTATATGCTTCTTTATGTTGTTCTTCGCTCCTGCTGTATTCCGGCGGCTCCTGCTTGCTGCTAGGCTGTGGCTCCTCTACTGATGACCGCTTCTTCGTATTATCTGTATGCAAGCAGTGACAGATCTAACTCCGAAGATCACGATGCCGGAACGAAGAGCGTAAAAACGCTGTCCTTTTTTTGGAATTAAGAGCTTTGTAATAAAAAGCACAAAGGCTCTTACGCAAGTACAGTCTTACGCTCGATACCGAGGTAGCGTGTCTCGTGATTTTATCGAAATATGCGGAAGGCAGGGACGACTTCTGGTAGTGGCGTTGGTTCAGAGATTGGCGGTCGCGTAAGTAGTGGGACTGAGGAGACTTTGTGGTATAAAATTCTTAATATTTTCGGAACGAGGTCGGAGGGAATAAAATATTTTATTTGAAATTCTGGTATTTTAGTAAATTTGTTTAATTAACGAATAATTAATTAAAGAAATAGGTAAATGGTTTCGGCCCTTTACAGTACTTCGCAATACCAAATATTAGCTTTATCGCATTATGTCAATGATACGGGGCTAAACGGAGAAGTTCGTGACAATAAGTCAGCTCCAACTGATTAACAATATATTTAATCAGACGTTTATTTATTTCCACTAAAAATGCATTTACTTATTCTCCAGCCCCTAATAATCTGGTCCTTCAGCCAATTATTTACCGGGGTTTCCTGAATTCTTCGCGGGTGGTATAAACCATTGCCAATAAATATATGACGATCGATTTTCTAAGTTGTTTAAAACGCACTCTTCAAACCCATTCTCAAAAAACGGCGCATGTCCATTCTAGTGCCTTGATTTCTTCAGAGTACCGTTACTGAATATCCAAGTTATATTCAGGAAAACGAGCTGGCGTTGTTGGTTACTATCACAATTGTTTACATAGGTACATAAACATTTACTACGTTTAATTAGGACATGACTCTTCACAAAGAACTCGTCTGGTACCGGTCTATTGAAATTAATGTCCCCTATATTTTACAAGTATGCACAAGGGTGATCCATATTACATATATGCAGTTCTTAAATCCCTGCTGAATGGAGGTATACCAAAGTAGCGTACATTTTGTTTCCAAATATGTTATACATCATATTCCTTACAGAACTTTTTATACCTGCCAGCATGTCCTCATATTTGCTACGAAAACAAAATTTTTTGCCGGTGTTACATCTTTGTTGTATTTTCACATTTTGGACACTCTGGATCCAGTACGTTTTGATGCTTTCAAGGCATCTTTAGTAAGTGGCCGAACGGCCAGAACAGAAACACAGTGGTCCACCATTTTAATATATCAGCGTACATCTATACGATATAACACTCTAATTATAGAACTGTAGATGTTGACTAAAAATTTTGAAACTGGGAACAGAATAACAAGGATAATTAAAACAATTTCATATCTGTGCTTTATCCATTTCGTATAGATTTATAAAAGCATAAATACAAAAATACACCATTAAAAATCTAAAAAAGATAAGTATTTAATTATGTGTAATAATGGTGAAAGTTCACATTTTCATATCCATTTCACTAGTTCGCGGTCTGATAACACTTCAGAAAACATTTCAAGATATAATAAAAACAAACAACACATCGATGCTACTACAGTGTAATTTTTGCAGCAAATTTACATCGATTATTCGAAAGTGTCTTGATCCGACTGGGAACACTTTTAAAGATAATAGAGAATTCATATAAATTGAAAGGAACCGTCTATTAACTGACTTATTTACAGTGAATTCACATTAGCAACATTAAACCTTTCCAAAGCAAATGTTATTGTTATATTACTATTGGTTAGTAAAAAATGATTAGTGCGGGAGCAACCACGTAGTAGGATGATTTATTACTATACGAAAAAATTTCATTAATTAAACTCGTCTAAAATTCAATTACCTTTAAAACGGTTAACATGCTTTGGGGATTCTTTTTTGAAGTACCTTCTTTAAAACTTATTTAAGACCCCACGGAAGAATTCCAATCAGAACATTTTTCTAAACTTTTGAAAAATGTACACACTGCTCCAAAGTTGATAGTTTTTGTTAGATTAGAACAGTACCTTTTGTATAGCTGATTTACTGCTTTAAAAAACTCTGCTTAGAAAAGTTTGTCTAAAACCGAAGTATTTTTAATAAATATCCTACATAACTACCTCACTATTGATAGATTTCAACACATTCCGCAAGAGTACTTAACAGATTGTATAAACCAACCTTCAAAAACTTATTTACTAATGAAGTCTCTTTCATCCGAACTATGTCAGTAGTAACTCTAAAGATACAGTTTTATTAAAATCCGTTGTTTGTGTTTTAAATTATCGTTGCTTCAGGCATAGACACACGCGCGCGCATGCACCAACGCATGCACATCTACACACGTACGCGCGCGCGCACACGATCACACACGTATACACGCACACGAGCACACACGCACTCATACACACACACACACACACACACACACACACACACGCACGCACGCACGCACGCACCCACGCACGAACGCACGCACGCACGCACGCACGAACGCACACACGATCACACGCACACATGCACACACGCACACACGCACACACGCACACACGCACACACGCACACACGCACACACGCACACACGCACACACACGCGCACACGTATAAACGAATACACAAATACACGTACACATGCATACATGCACACACGCATAGACGCACAGACGCATACACGCACACGCACACACACCCACACGTACGCACGCACTTGCCCATAGCCGTCATACTACAAATGGTCTATTCCGTTTTAAAATTATGACGTGTAAAAACCGTCGAAAACTCAATACCAGTATCTTTTACGAAGGCAATTAATTACGTCTTTTACGCAAAGATTGCACACTACAGAAAAAGGTAACTAAATATAATGAAAACGAAAACGCACACAAGAAATATAAAGAAAAATTAAAACAAGTTAGATATACGACGACGTATATAGTTCTATTTCATGAAATTTATGGAAATATCACTATGAAGTTATAGACTGTTCATGTTACACTACAATAACCCTTCATATATGTTTGTAAATAAGATGGTGACATAGCCCTTTAGCATGTAAATTAAAGTACGTTCGACCTCAAAGTTATTTTATTATAAAGACGATGTCTTTTAGTAATTGTTTTATCTAAAATCTCTTACATTTAACAACAGTTTGCATGAGATTATCTTGTACGTGTTACACATACTTGTATTCTTGATCATGTTTAATGATCCGATCAAAATGAAAATACCTGAAAGTGAGGTGAAGTAGTGCAACTAATGACTATTAAAGCGCGCTTAACATATTACATTTTACTTAAAGCATAAAATAGTAATAGCCTGTATAGGTTCTCAGAAAATATATAATCTATCAAGACCTTGCATTGTGATTTACTAGAATATGTTAGTTAATTAATTGTTACTGATAGCGCGAAAAGTATAAACACGGAATATACTGATGATGTACATCTTTGTGGAGTAATATAATTTAAGTTTTTCCAGGTTATAATATTCTGACTTAAAATAAGGTTTACCGTTTATTTCGTTAAGAAAATTATTTAATTTATATTAATTAATTTGAAAAAAAGCATTTAAAATCCAATTGTGAATAGATAATACAATTAGTTTACTTAATTTATTTTGTTGGACGTTACTTCGTGGAATCATCAATACAATTAGTTAACTATATTTTACATGTAAGTCAGAGGATATTCTACAAGTAAAATATTACTCGCTGGAAAATAAGTTGTATATAACCAAGGCCTCATTTAGTATAGGTTATAGGTGGCCTTGATATAACGCAGAGAGGGTTATTGCTAATATAAACTAATACACAGTATGAACAGATTTCGAGCAAATCGTGATTTGCAATTACAAAGTATGCGAGGCGAAAGAGATAAATGAAACAGGTGTTATTGTTCTGATATGAAAGGATAAGTTCTATGGCTTACCAATATTGCTATCTATCTGTTTTCATTTTTTCGCTATCCTTCTCTTGTCAAATTTGGCCTATTTATAAAAGTTGTAAATTGCTTATAATAGGTAATGCTGCAATACAATTTAAACATTTTCAGTACCATTTGATTAATTTTTTAGTTTGCTTTATATTAAGAAACATTATAAAGAAAAGTTATGTAAAAAGAACTTTTCTTTAAAAAATATACCTACACTTTTTCTTATAATATTAATCGTTATTTAGACATTGAAAAAATTCGAGCTAACACCTAAATTCTAATTCAGGATTTTTTTGCCGCTAAATTGAGCATGGTATCAAAAAATTGCATAGAACATAATTAATTGATACGTTTAAGGCCTATATGTTGGTATTTTTATAACTTTGAAACATGTAGCTGTTTCAGAAATAAATGATAGAAACCTAATCAGCTCTAGGCTAAATACAAACAGGCCTAAATGCAAAATTTAAAGTAGGTCAGTGTTCTCGTGAATATTAACATATTTCAACACACACACACACACACACACACACACACACACACACGTACGCACCCACGTACGCACTCACGCACTGGTGCACGCACACACGTACACACGCAGATACACACGAACGCACCCACCCACACACGCAGGCACACATGCACGCACAATCTCACATGCAAACGCACACGCGCAAGCGCATGCACACGCACACTCACAAACACATACGCACACGCAGGCGCACACGCACACACATGTCCCACACACGTCCACGTCCACGTTCACGCGAACTCACTCACGCACTCACACAATCACGCATATTCACATGCTCACGCACACGTGTGCCCACGCTCACACATATACACACACCCTCACACACACACACACACACACACACACACACACACACACACAACACACACACACACAAACACACACACACACTCACTTACTCACTCACTCACTCACTCACTCACTCACTCACTCGCACACACACGCGCGCACGATCGCACATACCCACCCGTCCGATGCCAACCTACACACACACATCCACACTCACTCACACTCACACTCACTTACACTCGCACTCACACTTACACTCACAATCATTCACTCACGTACCCACACACCCACTCACCCATTCACCCACTCGCCTACTCACCCACTCACCCACGCACCCACTCACCCACTCACCCACTCACCCACTCATCCACTCACCCACTCACCCACTCACCCACTCATCTACCTACCCACTCACCCACTCACACTCATACTCACTCTTACTCTCTATCACTCTTTATCTCGCTCTCATGCTCACGCTCATGCTCACACTCACACGCACACTCGCAGGCACACGCACATTCACAAGTACACGCAAGCGCATAAAGTCAAAAGAAACGTTTAGGTAATTTGTGTCATCAACAAGGTACAATCTCATCCAAATTTGAACTTAACCAGACAAGTGAATTGATTATTTTAAACACCTATCTGGACTAACTGTAAGTAAAGCTCACAAAATAACGCATAAAACGGGTACAGATAATAGTCATCATTTAAACAACTTTCCGGTATCTCCAGCTATGCAAATCCATGTTGTCGAGGAGCTTGATAGAATGTTACAAATGGGTATAGTTCGTCCGTCTACGTCTCCTGGGTCTTCACCTATGGTTTTGATAAAGAAAAAGGACGGCAAAAGTTATCGACGAAGTAACCTTGTACCACATATTTCTTCTATCCTTGAAGAATTAAAGAATGCTAGATATTTAAATTCAATGTACCTACCTAAAGCAAGAATTTTATTAGATTCTCTTACACCCTGGCCTCTGTGAAAAAACGGTTTTTAGGATCCCTTGACAAGGATTATTTGAATACATCCTTATGTCCTTTGGTATAGCTGATGCACCTGCAAGTAAACAACTAATGGATTCTATTTTTGGTTATCTTATTCGTGAAAATCTATATCCATCTTGACGGCAAAGTTTTAATGTCTTATACTTTTAAGGACGAGATTGAGTTACTTAAGATTGTTCGTGATGGTGTAAAAAATGAGGCCAAAAGAGTAAGTTCTGTAAATCTGATTAACAGTGTGACTTGTTTTGGATTTGTTATAGATAAAGATAACTTATTAGTTGCAATCCAGAGGCTGAAAGGGCATTAGATAAAATCAAATCTTGTTCAATTTTCACACCGCTTATGTGGCCACCAAATTTGTCTGTTCAATTTAATGTACAATACGATGCTTTTAGTTATGAAGCCAGTTGTGCTCTTCTCAATGAGAAGACACTGTACGTGTTATAGCCTTCTAGAACAATAAACAAATGCGAAAGACTTGGCCAAACGTTGCATAGTGAGCTAATAAGTCGATTTGGCGCTAGTGAAGAAAAATCGATTGCATAACCTTCGATATCTACATAAATATATATATATATATATATATATATATATATATATATATATACATATACAGACATATTTAAGGTCATTGTGGAGTCCGTACGACATATTAACAATACGCTCTCAGGCCCGAAAAAACGTTATGAAGCCCGGCTGCGCACTTGCTAAGGTACCCATGTGTATATCATCAAAATATGATTGCACGTATGACAAAACGCGTAAAAACGAATTTTAGGGTGGGCTCCATAATGTACCTTTTATATGTGCAGTATATTCAGATTGGTTCTTGTGATCACGCTGCAGAGGTCGCTTTTATATACAGCTTGTCTGAATATACTAACGTGACCCTGTGTAGTCCAAGTAGTGGCAGCTATGGTCGGGCTCTTTAAGGACTACTTCGTATATACCAAATGAGTCCGAATTTGGAACATATATTTATTTGTAAATTATTATGTTAAGAAACGCCCACAGGATGCAGTAAAAAAAATAAATATAAAATTTTGTTTAAGAAAGAAATGTCCAAAAATTAAACTACTGAAATGTAAATTGTTAATTTTTATAATTGTGAGATGAAATCAAATTTAGATAACTATCGGTTTGAAACCAGTTAGTGTAGAAATAATACAAGAACATTGAAAATTCCACACAATCAATTTAAAGATATGTGTCTACCTGTGTAAGACGATTAAACAAAAGACCTTTCTCTAATGCTTAAATTATTTCGATTGTATAGGGTCGGGGGAATATTTAATTATTCGCAAAGCTAATATACAAAATAGGAAACTAGTATCAGATTTTTAGGATAATTTTTTTTTGTGCAGAAAAACATACAATATTAAATTTAAAACTAACTTTTACTTTGTATCTGCACTTAACATGTGAAATAAGTTCCACGTAAATGCTACATTTCGTATTGTAGTTGTCAAGATTTCAATTTTATGCTAGAACTCAGCGTATTTTCTTAAAATTAAATTTTGCTAGAATTACTAATATTGTATGTACCCAATAATTTTTGGCTTTAAGGTTAAAATAATGTGCGAGTGTGATTTATGTTCAATTAGCTTTAACAATCAAGACAACACATAAATGGTTTCTATTGGCTTAATTTTCATAAAAAATCTCTTATTCACAAACATTATATATTATTGTAACACCTTTGTAGGTATAACATATAAAACTATCTACTACAGATTACTGTTTTTGTTATTAAAGGTACAAATTTAAAAGTATTTGCTCTAATTTCAAGGCTACATTTACAATTGATGTTATCCGCGGATTCGTACTTGGCCTGGTATTGTTAACGCAGAGTTTATTTAAAATTGCATTAATTAGTATTACAAGTTAAACATAAACATTTTCCCAATTTACGGTGTCTAAAAATCGCCCTTTTAATTTAAATGTGAAACATTTTTGTCTCGCCCATAATGTCTAAAGTCGGCCTTGTATGTTTATATTTACAATATTCTTGTTACGGTTCTACATGAGTACCTGTAAATTCATATTTTGTAACAATTTCTTGGTATATTCCAAAAACATTTTAAAATTTTTATAAAACATTAAAGTGCAGTCCTAGGTTTAAAAATGTTTTTAAAAATTGAAATGCATTGGATTATATAAGCACCCTTGCGTCTATTTGTCGAATATGAAGTCTCTATTCGTAGTAGATCAGATAATATTGGATGTCTTTCCTAACCAAACCGACCTTTTATTTTATCCCTACTAATACTGAAATTATAAAAAACGTAGGTTCCATATTTCTAAAAGAAATTTGGAGCTCGTACGGTTAAAAAGGGCAGATACGTTCCATCACCCTCTACTTCCCTTTAACACTTAATTTCACCCCCCTACAAAAAATGTCAAAAAACGCCCTGTGGTATCCACCCTTGTTCAATAAGGAACTTATCCTCCAAATTTTACCTAATGTAATTAACCAGGAAAATAATATCGACCTTCAACTCTATGTTTCACCATCTTAAGGAGAGATTTTTTTTAAATCGTTTCTTGTTTTACACCACCATGTAGGCTTTCATACCTGAAAATTTAATGTCTCTAAGTTAACTAGTTTGGACTAGGAGTTGATGGGTGGACAAGTCAGTCAGTCAACCTTGTGATTCATATATAAAAATTATTAAAATCGTGATAGCCTTAGTTTTCATAATAGTATTGTAAAATTGTTAAAAACAAGACGAATACTCATTTTTCGGTTACTACTCTAAAAATATAATTAATCCATCTAAACAACTTTTAAAATATTAAAAGTATAAGGTAACATATAAGTCATTTATGGGCTAAAGCGGTGAGATAAACTTTACTTCGGATCACTAGTGACTTATAGTTTTATTTGAACACTCAATTGTTATTTTTTCATTTTTTTTAAATTCCTTTCACTTAACTGTTCTTTAAAAACTACCATACAAACTTATTTACTGATATTTACATTATGTCGTATGTTGTTGCAGCTGTTCCTTTTATGGGCATTTACCTCATTGTATTGTTTTTCCTGCGTTTTTTTTTTGCCATGTCAATTTAAAAGAGATTTAATTTTTCACATATTCCATAGGCAATTTTCACTCACCGTGAGATTTAAATGTGTTAATATGATTGCCGGGGGTCGCCAGAAGTGTTGCCGAAGTACAAAGCATACTATGACCAGTACACAAATCTTCATCTGTCAGGCACATGTAGTCAAATCAAGCGGATTTAACAACGTTTTTTTTTTGTAAAACCTGCTTGGTATCGTGTATCAATATATGTATAAAATAATTGCTTTTGTATACAATATTTATAATGTTGAAATAGGTCAATTCATCGTATCAGCGTATCAGCGCCCTCTACGAAACCCCAAACAAAGAATTAAAAGCAAGAATATTAAGTTAAATTGCTGCCCTTGACATCAGAGTTGTGTAGTCTTCTTGGGTTTGAACGTCGCAATTTTCAAACCCTTGAAATTAATTTTTATACTACGTTTGAAACTTGTCTGGAACAAACCTAAAATCAGCTTTTTTGGCAGCCACTAAATCTACCATTTTGCTGTAAAATATTATTAACTAATGCATAAATTTCATACATTTTTATTATACTGCTAGAAATGAATGATAGGAAAGGGTTAGATAAAAACTTTAAACTATACGTGAGTTATTATTCAGGGTGGGCCACCACCAACGGGACAATCTTTTGTATCTAGACAATACGTTTTTTCAAATTCATTTTTCAGGGGGGTTGTGTATATCACTAGTGGCCACATTTTAAAATTTTTATCGTACATACTGGGTGTTCTAGAAAAGCGTGGCTTATCAAACTAGTGTTTTTTTTAATGGAACACTCTATATTTTCGTTGAATTTTGGATAGTACTGTAAAAACAAGGTGCACTTTAATAAATGATCCCTATATGTAAATATTACAGTTTTCGAGATATTTTGAATTTTATGATAATAATAAGTTTTCGGAAAAAAATCATACTGGCCGAATCAATTAAATTAGAATGACAGAATTCTAGTTGTAAATATTAAAGTTGTTACCCTTTGAATCGCTATAGCAAATGATTCTTAATTCCCCCGCAGGATGTTCAAAATTTTCAGTTGTAAAATAATCACATTCAAATCACATTATCTTGGTAATTTTAAATGTAATACCCTGTATTTTATTAATCTACATTATTCAAAAAAACATTGTCTATCATTTGGTATATGGGTTTCCTATACCTAAATATTACAGTTTTTTGTTATTCAACATTTTCTTAAATTTAATGTAAAATCCCGTATAATACAACAAAAATTTAAAATTTAACCTAGTAGGTTGCTTTCTGTCATTTCTTAAATTTAATGTCAATCCTTTATAACAAAAAATTTAAACTAATCTAGTAGGTTGCTGTCTTTTTAGACATAACACAATTAAAAGTTGTTTTTTTAAAGTTTCTAACTTATTGTGCACAATAATTTTATTTATTGTTAAATTGTTAAAATAATAGTTTAAAATGAAATACGGATTACAAAAAAGAGTTGATGATACTGTGCATTGGGGAATGTTTAGAAAATTGTTTTCTGGCTTTTAGAATATGTGCTCAAAAGTACCTCGACCGAGAACATCCAAGAAAAGAAATTTTTGAAAGGTTGTTGAATAGATTTCGTGCTATTGGGTCAGTTGAGTATCAGAAGGTGAATAAAACAAAATAGGTTACTGGGAATAATGAAAATGAGTTTGATGTTACTGATGACCCTCATACAAGTACTAGAAAATTTTCGAATGAAACAAGTATCAGTCGAACAAGTGTCCGTAGGATTCTTAAAAAATTGGATATTATCCATATCATATTCAGTTACATCAACATTTGTCTGAAAGGGACTATAATCTGCGTTTAAACTTTTGCTTATGGGCTTTGGATAAGACTGGCAGAGATCTTGATTTTTTTTAAATTCGTGGAATTTACAGATGGATGCACTATTCAGAGTGATGGTATAGTAAATAGGCGTAATTACCACTATTACGATACTGAAGACAGACCTCTATTTCGTACTATTGATCGTCAACACCGATGGACTATAAACGTTCGAGCAGGAATATTAGGCGATTATGTGATTGGACCATATTTCTTTGATGCCCACCTACATGGAAGAAAATTTTTGAATTTCTTAAAACGTGATTTTTGGATACTCCATTGGCATATTCCATTAAATATACGAAAAAAAATGTGGTTCCAGTTGGATGGAGCACCCGCTCATTTTGCCCGACCTCTCAGAAAGTATCTGAACAGAAAATTTAGAAATAGGTGGATAGGCAGGGGTGGTCCTTGTAATTGGCCACCTAGGTCTCCAGATGTTACGCCAATGAATTTCAGTATATGAGGGATTGTTCAACTTATAGTAAATCAAACAGTCCTCACTACTCCCGAGGATATGAAAATAAGAATTTCTAATGCATTCAACACTACAACGTCGGAAATGTTAAATAAAATAAAATCTTCTTAAAATAGAATTAATTGCTGTATTCAGGCAGATGGCAGACATTTTGATAAATAAATACATTAAATTTAAGAAAATGTTGAATAACAAAAAAACTGTAATTAGGTATAGGAAACCCGTACACAAATGATAGAGAATGTTTTTTTGAATAATGTAGATTAATAAAATACAGGATGTTACATTTAAAATTACCAAGATAATGTGATTTGAATGGAATTATTTTAAAACTGAAAATTTTGAACACCCTGTAAGGAATTAAGAATCATTTGCTATAGCGATTCAAAGGGTAACACTTTAATATTTACAACTAGAATTTTGTCATTCTAATTTAATTGATTCGGTCAGTATGATTTTTTTTTAAAACCTATTATTTTCATAAAATTCTAAATATCTCGAAAACACTAATATTTACCTATAGTGATCATCTATTAAAATGCACCTTATTTTTACAGTACTATATAAAATTGAACGAAAATGCAGGGTGTTCCATTAAAAAAACATAAGTTTGATAAGCCACGCTTTTCTAGAACACCCAGTATGTACGAAAATAATTTTAAAATGTGGCTACTACTGATATGCATAACCCCTGAAAAATAAATTTGAAAAAACGTATAGCGTAGATAGAAAAGACCGTCCCGTGATGGCCCACCCTGTATATAATTCACTTATAAAAACTAGCCTATTTATTCCAAATGTTCACAAGCTAAATTTTTCCTAAAATATTTGTAACATAGTTCACTTATATAATAAACTATTATTATCTTTTACTTTATGAATTTCTAAAAAAAAACTGAATTGGTAATCAATACATCCATTTTTGTGCAATCACCATTACGATAAAAAATATATTGTTGTTCTATTCAGTAGTATTAATCCAAAAATGAAATATAAAAATATTAACACCGCATACGGAATGGTTAAATAATCGTATTTAGTACAGCTTTTTGTCCTTGTTTACTATGTAGAAAAAATTAACTATCACAAACGTTCCGGTTTATTTTTAAATTACCATTATTTTATGCTTAATTAGCGCAACATAACAAAAACGTAGCGTAGTACATGTAACATTTAATACTTCTTAATTTTAACGACTAAATGATATACCATTTAAAAACTTTACGGTAATCACAATGCATTTTATTTATTACAATGAATAATGGGTTTAAGATAAAATATGATTGGAACTTTTGTATTAAAACAAAGTGTTAATTGCAAACACTCTATACTTATAACAAGAACTAAGCTTAAGAGATGATTTATTTATGGTACCTTTAGAAAATTGCTTATAACATAACGAACAAGCATCCAGTAAGTGTATTGTTTCAAATGTAGTGCAATCATTGATAAATTTATTACTGTTAGAAGTACTAATAAACATTTTGAAATATCGAAGAAAAACTGAAATAATCGATTGGACGTGTTAGTAAAGAAGTATTATTTTAATTTTACAAATGTTTCAAGCTCACAAATTTATTATGTCAACGTAGTTAGCCATTTTCGTGTATGGCATATTATATAGTTGGTCCTTGATATCTTGCTACAGTTTACTTTTACGGCGTCAACGTTGTCGGGACTCACAAGTACCTAAGAGTATATACGTATTAAAAGACGAGTTGTGTAAGCAACCCCTACCTCGGGATTCATAGCGACCTGATAACATGTTGGGTTCAACAGAGTACACTTGGTACCTATATATATATATATATATATATATATATATATATATATATAGTGTCCACAGATTGAGTTCATTATGGGTGTAAATGACCAAAAATGTTGTACTTTCAAAACGATTTTTTCGGATTCAGAAATTAATTTTCACCATTATTTAATTTTTTAAATTCAAAGCCGCCTTGTTGGTAGAGCAAAAACTGTGTTCTTTGCAGGTAAGGTGCCTATTTTGCGTATCATAGAGCAAAATTTTATTAAGAAAATCTGCTCAGAATCGAAAAATTATAATAACTGCAAAATTGGAAAATAATCGGCACAATTTCATGAAAGCGTTATTCTTATTTATTCTGTCTGTGATTAGATCTAGGAAACTATGCATACAACATTTCAAACAATACATTGTCATTTTATAGTGAATTTTCAATAATACATATTTCAAAGTGTCCCTCTGTTACAAAGATAACTCTTCAAGAAAGAATTTATCTTGTAAACTGCTATGGTATTGGGGATTTTTCGTACCGGTATGCAATTCAACTATTCAATGAAAAATATTCAGATATATACATTACGCTTAATGGAATAAAAAAATTAATAAAAAGATTTGATGAGACGAGATCTGTTGCAGACAAAAAGAAAGCGAAAAAGACATACCGTGAAGACGACGATGCAGCTATGAATTCATTATTTGAAAATCCTAGGTTGAGTTTACGAAGAAGAGGAGCGGAGGTTGGTTTAAGCAAAAGCCACAAGAATATATTCAAAGAAAACAAAATTATTTCCTTTAAACCAAAATTTATTCACACATTGAAAGCTTGTGATTATGACATTAGACCAAAATGTTGTACTTTCAAAACGATTTTTCGGATTCAGAAATTAATTTTCACCATATTTTTAATTTTTAAATTCAAAGCCGCCTTGTTGGTAGAGCAAAAACTGTATTCTTTGCAGGTAAGGTGCCTATTTTGCGTATCATAGAGCAAAATTTTATTAAGAAAATCTGCTCAGAATCGAAAAATTATAATAACTGCAAAATTGGAAAATAATCGGCACAATTTCATGAAAGCGTTATTCTTATTTATTCTGTCTGTGATTAGATCTAGGAAACTATGCATACAACATTTCAAACAATACATTGTCATTTTATAGTGAATTTTCAATAATACATATTTCAAAGTGTCCCTCTGTTACAAAGATAACTCTTCAAGAAAGAATTTATCTTGTAAACTGCTATGGTATTGGGATTTTTCGTACCGGTATGCAATTCAACTATTCAATGAAAAATATTCAGATATATACATTACGCTTAATGGAATAAAAAAATTAATAAAAAGATTTGATGAGACGAGATCTGTTGCAGACAAAAAGAAAGCGAAAAAGACATACCGTGAAGACGACGATGCAGCTATGAATTCATTATTTGAAAATCCTAGGTTGAGTTTACGAAGAAGAGGAGCGGAGGTTGGTTTAAGCAAAAGCCACAAGAATATATTCAAAGAAAACAAAATTATTTCCTTTAAACCAAAATTTATTCACACATTAAAAGCTTGTGATTATGACATTAGGCTTGATTTTTGTGTAAACCGTTTTTCACTATAATATTTTATTTTCCGATGAAGACAAATGGAGTTGTTTCATCCCAAAACTGTCGATATTGGGCTAGTGAAAATCCTCATTTCAGGATTTCGATTTTTTAAAAAGGTAAATGGTGTGCTGTTTTACCAGACAAAATAATTAGACCGTATTTTCTGGATGAGTGATTAAACAGGAAGTATATTTGTATTTGCTTGGAGCAAAGGCGTAAAGTGTATTTTAAGCATGATGGTTGTTCGTCACATTCGACTTTGGTAATAAAAGATGACTGGGTGAATATTTTCCGGAACGATGGATAGGACAATATGGACCCATATTCTTTCCGCTCCGTTCTCCCGACTTAACAGTTTTGGATTTTTTTCTATGGGGCTACCTAAAACAGAAAGTGTACCAAACATATATGAACCACAATATTGAATATCTTAAACAAGTAATAATTAACGTCGTAAATGAAGTCACCCCGGACATGGTAAGAAATGCTTACAAAGAATTTCAAATTAGACTGGAGAGATGTTTTAAAGTTGCTGGAGGCTACATCGAATAGTTGTTCTTTTTACTATTTAATATACGCTTTATTTTTTTTGATTATTTTATTATTGATTACAAATAGACGTTACTGTTACATGGCAAATATTGAAATGTCATTGATTAGATAATTACACTAATAAACAATTTGAATAAGAAGAACAAAAATCCATAACTAAATTTCACAATAATGGCAATCAGTATTGTTTGTAAACGAATGACAATGTATTGTTTAAAATTTGTATGCATAGATTCCTAGATTTAATCGATGATAGTTGCAGGTATTGTTATTTTTCGATTCTGAACAGCTTTTTTTAGTAAAATTTTGCTCTGTAATAATCAAAAAAGGTACTTTACAAGCAAAGAAAATATGTTTTGCTCCACCACCAAGGCGGCTTTGATTGATAGAATTAAAAATATGATGAAAATTCATTTTCAATAAAGCAGGGCTGGATCTAAAAAAACCGTTTTGAAATTCCAAAATGTTTGGACATTTACACCTATAATGAACTCAGAAATAAGAGTGCGACGGCTTCTTTGGTTTAACAATTACCTACGCATTGCACACTTGCCAGTAATATTAACATTACATTAAATTCAAAATGAAATAACCAGTAACCATCACGTACTAGTTAAATCAAAAGTACAGCCCCTCTCTAGGCAATTATTGGAGGGACCGTCAAAATTTTTACATGCGTAAAAAACGAACAAATTTTGTTGAGTTATCGGTACAAATTTAGGTATACCGTAATATCCGGTTGTAGATGACGCCTGCTGTTAAGTGAAGTAATTTATTAACGGAAAAATATATTTAATATATTTGTGTTCTATGGACGAAACACGTAGTCCAGGGGTAGTGAATCGGAATGCCTCGTACGCCATCCAATGGAATAATATGGTTCAGCTCATCTTTGGGTCAATCCTGAACTTTTAAGGCTTCCGAGCGGGTACACCAGCTGTATTCAGTAGACGACCACTTCAGGGCTCCATACGGTGGTTGAACATACTTCTGAAATTACAGTTAGTTTGGACAGGAGGGCAGTTTGAGATTTAGACAAAGGTCACCGTGTCCCTCTTTAAAACCACAGGTTTTTACCATAGCCTTCTTTATTTCAAATACATTCATACTGTAAGGAAGCTAAACGGGTGGCTATTTGGTAGCGGTTAATTAACTCTGTTAACTTTAATTTAAATTACTTTTCAAGATTAATAATGAATTAATATTTGAGCAAGTATCTATTACATAAAAAATTATTTGGCAATTAAAATGCTATTATTCCTCATTGTATACAACAAGTTGCAATACATTTTGAAAATGTACCAAGATGGCGTAATAAGGTTCACTCTGCTCTTATAACTTTTATACACAATGAGGAGTAGCATATTAGAAATCCCTACTCGACCTTCCTTCAAATGGCAGGATTTTAACTTGTTTTAATTAAAACAAAATTTATTGATATTTGGATAATCAAATATGCTGGGTTAGCCCTTATCGCAAGACGAAGGATTGGTACAAAATTACTACTTCGTGCACAAGAAATAATTACTTAAATAAGAGTCTAATTAATAGTTACAGAATATTTCCCTCGAGTATAATTTCCTCGTATACAGCAATGCAACTTCATTAGGATTACAGCGATAACGCCATTGTACGTTATGAATTACAGCGGTAATTCAACTGAAATGACGTCATACTTAACTACCATAGTAACAGAGCTATTCTTGTCATTAATAAGATGCATGTCACACACTGACAACTACGTTAAAAAATTTAAGTTAAGTTTATTGTACAGTAGCTCTTCCTAATAGTGACAGCGAGTTAATAGTGACACTTGCTTATAACATTTAAATTCGGCGCGTAAAAGTCGCTCCGGCCGGCAATTAAGTTGCCTACAGTGATGCTTGACATAACCTAAAATTGTAAGCGCTGTCGTGTACCGGTGTATAAATACAAAGATAAGTAATTTTATTCCGTAATGTGTATAATTATGTAAAGTGTGTGTAAAAGTAGTGTGCCGTACGTAAATTTTCTGCAATAAAGTGTGTATGTCCTCTAAAATATTGCTTATACCGTATTTAGATAGTATTCCATGTGTGCCTCATGTAGGCGGTTGCTCGATGTTGTTTCGACTAGTGTCACTATTACCCTACAGAAGAATGTTTCCGCGGTTAATAGTGACACTAGCAGTAGTGTAAAAGTGACACTAGTAAATCAGTAATAGTAAAAAAACAAGTATTTTTGTGTATGTCAATCTCGTTTACTGACAATATTTTTCCTTTCAGCTAACACAATGCCTCGAAAAAAGGAAAAAATCCAAAACCGACGAAAAAATATTCACACTGATTTAGTTAATGCCATAGAAGCTCTGTCAAACTGATACTGACATCAGGTTAACTGCCGACAAAGCGCTTTAATATACCTCGATTACAATTCGGCGCGTAGTAATGACTCGGTCTATTTAAAAAGGCTCAGTGATGGTTGGCATAACCTAAACATTGTAAACGTTGTCGTAACCGGTGTATAAACACAAGGTAAGTGATTTATGGATTCCGTTTGTATAATTATACAGCCTTAGTGAACAATATGCTAACTGATAGATTTTCTTGCGACGAAACGTCATTTGTCATGTCCTAGTAACTAATATGTTAGCAGCCAGTATTTAGATGACGTATTCCTCGTGTGCACATGCATGAATAGACGGTCGCTCTTTGTTGTGTTGCTGACTAGTGTAACTAGTTACCCCTACATTATTGAAAAAGTATTGGTCATCGTGGATGTCCCTAATAGTGATCACTAATACAGTAGTAAAAACGGTTGGATGACGGTAGTAAATGTCTGTTAAACACTGTCCAAAATACAAGTCCACTTTTTTGTTGACGACACTCCATATTTCACCGCAGCTGGTAAAACTTTTCTATTGAAGCTAACACGTAATGCTTCGACAACAAATTCCATCTCATACCGCATTTGCTACAACCTATTCCGATACACTGATTTAAATATTTAATGTTTCATGAGAGAGCATGTCTAACTGGTATGCCAATGAATCAAGTCAAACATTGCGAAAGAACGCTTTTGACATATACCTCGATGTACAACGGCCTTCATTGAGATTTCAATTAACTGGTAAAAGATGAGCTACAATCCTGCACAGATCCATCAGAAAATCTGAATTTATGGATTTTATGACAAATTGAACAGCCTATTAAATGAACTGAATCTACTAGATTTAACTTCAACAAAACGTTATGGATATCACTGATAGCAAGGACAACTTTAAACCTTGTAGCAGCCAGATGACCCTGACGATCACGACTGTTTGGTACTAGTGACGCTAATTCAAGAACTAACACGTCAGTTCTTGATGATCTGCCACTGGCAACATAGTTACCTCAATTATTTAAAGAAACAGGACATTTGAAGAGTTGCTACTCGAAGTAGGAATGCCTGCTCTCCTGAAAAGGCATATCCTAATACAGGCCAGTATACTTAAAGAACCTACAAACTTGATGAAGAAGAATGATTAAATGTCAGACTCAGTAAAAACTGAAGCCCAAAAGAAGTCCACTGTCATTGAAAGCATACAGAATGTAATATTGGAAGATTCATTCACCGATATTTACCGCAGCTGGAAAAGCGTTGTCTATTAGAAAATTCGTAACGACATGTAAACCTCCAACTATAAAAGCATTTGAAACAAATTAACAGGTCAATTTCTCCTAATGAGCCTATAATTGTCTACAAAAAGCGAAATGAAGCGACTAGCAACGATTCTGAAAAGTTACCTGGAGTAGAACGTTGGGCTATTGCGTCTTACGCTGCTAAGAAGACGTATAAATTTTGTAGGACAAATCATCGCAAAGTTGCAGGACGAAGTGACTGTTAAATTTGTAATAAAAAATAGCGACGAATACTTTACATAGCCATAGAAAGAAGATGTAGATACAATACCTCTCAGTGACATTGTTCGTGTCATTCCGGAACCACTTTTGGAACGCAGGGGAAACCTTGCTTTCAAAAATGTTAATTTTGATGGATTAGTTATTTGTTAATTATGAAAAACTTATTTGCTCATAAACATTACGTTTATTTTGGTTTTATACTTCCTTAAGCATCAAAATCTTTAAAAATCAAAGGTGCCAATAATAATTCGCACTTTTTACTTTCTAATTTAATGCAAATTTGCCAAGTATTATTTATGTCCTACTTTAAATGAAAGTATCACTTTTGACCTTCAGTCCATTTAGCTACGACTGTTTATATATGTTTATGTATGTTTTATAAATAAGTGTCACAATTATCCGGACCTACTGTAGATAATATGACACATTGTCGTATGTAATTGTATCCAAATGTTTTAGTTGAATTTGGGTGATACGTAAAATTCTCAATTGAATAATTTATGATTGGCTTATAACGAATCATAAATAAGTCACAATTATCCGGGCCTACTGTAAAAATAAACAATTTCGTAAAATTTCGCGAGAAACCATTGATAGCAATATTGAAAAGAGTGATCCGAAGAATACAGTGAAAAATAAGGCATTTATTTGGACGCAAGTATTGTTCGTTTGCTAAATTTTGTTACATGCTTAGTAATTAAAAAGTTTTGTCATTTTTTAAATGTAAATTTTTAATTAATGAAATAAAGGTTTAGTTCGTTTGCTTTTATATATATATATATATATATATATATATATATATCAAAATTAATCAGATAATCCTTGAAAAAGCCCTTCCTTCGGAGTCGAGCTCCTTTAACTTTTAACCAACAGAGAAAACCAACTCATGCAGTTTCCGGGCAACACTGCTTTTTCCCGAATTATCGATAATTTTGGACGCACTAGTGCTATTATATATGATAATCTTATCAACTTGGATTTAAAAAAATCGACATTTGAACGGTTATTATATATTATATATTATACGTTACCAAGGCTATTGTTGGATAGTATGAAATTATAATAACAATTTAAACGGATTAATTAATATTGACGGACATTGACGACATGATTACATGTGTTACCTATCCCACTAACCATGGTTAATCGTATTTTACATACCATAATATCAAAATTTTGTATAGAAGCTATATCACTTGACTAAGAAATGCATTATATTGCTAACTTAACTTCTGACCTTATTTGTATGAAACCATTTATGAAAGGATCTTATTGTTTTTAAATCTATCTAACCTACAGAATAGAAATTAAAAGAAATAAACTAATTTTAATAACATTTTTTTAAGGATAATTATGCAACCTCTTTTATAAGAAGTTCATTACGAAAATAGACAACATCGTAAAAACAGAAACAATAATCTATGTCAAACACACGTTTAAAACTTCATGTCTCATAGGTTAATAGACATCTAGATGCTATCTTAAAAAATTAAAAAAAATAAAATAATTTTAATTATAATTTTTTTAGGGTACCCATGCAACCTCTTTTTTATACGTTCATAACAAAAACAGCCCACATTGTAAAAACAAAGAAATAATCTGTCAGAATGACGTTTAAAACTTCATGTCAGATAGATATTAATGTTAACTCAAAAAAAATTTCAAAACCGCCCGCTTCTATAAGGTATCAATAATGTAGTAATTAATTTTTTGACTTACCTTGCGTTGTATTAAAAAACTTTATGAAGAAAAGTTATGTATAATTAAATTTTCTTTAAAAAACACGTCTGCACTTTTTCTTATAAAATTAATCATTATTCAGATATTGAAAAAATTTAACTAACACTTAATTGTTTTAAATTACTATTATCTATTATAGGTATATTGATTCGGTTACAACCTAATTATGTTATCGTCGGTTTACAATTATAGTTACAATTTACAAAACTATCATTGTTAATGTTCAACATTTTGTATTTGTTATTTATAGCTTTAATTGAATAATTAGAATTTATCCTTGATTTAAATCATGGCAAATATTTTCCCTTCGTGATTGTTATTGTATAATTCCGATCACTTACGCAATTATAATTTAAACGGGTAACAATTTGGGATTCTTTTTATGAGGTGCTACCAACTAATAATGCGTAACGATTACCATATATATATATATATATATATATATATATATATATATATATATATATATATATATACAGAGTGAGTCGTTAAGGATGGTAAATCTGGAAACTGGGAATAGTAGAGCCTAAAATATGAGGATTGAGCGCAACATGCCTTATACAAATGTTGCTCGTTTAAGAGATACAGGGTGTTCAAATTAATAATTTTATTTCTAAATTTTCCAATAACTCAGCAAGTTTTTATAGAATCAACTTGAAAATTGGTATTATTAAGTTTTTCAGCATGACGAATAAAAATTTGACATTAATTTTAACTTTGCTCATAAATGGCGCTGGTTACACACTGCTGAATAGATAAATCGATGCTTATCTTTTTTGTTTGTGTAGAATCACTTAAACTGAATCGAAAATTTGAAAGAGCAACCTTTTTTACATGCTTAATACATACTTGTTTGATTTTGATATCTTGATCCGTTTTCGAGATATTTGACTTCTAAAGTTTCAATACAGTTCGTCCTATTGACACAATTTTTAATTTTTAAACACGAAACTCAGTAAATAATAAATAATAACAAGAAATAATGCATAGGTACACAGAGTATTCAATAGGCCTTACGGCCACATACTGTTCGCAAGAGGAAGTTATAACGTCTCTAAGGTGTTCATAGTAAAAAAATAACAAACATGAAAATAATGCCTTCTAAAATTGATTTTTCAAAAGAGTAGCAAGTTCATACAACTGTCATATGTAATACAAGCGCCCACGTATTATGCCGGTGAATAACTTATTTAGAGCAACTGCTCGAAATGTCCACCACCCACTTCAATGCACTTTTCTATTCGTTTTCTTAGAGATCTTCTAATGTTAAAAAACAATCCTGCCTTATTTCTGATGACATTGGTAGCTTCTTGAATTTTTTGAAGCAATTCTTCACGGGAATCAGTTCTTTCCTTGTAGACGATTTCCTTCAAACTAGACCAAACAGAGAAATCTAGGGGGTTAAAATCTGGACTTCTAGGTGGCCAAGGGAATTCACTTCCACGACCAAACCATCGATGTGGAAACTGTTAGTTCAGATAATCGCGCACAGGCAGATGGAAATGTGGTGGCGCTCCATCGTGCATAAACCACATGTTTTGTCTTAGTTCAAGCGGTATATCTTCTAGCAGTTCATGTAAATTTTGTTCGATAAAATCTACGTAAAGTTGACCGTTCAGATTCGGCGGAAGTACAAAGGGACCAATAAAAAAATCAGATATCACCCCACACCAAATGTTCATCTTGAACTCCTGCTGGAAATGTCTTTCCCTTATGGCATGTGGATTCTCAGAATCCCACAAATGATTATTCCTCCAGTTGATAACTCCCCGTCTAGTAAATGTTGCTTCATCGGTGAAGAGAATTTTGTCAAGAAAATTTCGGTCTTTGTTCTGTTTTGTCTGTAAAAATTGCGAAAATCGTAGACGTGCCGCAGGATCCTGTGGTAATAAATTCTGCACGGGACTGAAATGATAAGGGTAAAGTTGCTCCCTTCGTAAGATTCTATTGATAGACGTTTGACTTATTCCTGTCGCTGCACTTAAACGGCGAGTACTTACGCCTTGGTTTTCGGTAACACGAACTAGAACTTCATCCTCTTGTTCTACCGAAATTGTTTTTGGAGCACCATTATGACTCTTAGGACGAAAACACCCAGTTTCTCCTAGGCGATAATAAATATATCTAAAAAGTTTATGATTTGATTGTCTTCGATTAGGATATAATTCTAAATATCTTCGGGTTGCAGCAAGTCCATTAAAATCTGTTTGAGCAAAAACACAAACCATATCTCGCATTTAACTGTTAGAAAACTCATTATGCCGTGACATTTTTTTACTACTAATTCTTGTACAAATAAAGCAGAAAGAAAAAGATAAGGCTACTTAATTAGCACTCTTTGACACAAGCTTAACAAGCATAAATAATGATAGCTGTCAGATGCATTTAAGCCAACTTATTTTTTTCAGCGCAATAAGCCAACTTTCTATTTGAAGGACTAAAAGTTGTATTAATAGGCCGAACTGTATTGAAACCTTAGGAGGCAAATATCTCGAAAACGAATCAAGATACCAAAATCCAACAAGTATGTATTTTTCCTGTAAAAAAGGTTGCTCTTTCAAATTTTCGATTCAGTTTATGTGATTCTCCACACACAAAAAAGATAAGCATCGATTTATCTATTCAGCAGTGTGTAACCAGCGCCCTCTATGAGCAACGTTAAAATTGATGACAAATTCTTATTCGTCATGCTGAAAAACATAGAAATACTAATTTTCAAGTTGATTCTATAAAAACTTACTGAGTTAATGGAAAATTTAGAAATAAAATTATTAACTTTATCCTTTATCTCTTAAACGAGCAACATTTTTATAAGGCATGTTGCGCTTAATCCTCATATTTTAGGCTCTACTGTTGCCAGTTTCCAGATTTCCCATTCTTAACGACTCACCCTGTATATATATATATATATATATATATATATATATATATAGTTTATAAATTTCTAATTTTAATCACGTGGTCGTGATTTTATCGATTATTGGACGTTAGTTGTGAAATTATGAATTATTTATTAGTACCGGACTTCTGAAATGTAGTATAAGTTCATGAAATTGAGCTTAATAACGGATAAATTCTTGGAAGCTTTTAAATTGTAACGTTTCTTTTGCTTTTACGTATTTGGAAAGTATTCGAAATTTTTACGAATGGCAATCGGTTTTAGGCTCCCTATTTTGAAAACGAAATAAAGTTTTTAGTTTGTTTATCGTGCTTAGGTTGGAGTCTAAATTAAGGCTTGCTATTTTGTAAATTTTGTCAATCACAATAAGTATTGATTATTTAAGATTTAAGTATTAAGAATGTGGCGGAAAGTGAATTATACACGAGGGACTCTTAATGTAGACGCAGATATGTTAACAAGTTAACGTTACCGCAGCCGATGAATTACCTTGGAACGGCTTTACCTCAGGTCCGTGTTGAAAGAACTTCCGTTAGATGGGGCAGTTTCCCCTATCAACCCTTTGAAGGAGTTTGTGTGAGTAGTTTAACCAACGCGCGACTGATTTATCGTTAAGTGCAGCTTGCCCAAAGGGACCTTGTTAAGGACCCTAGAGGAGGTGTTGAGCGTTAAACCTAGTACTTTCCCTTTTTTATGGAGTGATTATCTCTTTTGTGCGGAAGATACAAAACGTCCGTATTTAAGTTCCAAGATATTTAGTTCATAGCTCGTCGGTAACGAAAAACTCGCTGTAAATAATTAAAATAATAATTACCGTTCAGTACTTGTACATAAATAGAGTAGAGTTAACAAGTAACCTGTACGTATTATAGACCTTAGTGTATCGTAAAACCAGCTGAGGTATTAATCAAAACGCAACCTGGAAGCTGAAACGCCTCGCCGCTTTCCACCAGGTGGCTGTATAACAAAGGGGGTAAATTAAAGGAGTCTATAGTAGTATAGCAAGGCTGGTTCTGACTCACTTTTGTCACTAGATTTGTCACCAGATCTAGGAAAAAGTCACCAGAAAAGTTACTAGATTTCAAGGTCAGTAACATTGCCTATTTTAAGGGGAAGACCGCAGGTGTGTAATCCTCTTCAAGGTCATGCTTGCACGAGTCCTTCAAGGTCACTAGAAAAGTTACTAGATTATTGATTGTCCTGAAGGTCATTGCCCTCAAGCAAGTCTATGCATGTTTCGAGGCCACGCCCTATTCTGAGAAACAAAGGTGGCCCATTGTTTAAAGTCTATGTTTTCAAGGTCAGAGAACAAAGACGATCTATTGTTTTGGCTGAGTCATTCTGAAATTCTAGGAAATCAAGAACAGAGACGATACATTGTTCAAGCCGACGGTTCAAAGTCCATGCTTTCAAGGCCACATGAAAGAACAAATACTATCCATTGTTCAGTTAGAAATAGATTGTTATCTCAATTCTAGGAAATCAAGAATGAAGGCGACCCATTGTTCAAAGTCTATGCTTACAATTTTCAAGGTAAAGAACAAAAGCGATTCATTCTTCTGGTCGAGTTATAAAATAAATTGTTATCTCAATTCTAGGAAATCAAGAACAAAGACGACGCTTCAAAGTCTATGCTTACAATTTTCAAGGTAAAAGAACATTCTTCTGGTCGAGTTATAAAAAATAAATTGTTATCTCAATTCTGAGAAATCAAGAACAAAGACGACGATTCAAAGTCTGTGCTTATAATTTTCAAGGTAAATGAATAAAGACGATTCATTGTTCTGGTTGATTTATAAAAATAGATTGTAAATACATCTCTTTCAAGAACAAAGGCAATCCATTGTCAACGATTTAAAGTTTATGCTTATAAGGTCACACCTCTGCAAAGACGATCCATTGTTCAGTTAAAAAATAGATTGTTATCTCAATTCTAGGAAATCAAGAGCCCTGAGGTGCATGTTTCAAAGCCACGCCCCCTCAGGTGGTCTAAACAGGTGGCCGTTCCCCTAAACAGGTAGCCGTTTCCTAAAAACAGGTAGCCGTTTCCTAAAAACAGGTACCCGTTTCCTAAAACAGGTAGCCGTTTCCTAAAACAGGTAGCCGTTTCCTAAAACAGGGGGTCCGTTTCCCAAAACAGATAGCTGTTTCGCAACCGTTTCCCCCGAAAAAGGCGGTCTATTGTTCAGGTCGAGATTCCACATCTCAATTCCAGGAAATCAAAAAAGGGGGCCCATTGTTCAAAGTCTATGCTTACAATTTTCAAGGTGTAAGAGCAAAGACGATCTATTGTTTTGGCTGAGTCATAGCTTCTAAAATTCTGAGAAATCAAGAATAAAGATGATGTATTGTTCAACGCTTCAAAGTCTATCTACAATTTTCAAGGTAAAGAACAAAAGCGATTCATTCTTCTGGTCGAGTTATAAAAATAAATTGTTATCTCAATTCTGAGAAATCAAGAACAAAGACGACGCTTCAAAGTCTATGCTTACAATTTTCAAGGTCTTACGAGAACAAAGACATTCCATTGTTCAGGTTGAAAATAGATTGTTAAATACATTCAATTCTAGGAAATCAAGAACAAAGACGATGCATTATTCACAAAGTCTATGCTTACAATTTTCAAGGTCACATGAGAGAACAAAGACGATCTATTGTTGTCGTAGCTTCTGAAATTCTGAGAATAAAGACGATGCATTGTTCAGACTGATTAGGTCATCTAACAAGTAAAATATTTTTTATAAAACTACCGCAATATACGGATAAAAATCGATTTAAGTAAATATACATGGAACTTAACATACTTTTGCTGGATCATGTAACATTACTCCAACCATATGTAAACATGCTCATTTCAGTGTTTAGTCTAGTGAGGTTGTGGACAAGTAAAGTCATGAAAAAGCGATAAAATCGCTCCTGGATACTTCATGTAATAACAATATGAATAATAATTTAACATTTTGTTGTTCATGCTGTCAAAATAGTGATGGGTAGTAGTAGTAGCAAAATGAAGAGAAACAAGATGAAGGTTATTCCGACTGGTCATCATCATTTCAAGATAGGGCTGAGGTGTACAAACAGGCAGCTAATGAATACTTAATTGATTGTGCTTCCTATAAACTATCGAACGATACGCATATTGAAATTGGATACAGTCACATTAACCTTGCACCAGTAGTGCGTATGAGATGTGGTAACAGCGTGATATTAGACGTGAAGGAATGGAATGAACTTCTAAGATGGTATTCATACATAGAAATACAATTTTTCCGATCCCAAGAAATTGAAAGCCAAATTGATTGGTCACATGTAAACCAGGAGGATATAATACACGAGCAAGATTACGAATCTCTATCTAGCAATCTGTATTTATTACAATTGGGAATTAAAGGATATGAGAGAATTTTGAAAACTGTTATGATAGAAAACTACAACTGTTGTTCGTGTACATTCAACGCCCATAACATAGAGGAACTATTCGATTTGAAGGATATAATAAGCTATAGATTGAATTTCTTGAATCTTACAATCTGGTGTTTCTATGAAAAATTCATACGGCAAGTGGTTGACTACCGTCGTTTTCGTGAGAAGGAATTCGGTGATGATGACATTTATAAAGACATTGATGATGTTATAAATGCCAAGTATAATATTAATTCACATAACACTGTATGCTTAATGGAAATATTGTACTATCGCCCTGCCTATCTAATGTATAGCATTTACTAAAATAAAGTTTTTACACGATTTTAGGTATAAATACCCTACCCTATCCCTCAAGGTGAACAATGATAGGTAAGAAGCGGAAGAGTGCAGGTGGTTTAGTGAATACGCTAATCAATAAACTACCGGTGGAATTGCATTTACCCGGTTACCAGTATTGTGGTCCTGGTACAAAATTAGAGAAACGACTAAGCGGCGACCCCGGTATTAATCAATTAGATGCGCAGTGCAAACTGCATGATATCAGTTATAGAGACTACCAAGATTTAGAAAGTCGACATAGAGCAGATAAAATTTTAGAAGAAAAGCTTGGGAACGCTTTAAATCAGCAGACGCAACATTGGTGAACGAGCTGCAGCTTTAGCAGTCGGTACCACCATGAAGGCAAAGAGAAATTTGGAATGGGGTTTAAACGTCGGTCCAAGAAGAAGAATGGTGAAAGTTTATTGCATGTACGGAAAACAATAGCTAAAGAAATGAAAGCTAACGGAGATTTCACCGACACTATAAAGTCAGCACTGTCAACGGCAAAACGTGTAGTAAAAAGGTTGGGGAAGAAAACATTAAAGTTCCTAGAGTAATTCCTTACCTAAACAAGGAGGTTTTGCCATTTCTTATTCCGTTATTCGCAGGATTATCAGCAATCGGTGCTTTAGCTGGTGCATCGGGAATTGCCAAAGCAGTCAATGATGCAAAAATGCCAAAATTGCAAGAGACATCGCGCCATAATCGTATGATGGAATCAATCGCTGGTGGCGCATTCTATCTAAAACCATACAAATCTGGGTGCATTATACTTAAAACCGTTTCCAAAAACATAGATTACCCGAAAGACCGTTAACAGATATTGATTTAAAGAAATACACAAAGGTGTACCATACTTTAGGGTATTTTTATGAGATAGCCTGCCTAAATTACCACAGAAAATGAATCTGGAATCATCAACTTAGATAGTCAGAGTGGACCGGTACACATTGGGTTTGCTACAAAAAGCGTGGTGAAAAGGTATGGTATTACGATAGTTTCGGTAATCTTCGACCACCAGTTGAAGCAATTAACTACTTTCGGGGATGTAAAATTTATTATAATTACAATCAAGATCAGGAATTTAATAGCATTATTTGCGGGCACCTATGCCTACAATTTCTATATAAATAATCAACATAACCTTAAATTTTCTCAGTTATGTCAATAACATTCAGTTTAGAAGGTGTTGGTAACATAGCTAGCTGCAACTTCTACCCACCGATAGAGCTAGATTTGGAGAAGAAATACGTTGTTGGATTGGTGGGATTTTACGGTTGCAACAGCATTAGAAACATTTATACGGGCAACGATAGATTTTATTTTAGAACAAATTCATCTCATTTGCGAGTGATTAATATTCCACACGGTGCCTATGAGTTAGATGAAATTAGTGCTTACTTGAAATCAAAGATACCCACAGAAAAATTTTTCATTAGGGCAAACAACAATACGCTTAAGTGTGAGATAAACAGTTCATTTGAGATCGATTTTACTAAAGAGAGTAGCATTGGCCGCATGCTCGGGTTTGAGCCTAGAATACTAAAAGCGAACGTTCTCCACACATCTGCGTTAGACATCCAAATAATTAAACACACTAATCTGCATGTGGAGTGCAACATTATAAAGGGATCTTATCGAAACGGTAAACCTGCAAAGGTAATATACGAAATTGACGTTTCCGACCTCGGCTATCGTTTGGATAAAGTTCCAACCAACACTCAGTATTTAGAAATAAACACAGACATAATCAGTAATATAACAATCAAATTGACAAATCAAAAGGGTGAGTTAATAGACTTTGGTGAAAGTGAACCATTCACGGTACGCTTAGAACTAAAAGAACATGGGTCTGCGAATTAATCACAGGACAATTCCATACAAAAGACCCAATCAACCCTCATTGCAGTTAACATCTGCAGAGAAATACTTTTTAACATCAATTGGATTGAAAGTTCTGAGTGAGCAAAACATTAAACGTGTTTCAAAGCGTACATTTTAATAGAATTAATGTATCTCTAAAATATGAAATTTGTTGAATGAAGTTTACTTTAATGTCTATCTCTTTTCCACAATGATATATCCTGCTTACACACATATGAAGCTGAATGCATTTATCTAAAATATGTAATGTTTTATTGAACAATAGGTTTTCTTTGTTAATAATAGCATTTGCATTCTTAAAAAAATTTGTAGGAATGTATAAAAAATTCAAGCTAATAAAGACTTTCTTTGTATAAAACACACAATGCATCTGCATTCTAAAATTATTTTTAACAACTTTAAAACTTACCAAAACAACATTGCATAATTAGTAATATAATAATTAATGAAAATGAAAAAGGTTTCGCTATAAATAACAATAGGTTTGCATTCAAAAGTATGTAATTTAAAAATACAATATTTAATGTGAACAAGGATTTTCTTTGTATAACACATTTATAGTGCCTTCTTAAAATATATGAAGTAAACAAACTGTAAAAGGCATAATTAATAACAATTAATTTATAGGTTTGAAATTCATATAAAAGACATCATCCCTTAGTAAATCTTTAATTACTCATCAACCCTCATTGCATCTACACAATGACCGAATCATTAAACATCTTTCAAAACGTACATTTTGATGATGCTATAATTAAATCAGATATTCACACCTATCTTCCGTATGGCTCTTCTAAGTATGGACCTTCCGAAGAAATACGCATTTTAATTCAAAGTCAGGATCTAATTACAGCTACTTATGATAGTTTTCTGTACATAGAAGGTAAGCTGAAGAAAGAAGATGAAGGAAAATCATGCAACTTAACCAATAATTTCCCAACTTCCTTTTCGAAGAGATTCGTTATGAGTTAGGCGGTCAAAGAGTGGACGTTTGCCGAAATCCCGGCATAACATCTACACTTAAAGGATATATTTCTTATACGACAAGCAAGAGCAAAGCATTAAGCCATTTGGGGTGGTCACCAAAGAATGAGGAACCATTACAAGTAGAATTCAATGAGGGAAATGGCGAAAAATCCTTTGCAGTATGCATACCATTGAACCATATATTTGGAATAATGGAGGATTATCGTCAAGTGATCGTGAATATGCGTCAAGAGTTGATTTTAATTCGATCTAGAAGCGATACAAACTGCTACTATGGTGACGTTGATGCGGAAATAACCCTAAATAAAATTCAATGGAAAGTACCACACTTAACCCTTAGTGATGCCGCGAAACTGAACTTGTTTGAAGGAATAAATAAGAATTCTATTGTTACTGTTCCATTTCGTCAATGGGAGTTATATGAATTACCTGCTTTAAAACAAGCAACCTCTGATATATGGCCAATAAAACGTCAACGCAACTAGAAAACCACGCTGGATAATTGTTGCATTCCAACAAGGTAAAAGGTACACAAAGTCTGCAAGAGCCGGAAATTTTGATCACATTAACATCAGGAACCTTAAAGTACATCTGAATTCAGAGTATTATCCCTATGAAGCAATGCATTTGAACTTCAGTGCTAACCAATACATACCTGCCTATCGCAATTTTTGAACTTCCGATGTGACTACTATGATGAAGATAATACAGATGTGTTATTCAACTACACCGAATTCAAATCATGTCCAGTATTTGTAATGGACTGTTCTAACAGAATGAATCCTTAAAAACTCAACAGTAGACATCAAATTGGAAATGGAATCTCTAACACCTTTCGATAATGGAATCGTTGCCTATGGTCTTATTCTCCACGATGCTATTGTGCAGTACAACCCACTCACCGGAGAAGTGAAAAATTATAATCTGTATTATATAAATAAAAATGTTGTAATTATTCGTTTAGTTTCATTTCATCCATCAAAGATGAAAGTAGTTGCGCAGAAACAAAACTACCAATTCAAAATCATGACTTTGATGAAAAGTCTGGTACTTCAAACATGGCGATTTACTTCCTAATAGTATACGTGGCATTATATGTGGCCCTCCAACTGCGGCAAAACAAACGCAATGATTAGTTTGCTTACTGAGAAAAACGGTTTGAAATTTAAACATGTATACGTATACTCCAAGTCATTAAATCAAAACAAGTACAAACTTTTACAGGAAATCCTACTTCCGATAAAGGATATAGGTTACTTTACGTTCAGTGATAATCAAGATGTGATTGAGCCGAATTGTGCAAAAGCAAACTCTATCTTTATCTTTGATGATATCGCCTGTGAAAAGCAAAATAACATAAGGGCATATTTTTCTATGGGTAGACATAACGATATTGATTGTTTCTATTTGGGTCAAACTTACAGTAAAATTCCAAAGCAATTAATTCGTGACAATGCGAATCTAATTATATTATTTGAGCAAGATGAATTAAACCTAAAACATGTGTATGAGGATCATGTAAGCCCCACCATAAGCATGACATTGTTTCGGGATATGTGTTCAAAGTGCTGGATAGATCCGTTTGTTCATAGTCATAAATAAGGATGCTGAAGTCAATAATGGTCGCTATAGGAAAAGGTTTGATGAATATATAATACCTTAGCCTGATTTCAGTGGTTTAGTAGTTACACATCCGTTTAGGTATTAACAGCCATTTTGCTACAATGGATAATAAGGAGATGATATTAAAGCGAAAAATTATTCAGGCTCGTAAAATAATACAGCAGAAATACAACAGTCTTAAAACTGCCCGCATTGATAATGAAAGAACGTTTGAAAGTACTTATAAACCTCTAATAGAACCCCTAACTGAAATAGCGAATAAAATGCATCCTGATAAGAAAACAAAGGAGTCCGTTAAACCCAAAACTCGCCTTTGTTCATATTTCGCAGAAAACATGCTACTACTAGCCGCTAGCACACTCATTAGCAACGAAGACAAGCCCCTAGCTCAACTTCCGCTGTTTCAAATAAATCCCTCCTCGTACACCACCTTTCCTAGAAACATCTGTCGTAGGAGAGATTACTGCCGAGGAAGAAGAACCTCTTAGTATCACAGATGATTCCTGTAATGAACCCATCTCTGAAAGAATTTCTCGAGCAGTACCACGAATTACCTCGTATATATGTTGAACGTATTATGAGGGATCTTGAAGGTGCTATTGATCACACTTATGGAGTCCACTACGACGCCAAAACAGACAAATGGGCAATTGGTAATACCCCATCACAATTAAAGGAAAGGATATGATCATTAATGGTGTCACGTATAAAGGGACTCCAGGTTTATATGATCTGCTTATTATGAATGAACCCGATTTAAATCTAGTAAATTCAAAGGATAGAAAGAATTATAAACGTATTTTAGCAGCTACGAATGTTGCAAGGCGAGATTATGATGTAAGTGGACAGATTCGAGGAAGCCGCAGCAAAAAGTATACACAAATAATTAAACCCTTGCTGTCATCACCTTCAATTCAGGGAGGTGGAGCTATGTTTTTTAAGGAATTAACAAATAGGCCGATTGAATATAAGTATTGGAATGATGTACATGAACTAATTCGTGATCTAGAAGTATTGTGGGCAGAAAAATTGGCTGGAAACACCGGTGTCGTAAACGATATAATATCAATTGTAGAGGAATTGTATGAAGATGGATACATTGAAAGACCAAACACTAGTTTTCTGAACAATATAAATCAGACTGCATTGATGTCGACATATCATAACTAAAATGCCTCTTGATAAATTTGGACGGTCACATGCCCAGTATCAATTTAAGAAATTAACCCTCAGTTTCAACTTATTGATGATAATCAATTCGATATCGAGAATAAGAGACTCAGCAATGTTGCCAACCCCATAGATCCTCAAGATGTCATCACCAAGCAATACTATTTATCGACAAGGTTGAATTTAGATGGAAACCGTTTGACCCAGTTGGCGATCCGGAAGAAGATGGTGATGCTATAAGTAAAGGATACCTTGATTTTTGTCTCCAAGCAATTCAGAAAGCTGTTAAAGGAACTTTAACGCTTATCTAGTGTTGGAGGAAAACTACATCAACTTAAAGAAATTGTGGATCATGTCCAAATTACAACTCGTCAATGAATTGCACAAACCCGCAAGAAAAAATTGTAAACGAAGGCGCACAATAATTAAGGGATATGATGACCTCTGGCAAGCAGATTTGGCCGAATTTAACACATATGCCAAACAAAATAAGGGCTACAAGTATATTTTAGTAGTTATTGACTGTTTTTCGAAATACTTGTGGACCAAAGGATTAAAACAAAAACGGGCTTGAAGTTGCCAAGGCCATGCAGGCAATCTTCAAAACGGGCCGGAACCCTTCCAATTTGCAGACAGATGCAGGAAAAGAATTCTACAATGAGCATTTCACTAAACTAATGCAGCGTTATGGGGTCAACCATTACTCCACCTATAGTACAAAGAAGGCAGCAATTGCGGAACGAGTGATCAGGACCGTTAAGTCTGCCCTATACAAGTCATTCAGCCTACAGGGTAAATATAAATGGATTGATACAATTGACACCGTAACGATGGATTATAACAATCGTAAGCATAGAACTATAGGAATGAAGCCCAAAGATGTCGGTAATCATACAAAGCTAGAGGCTTACACTCACATAAAATAGTTGATAGGAATCGTTATTGTGTGGGTGACATAGTACGAATCAGTAAGTTTAAAAGTATTTTCGCTAAAGGATACACCCCAATTGGTCAAGTGAACTATTCAAGATTGTGAAAGTTTGCATTACTAACCCAACCACATAATTAGATTCGCATTGTCACGAATTAATTGCTTTGGAATTTTACTGTAAGTTTGGAAATAGAAACAATCAATATCGTTATGTCTACCCATAGAAAAATATGCCCTTATGTTATTTTGCTTTTCACAGGCGATATCATCAAAGATAAAGATAGAGTTTGCTTTTGCACAATTCGGCTCAATCACATCATGATTATCACTGAACGTAAAGTAACCTATATCCTTTATCGGAAGTAGGATTTCCTGTAAAAGTTTGTACTTGTTTTGATTTAATGACTTGGAGTATACGTATACATGTTTAAATTTCAAACCGTTTTTCTCAGTAAGCAAACTAATCATTGCGTTTGTTTTGCCGCAGTTGGAGGGGCCACATATAATGCCACGTATACTATTAGGAAGTAAATCGCCATGTTTCAAGTACCAGACTTTTCATCAAAGTCATGATTTTGAATTGGTAGTTTTGTTTCTGCGCAACTACTTTCATCTTTGATGGATGAAATGAAACTAAACGAATAATTACAACATTTTATTTATATAATACAGATTATAATTTTTCACTTCTCCGGTGAGTGGGTTGTACTGCACAATAGCATCGTGGAGAATAAGACCATAGGCAACGATTCCATTATCGAAAGGTGTTAGAGATTCCATTTCCAATTTGATGTCTACTGTTGAGTTTTTAAGGATTCATTCTGCTTAGAACAGTCCATTACAAATACTGGACATGATTTGAATTCGGTGTAGTTGAATAACACATCTGTATTATCTTCATCATAGTAGTCACATCGGAAGTTCAAAAATTGCGATAGGCAGGTATGTATTGGTTAGCACTGAAGTTCAAATGCATTGCTTCATAGGGATAATACTCTGAAATCAGATGTACTTTAAGGTTCCTGATGTTAATGTGATCAAAATTTCCGGCTCTTGCAGACTTTGTGTACCTTTTACCTTGTTGGAATGCAAAATTATCCAGCGTGGTTTTTCTAGTTGCGTTGACGTTTTTATTGGCCATATATCAGAGGTTGCTTGTTTTAAAGCAGGTAATTCATATAACTCCCATTGACGAAATGGAACAGTAACAATAGAATTTTATTTATTCCTTCAAACAAGTTCAGTTTCGCGGCATCACTAAGGGTTAAGTGTGGTACTTTCCATTGAATTTTATTTAGGTTATTTCCGCATCAACGTCACCATAGTAGCAGTTTGTATCGCTTCTAGATCGAATTAAAATCAACTCTTGACGCATATTCACGATCACTTGACGATAATCCTCCATTATTCCAAATATATGGTTCAATGGTATGCATACTGCAAAGGATTTTTCGCCATTTCTCATTGAATTCTACTTGTAATGGTGCCTCATTCTTTGGTGACCACCCCAAATGGCTTAATGCTTTGCTCTTGCTTGTCGTATAAGAAATATATCATTTAAGTGTAGATGTTATGCCGGGATTTCGGCAAACGTCCACTCTTTGACCGCCTAACTCATAACGAATCTCTTCGAAAAGGAAGTTGGAAATTATTGGTTAAGTTGCATGATTTTCCTTCATCTTCTTTCTTCAGCTTACCTTCTATGTACAGAAAACTATCATAAGTAGCTGTAATTAGATCCTGACTTTGAATTAAAATGCGTATTTCTTCGGAAGGTCCATACTTAGAAGAGCCATACGGAAGATAGGTGTGAATATCTGATTTAATTATAGCATCATCAAAATGTACGTTTTGAAAGATGTTTAATGATTCGGTCATTGTGTAGATGCAATGAGGGTTGATGAGTAATTAAAGATTTACTAAGGGATGATGTCTTTTATATGAATTTCAAACCTATAAATTAATTGTTATTAATTATGCCTTTTACAGTTTGTTTACTTCATATATTTTAAGAAGGCACTATAAATGTGTTATACAAAGAAAATCCTTGTTCACATTAAATATTGTATTTTTAAATTACATACTTTTGAATGCAAACCTATTGTTATTTATAGCGAAACCTTTTCATTTTCATTAATTATTATATTACTAATTATGCAATGTTGTTTTGGTAAGTTTTAAAGTTGTTAAAAATAATTTTAGAATGCAGATGCATTGTGTGTTTTATACAAAGAAAGTCTTTATTAGCTTGAATTTTTTATACATTCCTACAAATTTTTAAGAATGCAAATGCTATTATTAACAAAGAAAACCTATTGTTCAATAAAACATTACATATTTTAGATAAATGCATTCAGCTTTTTTTTTTTTTTTTTTTTTTTTTTTTTTTTTTTTTTTTTTTTTTTTTTTTTTTTTTTTTTTTTTTTTTTTTTTTTTTTTTTTTTTTTTTTTTTTTTTTTTTTTTTTTTTTTTTTTTGGGGGGGGGGGGGGGGGGGGGGGGGGGGGGGGGGGGGGGGGGGGGGGGGGGGGGGGTATATTACCTTTGCAGGTTTACCGTTTCGATAAGATCCCTTTATAATGTTGCACTCCACATGCAGTAGTGTGTTTAATTATTTGGATGTCTAACGCAGATGTGGAGAACGTTCGCTTTTATTCTAGGCTCAAACCCGAGCATGGCCAATGCTACTCTCTTTTAGTAAAATCGATCTCAAATGAACTGTTTATCTCACATTAAGCGTATTGTTGTTTGCCCTAATGAAAAAATTTTCTGTGGGTATCTTTGATTTCAAGTAAGCACTAATTTCATCTAACTCATAGGCACCGTGTGGAATATTAATCACTCGCAAATGAGATGAATTTGTTCTAAAATAAAATCTATCGTTGGTATAAATGTTTCTAATGCTGTTGCAAGTAAATCCCACCAATCCAACAACGTATTTGGCTTTCAATTTCTTGGGATCGGAAAAATTGTATTTCTATGTATGAATACCATCTTAGAAGTTCATTCCATTCCTTCACGTCTAATATCACCTGTTACCACATCTCATACGCACTACTGGTGCTTAATGTGTACTGTATCCAATTTCAATATGGTATCGTTCGATAGTTTATAGGAAGCACAATCAATTAAGTATTCATTAGCTGCCTGTTTGTACACCTCAGCCCTATTTTGAAAATGATGACCAGTAATAATTCATTTGTTTCTCTTCATTTTGCTACTACTACTACCATCACTATTTTGACAGCATGAACAACAAAATGTTAAATTATTATTCATATTGTTTTTGGTATCCAGGAGCGATTTTATCGCTTTTTCATGACTTTACTTGTCCACAACCTTACGACTAAACACTACGAAATGAGCATGTTTAATTGGTTGGAGTAATTTACATGATCCAAAAAGTATGTTAAGTTCATGTATATTTACTTAAATGATTTTTTATCCGTATATTTAAAAAAAATTTTATTTTTGGACCTAATGTCTGAACAATGCATCGTCTTTATTCTCAGAATTTCAGAAGCTACGAAAAACAATAGATCGTCTTTGTTCTCTCATGTGACCTTGAAATTTAAGCATAGACTTTTGAATAATGCATCGTCTTTGTTCTTGATTTCAGAATTGAAGTTATTTAACAATCTATTTTAACCTGAACAATGGAATGTCTTTGTTCTCTTACCTTGAAAATTGTAAGAAACTTTAAGGCCGTCTTTGTTCTTGATTTCCAGAATTAAAACAAATTTATAACTCGACCAGAAAATGAATCGCTTTTGTTCTTTTACCTTGAAAATTGTAAGCATAGACTTGGTTGAACAATACATCATCTTTATTCTTGATTTCTAGAATTTTGAAGCTATGACTCAGCCAAAACAATGATCGTCTTTGCTCTTACACCTTGAAAATTGTAAGCATAGACTTTGAACAATGGGCCCCTTTTTGATTTCCTGGAATTGAGATGTGGAATCTCGACCTGAACAATAGACCGCCTTTCGGAAACAGTTGCGAAACAGCTATCTGTTTTGAAACGGACCCTGTTTTAGGAAACGGCTACCTGTTTTTAGGAAACGGGTACCTGTTTTTAGGAAACGGGTACCTGTTTTTAGGAAACGGCTACCTGTTTTTAGGAAACGGCTACCTGTTTAGGGGAACGGCCACCTGTTTAGACCACCTGAGGGGGCGTGGCTTTGAAACATGCACCTCAGGGCTCTTGATTTCCTAGAATTGAGATAACAATCTATTTTTAACTGAACAATGGATCGTCTTTGCAGAGGTGTGACCTTATAAGCATAAACTTTAAATCGTTGACAATGGATTGCCTTTGTTCTTGAAAGAGATGTATTTACAATCTATTTTTATAAATCAACCAGAACAATGAATCGTCTTTATTCATTTACCTTGAAAATTATAAGCACAGACTTTGAATCGTCGTCTTTGTTCTTGATTTCTCAGAATTGAGATAACAATTTATTTTTATAACTCGACCAGAAGAATGTTCTTTACCTTGAAAATTGTAAGCATAGACTTTGAAGCGTCGTCTTTGTTCTTGATTTCTAGAATTGAGATAACAATTTATTTTTATAACTCGACCAGAAGAATGAATCGCTTTTGTTCTTTACCTTGAAAATTGTAAGCATAGACTTTGAACAATGGGTCGCCTTCATTCTTGATTTCCTAGAATTGAGATAACAATCTATTTCTAACTGAACAATGATAGTATTTGTTCTTCATGTGGCCTTGAAAGCATGGACTTTGAACCGTCGGCTTGAACAATGCATCGTCTCTGTTCTTGATTTCCTAGAATTTCAGAATGACTCAGCCAAAACAATAGATCGTCTTTGTTCTCTGACCTTGAAAACATAGACTTTAAACAATGGGCCACCTTTGTTTCTCAGAATAGGGCGTGGCCTCGAAACATGCATAGACTTGCTTGAGGGCAATGACCTTCAGGACAATCAATAATCTAGTAACTTTTCTAGTGACCTTGAAGGACTCGCAAGCATGACCTTGAAGAGATTACACACCTGCGGTCTTCCCCTTAAAATAGGCAATGTTACTGACCTTGAAATCTAGTAACTTTTCTGGTGACTTTTCCTAGATCTGGTGACAAATCTAGTGACAAAAGTGAGTCAGAACCAGTATATACTACTGTCTATCAATGTAAAGACTGGTCAAATTTAAGATAATCATTTCCGTTTATTGTTGTTGTGTTGTTGACAATTTTTAATAAAGTACTATGCGTTTTTTTGTATGTGCTAACGTTTGAATACGCTGTCCTGTAGGATCAATTTTTTTCAACATTTTGCCGTTTAAAGTTTAAAGGAAGCGTATTCATGTGTTACAATCAAAATTTATGTGAGTCATTTGATTTGTTGCATTGACTATTTTGTACGGAAATTTTATGTGACGATTGCATTGAAAGGGGAACGCAGATTATTTGTTATAACCTCTTGTATCTTGGCACGCGAGTAATATTCACGGTAATTTAGTAAAGTCAGACGTTGAAACTAGCTAGTGTCACTGCATTTTAAGTAAACGAGTAATTTGTGTGGAAAGACAATGTAACGATTGATTTGATAATTCTGTGATGGTTTCCTTATAATACACATCTATAGGTTAATGAACTTGTTTTCTTTATATGAATCCAGCTATGAACCCCATTTTTATACAGCGCATCAATTACGTGCATTTTAGTTGTTTGTTTTGTTACATAGTTGAGTTAACCGAATTAACGTCAATATTTTTTTTTGCTGTTTTTATTGAGTAAAGTAATTATGTTCGAACCATTAACAAGGGATTATATTCATTATAACGTAACGCTTAACGACAGATGCATTAATGCATTATTTTTATGAATTTGAGTATATTTTGTAGCGAATTGATTGATATATTTCAAGTGGTTGTAAATTGAATTAAATTGTTTTCTTTGAATTATAATTTCATTGAAAGTCAAATATATTAAGTAAAGTAACGTAACGACCGAAGTATGGGGTTTTTTAATCAGATTAGTGACTGACTTGCGGCACGTAATTATTTAAGATAAATGTGCGATACTTTTGTAGCCTCACAGGTACAACGAAGACCTGCAGGTCCTAGGACCGTCTATGATTACGTCCAGACGTAATCGAGTTATTTGGGTATTTAAACGAGCTGTGAACCTTCGTAATTAGGCATTTCAACCCAGATTGTGTAATTTCAAGTACTCTGGCGCCCTTTCCAGTTTTATGTTAATCCCTCCATATTGTGACTTATTTATGGCAAACTATCCCATGGTGCGCAAAATTAAGTAAAACATTTCTCACCCCAACCACTGAGTAGTCGAGCAACACCAAATTTTACCTGTTCTACTGCCTGTTTATACCATAACAGTACAAGAAATTACATTTCTACACACCGCAGGACTACCTTACCTTTTAATATCTCAATGCCCTTCCCGAGATTCGGGATTAAAAACTGTACTTTAGTCCCTTGGTGTGTAAGATACTTTTTCTTATTTCGAGATTTAATATATTGTCTTAGTTCCTGTTTCTATGGACTGAAGCACCACTTTTAGTCTCTAGTGAGTAAATAATAAGAAGCTAAATCTTAGCAACAAATCAACGTAGATGTCTAACTACATTCCCAGTGGCGCATCTGGTATTCTAAAGCTTCGGAATGAACTTTGGTATATTTAACCTCGGAATCACAAAAAATGGCATATGTACTACGGGACTGAAGAACCATTTAACCCTCGCGGGTTTAAGAGTAGTTACTCAGTCCCTTATTATATAACATAATATTAGTATTTAAATAAAACAAGAAATTTGCATTTCATTTTTTTCAATTATAAAATTAATGTATTTGATATCGAGCATATATTGTCTGATGCCTTCTTCAGGGCTACTACAATTAGCTTAATATTAACTTAATTAATACAATACTTCCTTTACTTACACAATATGTGAGGTTATATTTAAAAATTGTTTCGCTAATATTGTACATCACATTAATTTATTAATATCTATTTGCATTAACTTAATTATTTGATTGATAAACGAATTTTGATTATTACAATTGTATGATTGATGAAATGATTTTCAAAGTTTGTTACATGTTGTAATTCGTTGAAGGTATTCAGATAAGAATGTGTTGCCAACTATGATATCTTATATGCTATTAGTTAATTTTACGTGAGCGGAAATTTTGAAATTATGAAAACTTAATTATTGAGGGTTTACTTTTAGTAAAAATATATAAATGTTGCGTAAATTTTGTACATCTGCTTTTTGTTGATTGCATTCTCCTCTCTATTAATAAAGTATATTTCTAAAAAAATTCTTTTAATTTGGTTCCGTGCTGTAGCTAATACATTTTTGTACCCTATTTTTTGATCTAAATTGATTGTGCGAATGTCGTAAATTACAAAGTTGCACATTTTGGTGCTCAATAATATGTCGTTACTAAGTTTCGGATGTTTTCAGAAGATGTAGAGATTTTTCAAAAAAACCGAAGTTTTCAATCTTCGATTTTCATTTTTATACTGAAAACTGCAAAAGTGGTAAGTGTTAAACTGAAACGTTATTAAGGCACGTTTTTTACGAGAAATTCAGATATGTTATGGAAAATTTCAAATGTAGATCTAGATTTGTGATGGCAGCCGTATTGGATTTTTACATTTTTGAATGAAGCTCTTTTTGCGTATTACAATGGAAATATGGAAAAAACCGTTTTTGCGAAGAGTGCTTTGGAAAGAACATGCATTCTTTTGTTTAAAAAAACACATTTTGATTAAATTTAAAAATGTATTCTTTATTTTTTTTTAAATTTATTATGCTTCATGAAAAAATTCTCTTGTGAAGAAGAAAATCAACAACCTGCTTAAAACTATTTTCTAACAAACACAATTTCGGACAAAACATTTTGATTATATTTAAAATTAAATAGTTAATCCTAATAATAATATCGACCTCTAAACATAGGTTTATGCGTCTCCCTAAATTTTGTGTTGCTCTTAAAATGTCTCTTCTTTGTATTTTGGTCCTTAACGCCGTAATTATTTATCTTCGTAAATCATGTATATTATCGGCTGCAGTTTCGTAAATAAAATTTTTCATAGTTCCCCATAAACAGTAGTCTAAGGGAGAAAGGTCCCAAGAACGCGCCGGTCAACGTATGTTTCCATTATTAGAAATAACTTTATTGCGATAAATAATCAGTTACCCTTCTAGCGTTATGTGGCGGAGCACCGTGTTGCTGGAACCACACGTTATTAGTTATTAGTAAGCGGCTGAGACAAATACTATTATCAATTAAATCCGTGGGATAGGTCCTTAGAAAATGCAAGTATTCACCTGCAGTTAAAGTGTGTTCATAAATGTATGGACCAATTATTGTGTTGTTTAAGCCGACCCATACATTTAGAGGGAATCGTATTTGCGGTCGACGTCCTTGATGTTTATGAGGTACCAAAATGCGCAACTTTTCCCTGATTTGACCAAGATTTTATCTTTTCAAATAACTGAGATCTCTATGTTGGAGCTCAAACAACGGACACCCTGTATATTTAGTTTTTTAAACATGCTTTTGTATTTAACTTCCACCGCAACTAGACCTACCATTTTCTGTGATTGACCACAGTATGTAACTAAAATCATTTCAGTGTCATGCATTTGTAAATTTGGAAAATAACTTTTAAAATCTATTAAACATAAAATAGTGACTGCTGCACCAGAATGAATTTCAAAATTGTTAACTTGTAAATGTACCGTAAATTTATCTCTAGAAAAACAATACTCGAAATTGTTAAAACTTCCTCTACCTGATCATTCTCCACCTGGTTACTAACTTATTTTAGTTCACCTGAGGTTTTTTTAATTTGCTTCTTCTTACAGACTCTATCCAAATGACGTTTACGTTTACAAATTTTACACCATAAATTATTTTTATTACAATTATTTGCTAAATGTTTTTCCGAACCGCACCTAAAACACTTTAATCTATTTCAAAAACTGTTTAAAGATAGGGATAATGAACTTAATTTATATACATGATCGTCAGAATGCATACGATATAATTAACCAATATCTCTTGTAGATACTTCCATACTAATCTCAATTTCAAAACATTTTTCTAAAGTTAATTCTTTGATCTCAAGTAATCGAATTTATATATTTTGATTTGTTAAACCCAAAACAAGATTATTTCTTAAAGCTTTCTGTAAGTACCAAATTTGCAATGTATGGCCATTTTCTGAACAAGAGTTAAAAAGTCCATTACAGATTCACCTTCTTGTTGTTTTGAAAAATCTGTAACACTGGAACTGTGGCAGGATCTACAACAAACAAAATATACCCACGTACCACACAAAATTAAAAAACACCGAACGCGTTTCAATCCTCAATGGTCGATTAGGGCGAACTACAGAAAATTTCTAATATATATACACCGTGAGCGAGTAACCGTTCGTTGCTTATCTGGCGAAAGTGAAAGTAAAAGTGAACTGAAAGTGAAAGTTATGAAAGTTTAATGAGTTCTGAAGTAGTGACTGTTTTCAAATTAATTTTGGAAAAGATTTTACATAGACCTTTTGTATAAGCAGGATAGTTTGGTAACTTTACATACTTTGTTTCTATTTGTTCTCTAGCGTTACCTAATGTAGTTACGTTCTTAACCCTCATCCTAAGTGTTTGTTTCCTAACTATGTTTATAACCACTTCATCTGAAAACCCATTGCATGCAACAATTCCTTTAATAGTGCGCAATACTTTATTATGATTTTGAACTGAAAGAGGAAAATTAAGCAATCTACGAACCAAAAGTTAAAAGCCGCGAGTTAATGCTGTCTACAGTGATTTGGGTCATTGGTTATGAATCTTTTAGTACTAGTTTCCTTACAATAAACATCTATATTTAGTTTACTACCATTTCTTGTTACCAGAATATCAAGGAACGGGAAACCGTCAAACTGCAAATGAGGGTTAAGAACGTAACTACATTAAGTAACGCTAGAGAACAAATAGAAACAAGGTATGTAAAGTTACCAAACTATCTTGCTTATAAAAAAGGTCTATCTAAAACCTTTTCCAAAAATAATTTGAAAACAGTCACTACTTCAGATAATAGTTTGCATACTGTTTTAGGCAATCCAAAAGATCAAGTGGCTAAGCAGGATAGGTCGGAAATTTAAAGAACATTTAGCTGATATAAAATACAAACGTTGGGACAAGTATGCCGTAGCCCTACATATGTTTGATCTTCAAAAACAAATAAAATAATGAATAAAGATGATCAAGGACCTTTAGGCTACACAGAACTTTCACTTGACTTTTACCAGATAGGCAACAAAGCGTTACTCGCTAATGGTATATATATATATATATATATATATATATATATATATATATATATATATATATATATAATACAGTGAGTCAGTTTTGTGGACAAACTTTAACAGGAGATAGAACACATGATTCTAAAAAGAAAAGTTCCTATAAACATATGTCGTAGAAGGCTTTGTTTCAGATACAGGGTGTTGAATATAATTTTTTTCTCAAATTTTCATTATAACTCATAAACGAATGCTTAGATTTTTTCATGTTGGGGATAATGTCTATTAATTAAGGGCATAAAACAAGCGATGAGAATGTTCACAAACTTGCACAGTGGCGAAGTGGAGTGCTCAATCCTTTCATAAACAGAACTTCTACGCCAATGACTATTTTTAAAAAACTGTTATTTTCATTATCTACATACAGTTTAACAAAATAATGTACCTTCTTCTATTTCGAAATTCCTGTGCGTTTCCGAGTTATTTTGATTTTAGTGTTTGATGTGGTACTAAGTTAAGTAATGTGCTTTATGTGAATAATTGAATATAAAGTTTTAATAAAAAGATATAATAAAACATTTAGAGCCATTTTAGTACCTAACGATCGTTTCTTTACAATTTCAAATACATTTTCATTTATAAATAGGTAGGTTATCGGTTTTTTTTAGTATCCATTGTTATTATCCTCGTATAAAAAGAAATGCATAATTATTATTGTTATGTGGTCAATACTTTCTGTATAATTATGTATGTATCAATTTCGCCATAAACATGTATGTAGTTTTAAGTGAAATTCTAATAAGTTATAGACCGCTGCTCACTTGCTCTCATTAAAGAGCCGCCACTGTATCAAGCCATACTCAAATACAAGACTTTTGTAAATTGAAATCTGTTTAGTACACTAATTTTAACAATCCTTATTTATTATTGTAACAATACTTAATTAATAATTGTGAAATTAATAAGAATTCTTAGCAATAACGATTTATAAATAAATAACAATAACACTAGTATAATAAAATTAGACACGTTGTTCAAAATGTAAACCGTTCTTTTCAATACACATTTGACAATTATATTCAACACCCTGTATCTCGGAAACGAAGCCTTCTACGACATATGTTTATAGGAACTATAGAAACATGTGTTCTATCTCCTGTTAAAGTTTGTCTACAAAAAACTGACTCACCCTGTATATGATATATATATATATATATATATATATATATATATATATATATATATATATATTAGAAATTTTCTTTAGTTCGCTCTAGTCGACCGCTCAGGATGATAGTGTAGCTATTGAAACGCGTTCGGTGTTTTTTAATTTTGTGTGGTACGTGGGTATATTTTGTTTGTTATTGTTGTTTTCTTTGCAAAAATCAAAAAATTTCTGCTATTTCTAAAGGCTCTGAATTATAATGGTCCGTCATTACATATATAATTATAATTTCATCATGCGTCTTATCTTTTGGATTTTCACGTGATAATGTAGCGCATAACACAACATAAACTTAAGGACCAAAGTTTTTTAGTAATGAACTTATATATTTATCTTCAGGAATTTCAAAAATATTAAAAGCACTTTCAAACGCATCAACAATCTGTCAAATGATTTTGATGTGTCAAACATTTTTATTGAAAACAAATTTTGAATTGTATGTACTACTTTTTCATTTTCTTGTGTAATTTGAATTGAATCAATTTAAATAGTATAAATGGGTTCTTTTTTACTTTTACTCGTCGCCAAATTATTGTGTATTTGTAAACTATATAGTACTTAATGGATGTTCTTGCAGCATGTAGAAATAAATATGTGATTTTATAATAAAAACATGATTTATTATTTATTTAACATCAATCATTTTTTAAACTAATTAACTGTACTTACTTGTATTATAGGTATATGACATCACATACAATGGTAAAATGGACTACCTTTGATATTTATTGTAAAACATGTTAATGAGACTGGAATTAATTTTTCTGATTACAACCATAAACTATTCTTTAACACTTCCATACAAAGCAATTTTCATTAAGTTTGAAACATTGCATCGTTTCTACAAATGCTATACGTAGTTTACGTTTGCGAAACAGGTATCTATTGCACATACATGATGGATTTGGACCTTAATCAGATGCCTTCATAATATAATTAGTGTTGCCAAAGAATTGTTAATAAAATACTAATGATATAATCAGTTTATTTTCTGTGTTATGCAAAATAATAGTTGTACAGTTGTGCGTTCATTACATACACGCGTAAACGAATCACAAGGTTTTTTTTACTATTCCTTGCCCGTCCTTTGCTACAAATACCACACGAATCGTAGGTGGCATTGCCTTCAGCCGTTGCATTGTACACCAGTGCAAGTAACTATACAATTTAACCTCAAACGTTATAATATAAAAGGGCGGGAATTACGTACCTAACAAAATGTACTTGACGGATTTCATAACCGTCGCTGCTCTTTTTTTGTAAATGTAAAGTTTACAATACCAATAAATTAACTTGCCTTTTTGTTTTTTTTTTTTTCTAAACATGCCACCATGTATCGTGCAACATTTAATTGAGTAACGCATACAATTGATTTTGTTGTAAACCCCCGGGCTTTTTAAGAATTGTTTTAATGTTTTATTGTTTGTAAAAAGCGTGTTTAATTTATTGTATTATACTTTATAAATGGGAAGGATGTTTATTCAATTCAATCTAGGTCATTAAAGATTAATCTATAAAGGCGTTTAGCTTTTTTTTAATCATTACTATTTTGCAATAAAAACGATCTATATAGTTACTTTAATATTATTGGTAGGTACCCACTATTTTATAATGAATCGGCAATGAAATATGTGAACTATTACTTCATCTAATAACTTTTTTACCTATGCAATAATAGTAATGACCATGATCCATAATAAACTACAGTAGCCATATTTAACAAAAATTATTATGGAATTTACTGATTAAGTAATGAGAAACATTTAGAATACGTTGTTCTACGGATAAAGTTGCTGTTTTATCCAAAAATAAATTAACTTTGACACATACTGAAACAGAAAAATCGAAAATTTTAAACGTAACACGTTTATAACCCCGGTAAAACGTCAAACGCTCTATCGTTTTAAATTCTACCCTTATATTAATTCTCTAGTGAAGCTACACTTTGTGAATTTTCTTACGTTATAAAATGCAAAACTGATCAATGAGTAACATACAACTTTTCTTTATTAAATTGATAGAAAAAAATTCCAGGTGCAGTCATGTAGGGTAGCCCGCGATTTGATGCAGGTTTGGTGGTATATTTTTCGAGTAATTTTAAGTGAAAAATATCATTTTTACGTATAGGTAGGTACCCGTAGTTCATTGATAGTTAGTTATGGATGATATTAAACTTATCATGGCTAACGGACAATATTACTAAGATTGGGGTAAAATGCCAATCTTTAATCGATTAAGGGTCTATGCGGTACTAGTGGTTGACCAATTATTGATTTTAATTTTTTTTACTACCTACCTTATTGAAATATTTAGTGGAAGTGTACTGAATATAGAATATAACTAATTATTACGATTTCACAACCTTGTATACAAAACACAGTTGTTAGTAACAAATATTGGAAATTAGTAAAATAATAAAATGGTACTGATCATTTAGTATTTGACCATTTCAAAGGCAGTCTTTGAAGTTTCACATCTAGTATTTGACCATGTAAATGTCAGCAAGTGATCAAGGTTGTGGTTATTAGATTATTAATTTTTAAAATTAGTAATAAACGATATAATTTTAGAATAATATTTATTCAAAATATAGATAACTCATTTTAATTTTATATACTTCGGTGAGATCAAGTTGAACACATAAATCGCAGTTAACAATTTCCGCTCCATTGTATCCACGTATGGATATTTTTAGGTATACCAAAATATTCATAAATGGAGCATTAACGCACTGTTTAAAAGTGGTGTACAATTCGCTAGTCCCATTTAGACCGCGGTAGGGCATGGATATCCATATGTAGATAAATTTTTTGTTTCTTTATTAAATTTTTTAAATTATGTAATTAACTAATGGCCAACGTTAACTGTAATGGTGGTAATTCAACGTCCATTAAAGTTCGTTATTTAATGCATATTTAATTATTTTTAAGGTACAAACAATAATAATAAAATTATGTAATCCGGTCCTGCAAAAGTTTCGCTTCGGTCAATTACGTTTAGGATGTCACGCGCGTGCGTTTGTACGTGTCGATGTTTCTTGTTTCTTTAGTATTGATTTATGCTTCGATGCATAGGGTTGCTCTAGTTTTGCTGATTACTTGTGTTTTCGTAAATAAATATTTATAAAATGGATTCAGACTTCGACTCTGATAGTGACGTGAGTTATACTATATCATATAGTGGCTCCAGCAATTTAGAGGTAGTTATTCATCAACGGATAAGATAAAGTCATTGATTCGGTACAGATGGGCGATTGGATGACTATTATGAATCCGTTCGAAGACAACCTCCTAGAGATATACCGAACATCAGTGTGACTACCACTTTCACCCAGCTATTGACTTTCAAGATTGTACGGATCCCGTCAACTGTTTTGAGGCATTTGTAAGTCCTAATATTATCAAAAAACTTTGCGAATGGACCGATAAAAGAGCTGATAAATATTTTGAAGATAATCCACATAACGTCATGAAAATTTTCGGAATAAGATACAAATCAGTGGAAACAAACGAACTGTATATGTTTTTAACGATATATTTTTTTAGTGGATTGACGAAGTGTCCGCAACTTTCGGATTATTGGAGTACAGACGATATATATGCACTGGTTCTCCAGTTTTTCATAAATCTGTTATGAGCCGAAATCGTTTTTATCTATTCTAAAATGTATTAGATTTTCACTCTAGAACTTGCAAAATGTGATGCACCGCTCAGCCGATTTGACGTTTTCATGGGTCTTATAAGAAAAACTTGTCAAAACTTGGTCGATGAGGGTCCATTTTTGCAATAGATGAAAACTTATGTTGTATAAAGGCCGACTACATTTTCGCCAGTACATAAAAACCAAAAGGAGTCGATTTGGCATTAAAATTTGTTCTCTGTGCCCTAGTGCATCTGAACTTCGAGGATACACTGGAATTTTTGCATATGTATATATATATATATATATATATATATATATATATATATATATATATATATATATATATATATATATATATATATATATATAAAAGGAACAGAACACCTTCCTTTTTCTGAGAAAATAGTAGTTCACATTTACCAGAATCTACTGAACAATAATCGTGAAGTCATTGTTGACAATTGTTATACATAAGTTCGTCCTTGCGAGTTTCTATTGACACAGGAAATCTGCTTCATTATAACAAGCCACAACATATTGAGTTCTATAATAAAAATATGAGCAGTCGATTCAGTGGACCTAGATACTGAACCGTACAGTCCTCTGAGGAAATCCTACACTTGGTTTACCAAAGTGGTTCTTTATCTTATACATCTGACGCTACTGAACTCCAAGATACTTTACAAACAAGCTAACAAAAGCAAATTTCAATGTATAAATACACAAAACTATGCTGAGCTACACTTATGAAATATAGTAAAGGATACTAAGAAATGAATGGTAAAATAAACCTTCATTTTCCAAGGCCTTACATGCAATGGCCGAGTTTCCAAAAAAGTTGAATAAAACGGTACTGATCATTTAGTGTTTGACCATTTCAAAAGCAGTCTTTGAACTTCACATCTAGAATTTGACCATGTAAATGTTAGCAAGTGATCAAGGTTGTGGTTATTAGATTATTAATTTTTAAAATGTGTAATAAACGATATAATTTTAGAATAATATTTATTCAAAATGTAGATAACTCATTTTAATTTTATATACTTCGCTGAGATCAAGTTGAACACATAAATCGCAGTTAACAATTTCCGCTCCATTGTATCCACGTATGGATATTTTTAGGTATACCAAAATTTACCACAATATCCACAGGTGCATATTCATAAATGGAGCATTAACGCATGGGCATGGATATCCATATGTAGATAAATTTTTTGTTTCTTTATTAAATTTTTTAAATTATGTAATTAACTAATGGTCAACGTTAACTGTAGTGGTGGTAATTCAACGGCCATTAAAGTTCGTTATTTAATGCATATTTAATTATTTTCAAGGTACAAACAATAATAATAAAATTATAAAATTCGGTCCTGTCCAAAAGTTTCGCTTAGGTCAATTACGTTTGGATGGCGCGCGGCGTACGTTTGTACGTGTCGATGTTTCTTGTTTCTTTAGTATTGATTTATGCTTCGATGCATAGGGTTGCTCTAGTTTTGCTGATTACTTGTGTTTTCCGTAAATAAATATTTATAAAAATGGATTCAGACTTCGACTCTGATAGTGACGTGAGTTATACTATATCATATAGTGGCTCCAGCAATTTAGAGGCTAGTTATTCATCAACGGATAAAGAAGAAGTCATCGATGCGGTACAGATGGGCGATTGGATGACTATTATGGATCCGTTCGAAGACAAGCCTCCTAGAGGTATACCCGAACATCAGTGTGACTACCACTTTCACCCAGCTATTGACTTTCAAGATTGTACGGATCCCCTCAACTGTTTTGAAGCATTTGTAAGTCCTAATATTATCAAAAAACTTTGCGAATGGACCGTTAAAAGAGCTGATACATATTTTGAAGATAATCCACATAACGCCTTGAAGGTTTTCGGAATAAGATACAAATCAGTGGAAACAAACGAAATGTATGTGTTTTTAGCGCTACATTTTCTTAGTGGATTGACGACGTGTCCGCAACTTTCGGATTATTGGAGTACAAACGACATATATTCACTGGTCCTCCAGTTTTTCATAAATCTGCTATGAGCCGTAATTGTTTTTTATCTATTCTAAAATTTATTAGATTTTCATCACTAGAACTAGCAAAACGTGATTCACCGCTCAGCAGATTTGGCGTTTTCATGGGTCTTATAAGAGAAAATTGTCGATTCGGGTCCAGTTTTTGCAATAAGTGAACAACTTACGTTATATAAAGGCCGACTACACTTTTGCCAAAAGGAGTCGTTTTGGCATCAAAATTTTTTCTCTGTGCCCTAGTGCATCTGAACTTCGAGGATACACATGGAATTTTTGCATATATATCGGCAAGGATATATATACAATGTGTCCTAAATTCGCTTCTCTATAAAGGGATCTCGGCTTCTGTTATACTTACGGCAAAGGTTAAATGGGGAAAGTTTTAGAGGATATCCGGTTTCAGATTTACGATCGGTCAATTGGTTTTGAAAATATCGGCGAAAAACCGAAAATGGCGGATTTCGTTTTTCGCCAGTAAATCCGAAATGGTTAATTTGACAGCTGTCACAATGTGAGATTATTCGGACACTTTTTTAAGACGAATAAGATGGCGTGTATGACATGTCACAATCGTCTTTTGTTATCCCACAATCTGCCTCAACTTTCATTTTTCTTATTACCGCCATATTGGATTTTTCAATTTTTTGAAAGAGCGCAATATTTCAGTTTAGTGATGTCTCACAACTGCATAAAAGATTAGAGTTTCATCGAAATATCACACTTTCTAAAGTTAGGTCTTATTTATTATTACTAGGTCATAATTTATTTGTCGCAAAATAACATTAATAAATAATGTATAAAATTCTTTGAATTTTCAATAAAACATAAAATTAAATAACGACCTCTCAACAAGACAGATGTTTTGGGACAAATTTCCAGCTATGAGTGTGTTAAAAATAAAGCCAGAAAAATCGTCATTAATTTAATTAATACTTGAACCTTTGAACAACCTACAATAAAATTACAATTAATTTACAGATTTGCAAAATGACGTCCATTTACATCGAGACATTTTTGACAATTGATGACTGTTTTTCGTACAACCCTAGCAAGTGTATTTCCATTAACACTATTTCTAAATGTATCCAAAACTCTCTGTCTCAGGATTTCTATGGTCGCAGGAGGATCAAACTCGTAGACCTAATTCTTTGTGTGACCCCAGACGTAGAAATCCAAGGGCGAAAGGTCAGGGGATCTAGGAGGCCAAGATATTGGACCATTTAATGCAATAATTCTTTCGTCAAACTGCTCCCTTAAGAAGTTCCTGACTTGAATAGTGTTATGTGCCGGACATCCATCCTGTTGAAACCAGGTTCTTCTGAACTCATCTTCGGTGAGAGTAGCTCATAAAGCCGGCACAACCTGTTTCGCAAAAGCTCTAGGTACCTCTGTCCGTTTAAGTTATAGTCAAACAAAAATGCTCCTATAAGTCGATTTCCTGCAATGATTAATAATTTATAATACATAGGTACCCAATTAAAATAGGTAAGTTAGATTAAATTACCAATAATCCCACACCCAACGTTACTTCCAAATCTGGTCTGTAGACGTCTCTCTGCCACTTCGTGAGGGTTTTCTACAGCCCAATGATGAATGAATTAAAAACTCCACAATTCGTAAACCTACTCTCATCAGACCACAAGACATGATTAACAAAATCGGGATTTTCATTACACATTCTAGTATACCACTCGCAGAAGCGCATTCGTCTTGGAAAATCAGTTTCCTTAAGTCTTTGAACTATTGTGAGTTTGTATGGATAGTAGTTATTCTTTTTTAACACTCTTTGTACCGTTGATTTTGACACACGAATTTCCCATTCTACCGTTCTTACCGATGCACTGGGGTTTTCGTTGACAGCTTGTAAAATGTTTCTGTCACGATTTTCATTATCAATATTGTATCCGCTTTTAGGTTGTTCGAAGGCCCCATAGTTAATTAAATTAATTACAATTTTTCTGAAGTGGGTTTTATGAGGCTGCCGTCGTTCGGGGTACATCTCCAAACACCTCGCTGAGGTAATGTCGGGGTTTCTGTTTGACTGCAAGTAAAGCGCTAACATGCCAAACTTTTCTTCATTTGAATAGGGAATACCGGCCATTTTCAATAGGCTTTTACAATTTGTGTGTCACGTTTATGATTTTAATGACAGAAAAGCGTACTACTTATGAAAACACTACTTTGAATTATTTAACGTCAAAGTCAGAGCCACCTTATATCGAAAAAATGAAACCCAATTTTACTGACAAATAAATCATGTCCTACTAATAATAATAAATAAGACCTAACTTTAGAAAGTGTGATATTTCGATGAAACTCTAATCTTTTATGCACTTGTGAGACATCACTAAACTGGAAATATTGCGCTCTTTCAAAAAATCGAGAAATCCAATATGGCGGCAATAAGAAAAATGAAAGTTGAGGCAGATTGTGGGACAACAAAAGACGATTGTGACATGTCATACACGCCATCTTATTCGTCTTAAAAAAGTGTCCGAATAATCTCACATTGTGACAGCTGTCAAATTAACCAATTCGGATTTACTGGCGAAAAACGAAATCCGCCATTTTCGGTTTTTCGCCGATATTTTCAAAACCAATTGACTGATCTTAAATCTGAAACCGGATATCGAACGCTCTAAGCTTCCTCTAAAACTTTCCCCATTTAACCTTTGCCGTAAGTATAACAGAAGCCGAGATCCCTTTATAGAGAAGCGAATTTGGGACACATTGTATATATATATATATATATATATATATATATATATATATATATATATATATATATATATATATATATGACATATCGCACATACCAGGAGCAGAACACCTTCCTTTTTCTAAGAAAATAGTATTTCATATTTCCAGAATCTTCTGAACAATAACCGTGAAGTCATTCTTGACAATTGTTATACATAAGTTCGTCTTTGCGAGTTTCTGTTGACACAAAAAACTTTCCTTACCGCCACCATCCGAACAAATAGGGGTGTTCCAAAAGCGTTAACGTCAGTTCCATTACAAAATCAACAATCATGTTTTGTTCGCAAGGATACGCTTCTTTTAGTTGGATACAATGACTAGAAATATGTTTACCTTTTAACTAGTGAACATACCGCTGGATTTTGCGAGAAACAACGATATGTAGCTGGAGGAAATCTGCTTCAATATAACAAGCCACAACATATTGAGTTCTATAATAAAAATATGGGAGCAGTCGATGCAGTGGACCTAGATACTGAACCGTACAGTCCTCTGAGGAAATCCTACACTTGGTTTACCAAAGTGGATCTTCATCTTATACATCTGACGCTACTGAACTCCAAGGTACTTTACAAACAAGCTAACAAAAGGCAAATTTCAATGTATAAATATACAAAACTATGCTGCCGAGCTACACTTATGAAATATAGTAAAGGATACCAAGAAATGAATGATAAAAATAAACCTTCATCTTCCAAGGCCTTGCATGCAATGGCCGAGTTTCCAAAAGAAGTTGGGAAGAAAAGAGCGCTACGAAAAGTTTGTGCTATTTGCACGAGACGTGGAGTACGTAAATTAACAAGAAAATGTTGCGTTGGTTGCCCAAAAAAGCCTGGACTCTGTTTAGCGGAACATTTTGAGATTTTTCATAAATAATGTTTTTTTTACCATGTTGTGTTGCTTCATTTTTTAAATTTTGTACTGTTTTGTATTGGTTTTTAAAATAAATAGATTAAAACCAATGTGTGTATATATTAAACAATAAATTTTTTTAATGATATGTGGATATTTTGGTGCAGATATTGATATCCATGCGTGGATATTCTGGTGTAGCAATATATCCACATGTGGATATAATGGTAGATTAAATTGATAAACAAATTTAAAATGTTTAAAATATTTAATTGATCTACATATGTAAATATTTCCGTTATTCAAGATCATAGCTTACTTAAAATCAGTTTTTCATAAAAAAATTATCTAGTAGAAAGCCCTATACCTGAAAAAACTAGGCTGGAGCGGAAGGAGTTAAATAATAGCAACCTCTGATGTCTAGTATAAGCATATTAGACCTAATTTTGGCCCTAGACGGAAAAGCTGATTCCTTCTTGAATATGTTCCTTAGGTCCCTCAGTACTCTCCCAAAAAAAATCTCTAACAATCTGACGTGCGTAACCTCCTTAAACTTTGAAAAAATGGCCGCATCCTGATTTTTTTTTAAATTGCATTTCTCGGGAACGGACTGTCATAAAAAGCACCCCGTTAGTACTAAAATGCGTGTTTCTTGCAGGAGGACCAGTTAGAACCACATACTTACAATAAAAGTCAAATTTCATCAAAAAATTTAAAAAAACTTTTTTTTTGAGGCATTAAATTTTGTTCTATAAAAAGTCAAGCTAACGATGTGCGTAATGTTTTAGAAAAAAAACAGGTTTCTCATTAATAAATAGTTATTTGAAGTTGATACGATTTAAATATAATTATTGGAAGGCTCCGTCTCGACGACTGTTGTCGAGCCGCACTGGCCGCAGCTTTTCGCTGGCGAGCTGCGCGACAAGTTGGCGCCTGTCTCTCAACAGCGATCTCAGAGCGTTCTACACGATCTGAGAGTTGTCTCTGTTATATTTAATGTGTTTTATGAAGTGCAAACTTTTCACAGGGATGAAATATATTGTTAGCAAGTGAAGATTTACGTGTTCATCAACTCATCACTACGATTTGTGAAACTGTTTAGCGGTAAGTAATGAAGTTTTATTTTCTAGAAAAGATGTGTAAGATCAGCAAATCCAAGCTTTGTTCTCAACGATGGAGATCTGTTACTATTTGAACTATGTTCTTCGTAATTACGCAAAAAATGTCACCGTAGTTTTCGACGGGTATGAACCAAGTATGAAAGACGCAGTGCATAAGAGGCGACCTGCAGGAAAGTCAGCTGCGAGAGTTGAAGTAACTTCGTCGAACGCCCTGACTTCCAAAAAAGCAATTTTTATCGAAAGAACAAGAAAAGTTTCCTTAACCTGATTTCACGCAGTTCCCTGTTTTTCACGCCTCAAGTGACGCAGATGTCTTGATTGATGAAACGGCGAGAACCCAAGCGGAAGCAAAACGAGTAGCTGTCGTCGTAAGCGCCGACTCCGACCTACTAGTACTCATCGCTGCTCTGACACAACCCCAAAGTGCCGTGTACATGTTCGTTCCAATTAATTCCACCACCGCTGCAGTGATGTACATGATGGCCTAGGTACTATGACTAAACAAATGTCGAAGTGGTCTGTCTTGTACTACAATGTTCGGTAGATGTGGTGGGGAATCGTGTTTGAACCGTAGTGAACCAATCACTGAGGAAGACGGCCCCGACGGTAATCTCGAAGACGGTTGTGAACGCGAAAATATTGTGATACGGAAGCCGTAAAAAGGAGGAAAGCTTATGATTGTAATTGCAATTCCTGTTTTTTTTTCTATACCACGATAGATTATGTACATGAATTGTTTTTTTAACACATTTAACCTTAAAATACGATCTCATTTTAAAATAAAAACGAAGGACGAAAATAGAATGTCTATGTATTTTCGATCCTGAGTTATCACGATTTGAAAAACTCCAAGATGGCGAACGATTTTTTTAAAAGGTAAGAGTAGTTTACCGGAAATCTGAGTTAAAAAATGTTTTAATCTATTCTCTAATGCAAATCTTAAATTTTAGCGCAAACAGGAATTTTATATGACTGTCCGTTCCGCAGTAATGGCCATTTTAGGGAATTCCAATATGGCACCCGATGTTAAGGGTGTTCTTGACTTTTATTGTAAAAATTTCATTGTAGTTGATTCTCCTACATGAACAACGCACTTTAGTGCAAACGGCGAGATTGTATAAGAGTCCGTTCTCGAGAAATAACCATTCCGAAATAAATCAAGATGCGGTCATTTTCTCCCAATGTAAGGAGGCTCCCATGTCAGATTTTTGGCGATTTTTCTGGAGAAGCTCAGTGAGACTCAAGGAACATATTCCAGAGGGAATCAGCTTTCTAACAATTTTTTCCGTCTCCAACCCTAATTTACCTATACTAGCCCTTAAAGATAAAATCGTATTTAAAAACAATAACTATACTCTGTCCCATCTTATTTTGTTATATAGCAGGCCATGGAAATCTAGGGAGAGTGTAGTAGAACCGTCAAAGAAACAAAAAATTACTACCGTAGCATGACTTTTGAAAATTGTACGTTATATTTTTAAAGTGAAACTAATGCAGCGTTGCGACATTAGTTTTTCACGCTATGTAGCCATTGAATCTTTAGTAACCTATTTAAAAAGAAGTAAATTTGAATCTTCACACATTGATCGTCTATTACCTACATAAAACGGACATTTTACATTCTTTACATTGATCACAAATGACAACATCGTGTCTTATATAATACAATGAGACGTTTTGTTAACCAAATCTCCGTAAAAGCTAATAAAAATGCCTTCTCCTTTTTTCATTCTTCCAAAAAGGAGTATGCAGGAAATCCAGAGCGCAGTTTGATAAGTAATCCATTGTGAACATTTGCTTTCATGCAGAAATTTGCTGCGTCGTTCTTTTCTTGACGGTTACGTACACATGAAAGTAAATAATCAGAAATGTATCCATTTAAGTCGTAGCTAAATTGAATTGACCACAACATTGCTGCTTTCGTATCCACAAAACCTGATAAAAACCAAATATTTAAATGTATTTTTACTAAAATTTTGATGCAACACAGCGGAGTCTTATTCCAACTGCACTATATGACCAGAAGAATCTGAATCCATATTACTATCTGAATCTGAATTACATTCTCCTAATTCTATAATACCAGGTGAGATATTTTCAATTGAAGAATTTCCCATATGTTTCTCCCAATCACTTGAAATAATCTTCTCCATGTGCACACAAAAATTTTACCACATTGTTGGAGAACATTTGGATAAAGCATCAACCATAATTTCTGAAACCTATCTTAGGATGGAAATTCAGAACTTATTTACTTATTGTAATAGTTTTTACAAAAACCCCATTAGTGGAGTTGATCGACCTATTTCCACAGTTTCTATATTATAAGTGTTTTGTAACTGTGGTTTCCTATTAGTGGAGTTGATCGACCTATTTCCATAGTTTCTGTATTATAAGTGTTTTGTAACTGTAGTTTCCTATTAGTGGAGTTGATAGGCCTATTTCCACAGTTTCTGTATTATAAGTGTTTTGTAACTGTGGTTTCCTATTAGTGGAATTGATCGGTCTATTTCCACAGTTTCTGTATTATAAGTGTTTTGTAACTGTGGTTTCCTATTAGTGAAGTTGATCGGCCTATTTCCACAGTTTCCGTATTATAAGTGTTTTGCAACTGTGGTTTACTATTAGTGGAGTTGATCGGCCTATTTCCACAGTTTCTGTATTATAAGTGTTTTGTAACTGTGGTTTCCTATTAGTGAAGTTGATCGGCCTATTTCCACAGTTTCCGTATTATAAGTGTTTTGCAACTGTGGTTTACTATTAGTGGAGTTGATCGGCCTATTTCCACAGTTTCTGTATTATAAGTGTTTTGTAACTGTGGTTTACTATTAGTGGAGTTGATCGGCCTATTTCCACAGTTTCTGTATTATAAGTGTTTTGTAACTGTGGTTTCCTGTTAGTGGAGTTGATCGGCCTATTTCCACAGTTTCTGTATTATAAGTGTTTTGTAACTGTGGTTTCCTATTAGTGGCGTTGATCGGCTTATTTCCACAGTGTCCGTATTATAAATGTTTTATAACTGTGGTTTCCTATTAGTGGAGTTGATCGGCCTTTTTCCACAGTTTTCGTATTATAAGTGTTTTGTAACTGTGGTTTCCTATTAGTGGAGTTGATCGGCCTATTTCCACAGTTTCCGTATTATAAGTGTTTTGTAACTGTGGTTTCCTATTAGTGGAGTTGATCGGCCTATTTCCACAGTTTCTGTATTATAAGTGTTTTGTAACTGTGGTTTCCTGTTAGTGGAGTTCATCGGCCTATTTCCACAGTTTCTTTATTATAAGTGTCTTGTAACTGTGGTTTCCTATTACTGGAGTTGATTGGCCTATTTCCACAGTGTCCGTATTATAAGTGTTTTGTAACTGTGGTTTCCTATTAGTGGAGTTGGTCGGCCTATTTCCACAGTTTCTGTATTATAAGTGTTTTGTAACTGTGGTTTCCTATTAGTGGAGTTGATCGGCCTATTTCCACAGTTTCTGTATTATAAGTGTTTTGTAACTGTAGCTTCCTATTACTGGTGTTGATCGGCCTATTTCCACAGTTTCTGTATTATAAGTGTTTTGTAACTGTGGTTTCCTATTAGTGGAGTTGATTGGCCTATTTCCAAAGTTTCTGTGGAAATAGGCCGATCAACTCAGCTAATAGAAAACTACAGTTACAAAACACTTATAATACGGAAACTGTGGAAATAGGCCGATCAACTTAATAGGAAACCACAGTTACAAAACACTTATAATACAAGAATCCCACGTCATTTCAATAGGGTTACGTTGATAATGGTAAGGAGGAAATCGTAAAACTTCGTACCCATGCTTAACAATCAAAATATTAGCAACTATCATTTTTTCCTCTACACCTAAAAGGTAGAGTTTAATTCCTTAACTGTTTTTTTTGTAATTTGGCTTTTAATTTCCACGTCGTTCGTGACCAGCTACACTCCTGCAACTGATATGTAGTGGCTTGTCTAACTGTACCGAATGATACGGTTTAGACAGCGTAGGAATCAGCTGTTTAATTTCACAATTTTGAAACCGGTTTCCATTCATAGTTTATGATAATCCCGATCCTCGTTCCCTGAAGCGAGTCAATAGTCATAGTTTTCTAAAACCCTAAATTACACCCAGTGCGTAAAATGGTATACTTTTTACCTTCAATTTTAATTTTGGACGTATTACTTTTGGTGTCAGAATCGTGCACCCAATGATGGACATTAGAACCATTTTGATAAATCCACGCTTCGTCTTACATCACCTTAAATTTTCCAACTTTGTGCTCTTTGCGATGACTTTTGGTCAATTCCATATGAGACGTGAACATCATATCCGTTACTTAAATAGACCACACAGCACGATTATTTTTGACAGGGCGGCGACAAATTGGCTTCTGGTCATTTTGACAAATGGGAGTACCACTACAGAAAGAAATATCTTGGCCTGTTCTAATGCAAAATAAGATGGGACAGAGTATACGTTTGAAGTATTTCATTAAATGACAGTTATTTCATGAACATCTCGCTTATTTTGGTTTTGCAATCTTTTTGAGAAGGTCTTTAAGATCATACTATAAAATGTCATCTCGTTTTGGTCATTTTCAATTTATACAGCTAGAGGCCATGGTCTTAACTTTTACTTCCTTAGCATTTTTCTCTAAAACTTGACTAGGAAACTCGTTACCATTATATTTAACAACACAATAATTTCCTAACGCAATACTGTCCGATTGACCCTAATGTTTTGATTTCATCATCACTTCAGGGTTTGTGTTCAACCTTTTCAGTATTCTTTGTTTCCTCTCCTTCTTCGTTTTCTCTTGCATTTCAATTGGTAATGGTACATTTGCTATTCTAAGAATGAGGCTACCGTAGGGACGTTTTCTCTCATTTTTCGTTTTAAAGATTTAGCCATAGATTTATCTGGCCAAAAAAACGAGTTTTTGAAAGGATATAGGTATTTTGAAAATTGGTTTACTTATTACAAGGTCTTCGACTTGGTTTTGGTCAGTCGATTTTTGAGGAGTATGTTTTCGATTTGTCTGTAAACCCCGAATTTTAATTAACTACAACTTCTTGATTGTGTTCAGTTAATTTTCTCGTGGATCCCTTTTGCTCCTACGAGGTGTAATAGCATTATTACACATGCCGAATGTTGCAATTAATCTATGGTCACATCTGGGTAAGTGTTCAAATCAGCTAATTCGGCACTAATGCAACTGTCCAACTCTTATGGTATTGGTAGTAACTCTCTAACCAATTTGTTCTTCTATGTGGGTGTTAACTCTAAAATTTGAATTTGGTCATAGGTTTCGCATTTATGGCACGGTATTTCTTCACCAGTGTAGTTTCCTTCTAAATAATTTTCTCGGTTTTCTCTCTGATACCTGAGTATGGGGCTGATTTGCTGGGTACACTATCTGTCTATACGTCTACAGTTATTTCGTGGTTATTTGCTCCATCTTTATTAGCAAAATATTTTTGTAGCTCATTATTTTGCAGTATGCCTTCTTCATCGGCTTTTTCTTTATCATGAACCTGTACTTCTTTCTCACTTGTGAATTTTTGGCGTTTCAATTTTACACATGTCCATAGCTAAAACAAACTTGAGTCTTCTGTAGATCCTTCCCAACGTTTTATATTTATTTTGCACCTTCTGAATTAGTCGTGCATTTATGTAATTGACGAGATTTAGCGCTTTGTTTTCTTCAAATGCCTTAAAGGTATCTTAGAGGTTTGTTTCTTTTTTATTCATGGTATCTAGAGCAGCCTTTATTGCAGTAACAAACTGTTCTTGGTTTACGTTTTCATCTAGATTTTGTATTTTCCGCCGGTGAACTGCCTCTTTCCATTTTGACTTCAACGGACAAAAATCCAACGTCCAACGGTTGTATATAATATGTGTTGCATTTGAATGCAAACGTAGTCAATGGTCTGATATTGACTATTGCAGCAAAACCTGCTCAAGGCTAGTATACAATGTGACATGTTCATCTACAAACAAACTGGTGGGTAACTCTATATTCGATTCAATTTTTATTTGTAGTCCAAATTCAATGCGATAAATATTACTAAGGTGTAATTTTTGAATCAGTGCATGCACGTCTTCAATTTCTTCCCCACATATATGTATATAAAAAAACAATCTACTTTTTTATGACACAATTAGTGTACTAATTAAGTAAACTTATAAGAGTGAGAGATATTTTGTTGGAAAAATAATTTTTTTTTCATATTTGATCTAATTCTTATGAAACAATAATATCTGGTATGGAACAACCCAGCCTTCCAACCTACAAAATGGAAGTTAAAGGAAGTGAAACAATACATTTCTTTAATGTAGTTAGACTGGCATGACACTAGATTATAAACCATAGACATATTAAAAACTTACCTTGCCTATAATACAATATATTCTTTCACTATCAATCAAGTAAGTAGCACTTACTGTATGTCGTTCTAGGAAAGTAACTTAAATTTACACAATCTCTATAAGTTGGGATGACAACAGTGATATAATATTATTTCCCTAGGGTAGTGAATGTTGATATTGTTAAAAAGTGACTATCACCTTAACTTAATTATTTATTAATACTAATTGTAAACGTACAATCTGTACAATTGTTTATAGTTAAAAATCTATTAGAAGCCATATGTTCAAAGATTTGCGCATTATTGGAAATGTTTAAGTCAAAATGTTTTTCATCAAGTGACAAACGGTTACTATAGTGCCAAAGAAAAGACTACCACTTAATTTTGCTACAATGGCATGAGATTCTCCTAATGAATTTTTGTAATAAAATCATAAAATAATTGTTAATAGACAACATAACGTGTTGATAGTAAAAAAAATAATGTGCGCTCGGGATTCAAATAATGCTCCGTTGAGTAAATCCTACTTCCCTTCTAAAGTAATATACTATTATTTGTTATTCATTCGTGAATTATGTTAAGAATGTGAATTTATGATAAAAATTTATTTAAAATGACATTTCTAAATATTTAGTCAGCCGTGTCTTCAAGTATTACCGCGACGACGGGTAATTATCAAATTACGGTCACATATACACATACTAATTAATGATAGTTGACTAATGACAACGTAATGAAAATTAGAACTGTTGCGTAATATATATAAAAGAAAACGATTATTGGCCGTATTTTTTTATAAATAAACTCGAGATATTGGGTATCGGCTATAAAATCTTAGGAAAACTCTTTATATAATTTTAATCAAATTTTCGCTTGTGTTTACAAGCTTCATCAGGACACAACTAAGAATAACAAAATTATTAAATTACAATGAAGGCTTAATTAAATCTTAATGTACTTACATCTAAGAGTAATTTTTGATTATAGTTGTAAATATAAATAATTATGACGTGTAGCAACCGGTTATTAAAAACAATATGTCAATTAGAATGTAAACTAGGATAACTAAATTATATTAAAAAAGGCCATCTTAAATCAAGTGTGTAACAAGTATGTAAGCTTATAACTATATGAGAGGTGATTCTTCTTGATTTTGATGGAGTGAATGATGTAATTTAAAGTTTTTGTAAATTAAGAACAGACCCGCATAGCTATTATTTAAATTATTAGTGTCTGATCTAAAATTCATGGTTTCATTATTGTTAATATGAAACATTTCAAGAAAGAGCCTATCGTTATAGTTGTCAGCTTTGTCAATAATTGTTACTTCATTAAATCTAATCAAATGGTCTAAATTGTTACTGTGAACTGCCAGAGCACATCTTGGTCTTTGTAATTTACAATCACTTTTATGTAGAGTGAGCCTACCTTTAAGCCAATTGCTTGTATGTCCTATGTAACACAAATTATGTTAGATTTAAATTCGGTTGGTGTCTTATCTTTAAGTTTGGAAAATATATTATATTAAATAAATTATGTTAGATTTAAATTCTGTTGGTGTCTTATCTTTAAATTTTGAAAATATATTTTCAAAGGATAAGACACCAACAGAATTTAAATTTTTAAATAGTTCCGTACTGGAAATGCATAATGCGGTGGAGCGCCATCTTGCTGAAACCAAATTCTCTCATCCAAGTCATTTGGATGGTTATTTGGAAATAGTCCCCTTAAATTTTGGAGCCGGTCATCCGTGAGCATAGAAAGATATAACTGCCGACTAAGATTAGCATTCAGAAAAAATTACTCTACCACTCGATCTCCAATAATCTCAGCCCATGAGTTTAATTTTTGTGGGTGTTGCGTGAGGATTTCCCGCATCCAATGGGGGTTGTGGTTAGACCAATAACGACAACTGTGATGATTCACTTCACCATGCAAAGAGAAAGTACATTCATCCGAAAGGAGAATCCATTCCAACTGTATGTGACCATGGTCAATGAAGTCTATTATTCGTTCACAAAACTCACTTCGTCGGTCTGGTTTTCATCATTCAATTCTTGTAGCATTTGCATCTTGTAAGGGTGCATCTTTGCAGTTTTTAAAACCTTTAAAACAGTTCTATGACTGACCTCATTATCCAACAAAACGTTCAGTTTTGTATTTTCGTCAACTGCCTCTCTTCTTTGTCTTGGCAAATTACTAACATGACCCAATCCACTACAGCGCCTTTCTACTTTGCTAATTGTGCCTTGAGAAAGCCGGGGTAAATCGGGATGATTCGCTTGAAATAATTCAGCTACCTCAGCTTGAGTGCCACTTCGGTCACCATATCCGATCATCATTAATATGTCAGTGCGAAGGACTTCCGTTAAGTAAGACATCCTAAATAATTTACTACGATGTGAAGATCTGAAAACTACACTAGAAGAATTATTTACTTAAATAAACGAGCAAAGAAAAATACAAGGAACAGACAATATTGTATTTACTAATGTGAATGCTAACAAATCAAGCAGGTAACTAAAATCGAGATTAAAACGGAGAAGATTAAGAGGGTTTTTCATCAACGATAAGACTTGGCTTGCTGAGATAATAAATGCACGTTTTTAATACGGCACATTTTTATCTACCGACCATTCTGGCATTGTCGAAATTAAAAAGCATTTAATGAGTGTAAGAAACACAGAAGATAAAGATTTTTTCCTTCAACGATAAGATCAGACGATAATAAATGTATGCACCACAACGGTACATTTTTACCTACCGACATTTCAATCAATTTCGAAATCAAATACCTTTGAGCCAGAGAAATTTGTTCATTTAGGTTTTTTCACTTTATTTTTCAAATCCCGAGAAAATAAATACTGCGTTGTATTCCTCTTAACACAAGCTTTCACACGGTGTATCATTTGACTTACCCTTACATTTGAAAAAACAGTTAGGGGTGGCTTCACCCCCGGGGGTGGATATATGAAGAAACTGTAACTCCCTGATTGAGGGCTGGAAACAATTATAAAGAATGCCCATCACGATTTTTCTCCCGGACTTCACCCCTTTGAGTTACAGAATTTATTCCACTTAGCGTATCCACCCTGTATATACTACATTGGTAATATTACTTAATTGGTAGTTCAAGCCGATTCGTTCTATTAATCTAGCATTCACCTCAATTTTAGATGTTTTAAAATGTGAATTTAGGTAAACATGTATCGATAATGTTATTTAAAGAAACTATTAAACACCGTGCAAGAACACATTGTCACTCTACTAAATTACAATTTTCATTTTAGAAAATTAGAGGACAATGAAATGACATCGGAAATACCGTTTATCGATGGTGCAAGAGATTTACATACATTTTACACTTAGTGCCTTAATCATTTTCGTGAATTAATGATAGCATGTACAAGTTGCCAACTGTGACTCAAATATAAAACAGAAACTTACGATATACCGAATATCAATTGTTTCACACTGTGTATATATTAGATTAAACATTATTTTCGGTAATTCATTATGAGCTTTCTGTTGTAGTTGAAGGCATGTTCATTTAGTACATAAAGAATAAGTTATTAGATAATAACTTTGGATATGATTTAATCTAGCAATATGTTACAACGTGACCAATCTCAAGTGTACTGTAGTGGTATGACAAAAATCCCTAGTTGTTAATATTGTTGTGTTTTGCAGTTGGCTGCTTTGGATTTTTAGTGTGATTTTAGTCGTTTTAATTTATGTCAGTTTATGTCATATTATACCTTCGTTTTTCACTTTTGTATTTTCTTGAGTTATTTACAAACTATCTATATCAAGACAAATTACATATTCTGAATTTCAAATTGTGATATCGAATTTAATCGTCATGCCGCTTTCAATCGAACTCGACACATTCATTGTTGTGGCTCATTTTCGTAGCGGCTTCCAAGATGGTAATGGGCAATGGCATTATTCATTGCAATCATGCATCGATCAATTTACTGTTGAGTACCCAAATCAAAATATTAGTTACGAAACATTTAGTCAACATCGTAATCGATCATGGAAACTGGTAGTGTTTTAAAACGCAAACGTGAAGCTTCGGCTACTGTCTTAACACAAGACACGTTAGCAGATATCCAAGCAAGGATGAATGCAAGCTCTAATAAATCTTTGCGAAAACTATCTGCACAAACACGTATGAAAAATTTTACCATACAAACATAATTTTACATAAATAATTTTTAGGTGTATCCTATGGAAGTGTCCACACTGCAGTAAAGAAGAATTTACATTTGTACTCGTACAAGGTGTCGGTATTACAACTGTTGCGAGATAGAGATTTTCAGGTTAGAGTAAACTACTGCAATGGTTCAACAATACGATGAACCATGATTTACTGGATGTATCTTTTTTTCTGATGAAGCTTGGTTTCATCTGTCCGGTTACATAAATAGCCAAAATTATCGTACGTGGTCTGCAGAAAATCCACATGTATTTCGAGAAACTACTTTACACCCTATCAAGGTCGGTGTCTGGATAGCAATGTCGCGACAACGAATATTTGGACCAGTATTTTTCGAAGGCACAATTACTGCGGCAAGACACAGGAAAATACTTTTAGAACCATTTATTAATAATTTGGATGATCGTGAATTACGAAACGGGTATTTCCAGCATGACTCCGCTACCCCACATATTGCACAGGCTACAATTAATTATTTACGAGACTTCTTTGAACATAGAATCATTAGTGTAAATCGTTGGCCACCAAATTCACCAGACTTGACACCGTTAGACTTTTTTCTTTTTGGTTATTTAAAAAACAAAGTGTTCAGCAGAAGATTGCATACTCTTCAAGAATTGCGAGATGCTATAACTCATGAAGTTCATAATATTGGTGCCGAAATGTTAAAAAATGTATTTGCGAATATGCAACGTAGGGCGAACTATTTTACTATTAAACTATTTAATGGCGGTCATTTTGAACATATGCTGTAAAGCAAAGTGTGATAACTAATGTGTACCTAAGGAGTTAAAAAAAAATTGTAAAAGACATTGTCATTCCATAAACATGTACTGTAAATTTTATTTAATTATAATCCAATTATAACATTGAAATACTTAAGACTCATTATTTTGTAATGATTTAATCCAATCATTAAATAATATTTTATTTATTTTGTTGTATTTTATAGGAATGCAGTCTAATCAAATACAAAATAGTCATTATTTAAATTAAGGTAACATTTTATAATATGTATAAATTAATGTCCTTCATACAGATTTGAAACTGATCGCAGTTTTTACTCGAACCATGCTCTAGAGTAGCTAGAGCAATACAGCTTCTTACCAACCTATCAGTGGTACCAACTTAAATATTTTGATCACGTGGTATACACTTGAGATTGATCACTCTGTACATCAATTTTATGCTACACACTGTGTCCACATTTCAATGCTCACCATTGGTATCTCGGTTATTAAAAGAGATAGGGCAACGATTAAATGGGAATGTTTTGCAGAATTCAGTGCTCACAATAAATCTAATTTGAAATTCACCCTAATTTTTTTCAATTTTGAGATATTTGGAAAAAACAAAATTTGCCAATTTCAATTTTCCTCAATAACTCGATAACGCCTAACCTTTACGTTATTCAGACACTTTTTTAAGATAAATTTTGCGGTGTAAACAGAAACACCCGATTTTCAATTACTTCCTGGTTATTAGCGGTACCTTTTGTTTTTCTTACGGTGGCCATATTGGATTTTTGGTTAGTTAGGTAGTACTTAAAAAGAGCTTGTTAAAGAGGTATAACACAAAATTAAAGTAAATTAAATTAATCTCCAGTATGATATTAGTAAGCTTCGAAATTAAACACCAATGAGAAATGAAAGAGAAAAAGATTTGTAATACTGTAAAATAACGAAATATAAGAAAAATCATCAAAGTAAAAAGTAAGGAAACAGTACTCAAAGTTCAGTCACTTCAAAAAGCTGTTCAATACGACGACCATTCTGTTCCACACACTTTTGACACCTTATTCTAACAGAGTTACAAACTCTACAAAGTGTGTTTTCGATAGCACATCCAGCACTCTTTGTTCTAAATTTTTCTAGTTTCTGGCGGTTCATAATTAAATACGTAATTTTTAGCGTTACCCCATAAACAAAAGTCGATGGGGGTAAGGTCGGGTGATTTTGCAGACCATTGCACTGATCCATTATTTGAAATCACTCTTTCATTAAAGTTTTCTCACAATGTTGTACGTCACGATGTTATGGGCCGGGCAACCATCCTGCTGCAACCAGATGTTTTACATGTTGTCAGGATTAATAATTTGTCTCAAAGAAGGCATTATCGCGTTTGTTAGTGGCTCGAAATATCTGTTACCAGTTAAATTGTAATCAAGGACGTTAAAACCAAAGCGAACTTGAAATCTTCTTTGCTTTACCAAATGTGGATTTTCTGTAAATCAATGATGATGGTCATGCCTATTGAATACTTTAGAATTGGCAAATCGTGTTTCATTTGTCCATAGTATTCTCCTAGGAAAGTTACCAACATTTTCACATTTTTGTAGATACCACCTGCTAAACTGTACTTTTGGTCATTATCGCTTAATCCTTGCACAATTGTTGGTTTGTAAGGATGGTATTTATTTTGCTTCAAGGTTCTTTGGACAGTGGATTTGGAATAGCAGTTTCTCGAGACACATCGCGAACTGATGTGTTTGGATTGTTCGTAACGTTTCGCAAAATATTATTTCGGCATATATCAGTATCTTAACGTCGTAGTTAGCTCTTTTTTGTTCGAAACTTCCAAAGTTCAGTAAATTCCTAACTATCCTGCTAAAAAGTGTCCTCTGTGGTTGCTGTCTTTCCGGAAAGCGCTCAATGTAACTCGTGTCCGCATTTTAAGAGTTTCTACTTGCTTTGAAGTACATTTGCAACATATCAACTTTTTCTTCGTTTGACAATATGTGTCATTATCGATACTTATTAATCTTAATACTCAATAATAATTACTTATCAATAACTACGAGTTCCCAAGGTTTTATTTAACTAATCTCTGTAGTACTAATTGTACCTTGACAGCTTATCATTTGTTTCACACTAACGTTTAATTCAATGGATTACTAATATTATTGGGAAATTTTTGTTAATATGAAGTTAAACGTCAGTACCTTTTCCCGTTTTATTTTTATTATTATTTATTTTACAGTATTACTTAGCGCATTCTTTCGCTTTCATTTCTCATTGTTGTTGAATTTCAAAAGCTACTAATTTCATATTAGAGATTTATTTAATTTTTTGTTAATATCTCCACTACAAATAAAGATTTTCCAGGCATGTTTACATCGTTGAAAAGCTCTTTTTAAGTACAAGCCAAACTAACCAAAAATCCAATATGACCACCATAAGAAAAACAAAAGGTAGCGCTAATAACCTGGAAACAATTGAAAATCAGACGTTTCTGTTTATACCAAAAAATTTATCTTAAAAAAGTGCCTGAATAATGTGAAAAAAAATTAAAAATGAAATTGAAATTGACAAATTTCTTAAAATTGAAAAAGTTAGGGTGAATTTGAAATGAAATTTGTTGTGAGCACTGAATTCTGCAAAGCATTCCCCATTTAACCATTGCCCTGTCTCTTCTAATAACCGCGATACCAATGGTGAGCATCGAAATGTGGACACAGTGTATAGACGTTTAAACCAAATATTGAACAATATAATATAGCTTATGGTTAATTATCTTGAAAACAATGTAAATAGGTATCTACCTACTTTTGGTGGATTCATTATTTATAATATTCTTCATTATACGTTGTTTATGTCACTTTTTGTTTTATTAATTGATATAATATAAATAATAGTAATAAGACTAACTTTAAATATGTTAATAATTTCATAAATGAGGTAGATACGATATTACCGATATTCACAGTAATTATTATAGAAGGCGTGTTAAACACATCTTTAATTGTAATGTAACATTTAGGCTATTTTAACTTATGGTATTACCTCCACCACCATTCTAATCGATGTACGTGATGACCTGCTGACGTAAATAGCACAAAACCATAAAACGCAGCAGAAAGTTGAACTGACAATTATGTATTAAATAAAGCCTCGACTGCTAGTATAATTTAGTACATAGAATATATTGAAAACAGTGTGTCAACATTAAAACCCATACGTGCATCTAATCCATTAGTTAAGTGTTAAAAAGCATGGTTCATTATTGTAAACTGAAAAATGTTTCAATAAATTTCAAGTATGAAATACAAGAATATATCATTCTGTATTATAAGTGTTTTGTAACTGTGGTTTCCTATTAGTGGAGTTGATCGGCATATTTCCACAGTTTATGCTTTTTGAGCGCGACGTTTCGGAAGCGGACTCTGCTTCCGTCATCAGGCTTAGTCCTGAGAAGGACTGTTTTCGCACTTGAGTCGAATTCATGTGTTATATACAACTTTTTCCCAAGCACTTGACTACTCTTAGATTCGAACCTGGTACCTTTCGCTTACCAGTCTGACACCTTTGCCACAGCCACGGAGTAATCCAATATATATATATATATATATATATATATATATATATATATATATATATATATATATATATGTATGTATATATATATATACTTTTTTGTGGTTGCACAGAAGGTTATTGCGCATGTTGCGCAGAACTTCTTGCGCAAGTGTATTGCGCTTAAGCTCTTTGCGCATTATTGGCATCCACATGAGTTTCTTTTCTACACTAGCTTGGCTTATTGGATTTTCTGCTAGTGCGGTGTATGTGGCTTCTTTGAGTTTTCGACGAGTTGTGTTCTCGTCCTTTGCCACTATGTGTATGCTATCCCATTGGATGCGGTGGTCTTCGTTCCAGACATGTTCGGCGATTCTTGATCTTTCTGTTTCGCCCTTGCGGACGTTGTTCTTATGTTCTCACTTTGAGTGGTCTACTGCTCTCTATGTATGCTCTGCCGCATTCGCATGGTACCCTACCATGCGAATGCGAGCATCATAGAAATACTAACTACCATGGAATGCGGCAGAGCATACATAGGAGAGCAGTAGACCACTCAAAGTGAGAACACAGGAACATAAGAACAACGTCCGCAAGGGCGAAACATAAAGATCAAGAATCGCCGAACATGTCTGGTATGATAACCTACCTGCGAATGCGGAGAGGCATCATAGTGAGAGCAGTAGACCACTCAAAGTGAGAACACATGGAACTAGAACAACGTCTCGCAAGGGCGAATACATGAAAGATCAAGAATCGCCGAACATGTCTAGAACGAAGACCACCGCATCCAATGGGATAACATACAGATAGTGGCAAGGACGAGAACCAACTGTCGAAAACTCAAGAATGCCATAGCAGACAAGGAAAGCAGTAGCTAAATGAAACCGATCATGATGCAATAATGCGCCTCAAGCGAAACAGCAAAGATTCAGACATGCGCAACACTGTCTAGCGAGACCACCGAATTCCATATGGGATATACATAATATAGTGAAAAAAACTATACTAGTCGAAAATCAATAGAACCATATTGGATAATCCAAGATGGCTAGTGAAAATAGAACCGATATGATGCCAATAATGCGGAAGAGCTTGAATAACCATAGAAGTTATGCGCAATAGTGCGAACCACGAAAGTCTATTCATATATATATATATATTATATATATATATATATATATATTGGATTACTCCATGGCTCAGTGGCAAAGGTGTCAGACTAGTAAGTGAACTCAGCTGTCAATCTAAGAGTAGTCAATCTGAAAAATTAACAATGAATTCGACTCAAGTGAGTGAGTGTTATCGAAACGTCTATGTCATTTAATACGTGAATGTGAAAGATATATCAGTTCGTTTTGGATATCTTTTCCAGGATAGTCAACTTTAGCCTTTGTGACTCATTGTCAATAGTTTTAGAAGATTGTAATCGCTGATCAAATTCAATCCAAGACATTTCATTGACTGTGATTTTTTGATGACTGATGTTCTTTTAAAGTGTCACCGAGGTGCTTCCAACGTGTAAATTCTTCAGCGAAAGAGAACTAAAAGAACAACTAAAGAATTTACAGCAATAGTAATACACACAGTTTTTTTTATAATGGAATAGACTTACCAGATGCACAGCAGTTTTTCTCCGTTTTTCAATGCTTTCGTAGAATAATGCGCACAGAATTTTAGATAGGTGTTATCAAGTGGATACTTATAGTCCTTTAATTGTTTAAGTGGTCCCTCTTTTACTTTCGGCGTCTTAGATGACCAAGATCCTGGATCGGAATCTAAGATCACCGCAGCTTATGCATTTTCTTTAGGAGTTACTCGGAGTAAGTTCTTCCAGATTTGTGTTATTATCGGTTACGGTTACTTGATCGACAATATCCTTGTAATTTAAGTTTTTCTTGTGTAATGGTACCAAATTGCTATTTGTGTCCATTTAACATTCTAAAACAAACAAAAAATGTTGACAGTGTAACTGTTACTTCATTTCGCAGCCTAAATACAAAAGTACGGTTTGAACAGTAGAATGAGTAGAGGAGGAAGTACATTTTGAATATTTTTTGAAATAAAAAATTAATATTAGTCGCGTTATTACGTGTGCGCGGATGTAATTTCGCCTGTTACGAATTCTGTCCCGCGTCAATAATATTTTTTGATCAAAATTCACTTATCAAAGTAAAAATTTGCTATATCCTTAAGCAAAGAATTTGATACCTAAAATGTCGAATTTTGATGAATATTAAAAAAATCGTCATTTAAAAAATAGAAAATGCACTTCATCCAGAAAAATTAAAAAATTAAAATATTGTAGTTTAGTCATTAGTCATTAATTGGGAATAACTTTTAGAGCCACCCGTATACTCTTAGCTGGCATGAATTGATTCGAACAAAATACATATAAAAAAGGCCACGTGTTTCATTCCCTCCCTAAGGGGGAGAGCGGGCTGATTGAGCTTTCCAAGCTCCTTCGGCCACGATCATTGATTCCCAACATACATACACTAAGTACATACGTATGCATAATGCGTTAATGTCTAGAACGGATCGGAAGGAACGGATTTAGGGTTCTGAGTTGGAACACACTACTCCAGCATTCGCCTAAATAGCGGCACATGGTGTACGTATACACAGTAACTATACCGCTATATGTGTATGAGGAAAAACCCCTGAAAGAACCTCATAGAAGGTACAAGGTAATGGGAATCGAACCCATTACCTCCCAAACGCTAAGCAGATTGTTACCACAACTCTACTAGCTGGCAACTACATATAAAATAATTATAGTAACTTACCTTAAAAATGAATCGCATTTTAAGGGACAGAGAACAGATTTTTCAATTACTAAATATTATATATTCCATGAATAGTTCGTAATAGAACAGCTAGCACGTTAGTAATAGAATGGTAATTGAATATGCATTACCAATTACTGAACGAAATAAAATTCTAATTTGGACCTGTAATATAACCCTTGTAAATACCTTTTATTTTGTTTTTTTATTACATTGAACCAACAATGTCCGAGTTATTAAGCATTCTATGCATATCAGTTATTTTCCAATTGCCATGTATCCAAAGTATACCTATGTATTCTTTAAGTTAAAACAGTTGAGAGCAAGCGCTTTTTTACATATATTCTCAAATAAAATATGTCTCAAAATATGTGCATTCCGACAATAAAAATGCCGCCCCGGTGCAAGGGCACTGGTTGACCGACCTGTCGCCGGCAGGGTATTTTTTTTAAATTTGTTTTCTTCGGTCGCTTTCCCTGCCAAAAATATTGTACAGAGAGCAGTGGATGATTGAGATCTACTAAGTTTACCTTAAAAGACCTTTTTGGATTTATTTCAATCGAAGTAGTGTTGAGAGTTTCTTTGATACATTCGTTTTGGTTCTACGCCGTTCTGGTGAGCGACCATTTCTCGAGTATTAACACGTATGTTGCTCAGATAGGCCTATAATTTTGTAGTTTATTCTAGTATTTTATTCCTGTCACTTACCGGTCACTTTTCGCTATTAATGGTAGAGATATATTACTTTTCAATAAATTAAGGATACTTACTCATGGCAATTTAGCCATTCAAATAACTAGATGTTGAACTGTTCTGTTTGCGAAATCCTCCTAAGTAATAGTGGTCACACGATGACCGTATGAATACATAATGGTATCAAACAAACATTTGATAGCTTGATCTTTTGGGCAATCTAAAGGAGGTACTTGTCAATAATTAATGCGGGCTGGCCAATTTTATTCTTAACCGTTCTATCGACGCTGACGTCGTCAACTGCAAGTAGGTTGTGGAATTGCATCATTCTAATTAAAATGCTTATCTTTTGGGTATGTGATCGTGTATTTTTATTAATTGCTTTTTTCAGATTTAATATATTTACTTAACGTCGCAAATATTTTTTAAAACTAATATCCTTCACTGATAACGATAATTGTAATTGTTACTGAAACGTTTAAAATTGTAAAAAAATTCACGATTACATATCCGATAAGTATTTTAATTATGAATGATAGTCGTGAAAGCTTGCATTTTCATGAATCATTCTAAATTTGAAGTAATTGTGACTGTTTAAGATTATTTCGTCACCAGTATCTTTCTGTTGTAATTGTTTTCGCAATACTAACGTTTACGCTGCTGATGAATACTGGCAGTTGTTTACGTTTTATAATTACGAACCTATACTTAGGATTCGACATGCTTGCCACAATTCAGTTTGAATTTAGTTTTTCTATTATTGTCTTTGTACTGCTGTTACTCTTAATCCTATTCGAATTTTGGGACTTTACTCACATGGCGGACATGCTCATTTTAGGATATCCTTTCACTGTCTGCAGGTCATCAAAATATATCAACAAATTTTTATTAACTGTGTAGTAATGTTCTACTGTCCTAGCCAGGAGTGTTTACCGCTACGTTCCACTTACAATTATATGGTGTAATATGAAAAACATGAGTGAATAGTTATTTACAGTTGAGTGCGTTAATAGTGGATTTTACAGTGCGACAGGTTCTTTTAAGAAACGAGCCCGCAGGGCAAGTTTCTCATTAGCGGAATCACTGTATCCTTGACGCACGAGACTTTTTGGCCGACAACAGAAGCGAAAATGCTACTCAACTAATTCCAGGTCTTTTTCACATGTTGAAAATAGTACTATTAATGTAAATGTTTACAATTACAATAACTGCGTTTTTGATAAAGAACCTAAATAAACAAATGGACTGTCCTTAACAATGTTCCGTTTAATAGTATTGAGTAAAACAATATCAAATTATTTTATTGTAAATTCAACAACTGGTGATATCGATAAACATAACCAACATTAATAAATTGCTAAAATGTCAAATTTTACTAACTCCTGTCAAGCCTGTCAATTATCGTCATCACCGTTTAAGTTATCGAGAGTTGGCGGTACCTTACAATTTTAACTAAAAATGTACACATAACGTTGTTTTGGACATTTATTTCATCAGAAAAGGTGTAAAGCAAAGTTTCCTTAAACAAGTTTTATTATTTTATACTTCATATATTTTTCTATGTTTCTGAAAGCTTACAATTTACTGACCATTTTACCATACTGTAGCGGTGTTTTTACAATAGTGTGCGTAAAAATGAAGTAACACTTGGCGTTCACAAGATTGTAACGTCAATTTTACGTTTAACGACACCAAAATAGTATATTGTGTAACAAGTGCAGAAAATTGCTAATATCTCATTAGTTTTAAAAAGTTACGAGTGAGAAATTAGCAGTTTTACACGTGTTGCACACTATACTTTTTCTACAACCACACCATATAAAACTGTATATAATTTTATTTTCAAAGAAATTTATTACCCATTTAAGTTTATTTATTGAACAGTAACATACTTATCTAAGAATTTCACGTTAAAATTTTTAGTTATAGTTAACCGTAAAATTAGAACAATTTTGAATAACAATTTTTGGTGAATTACTTTTATAAATATTTAAAGTAATAGATGTAGAGGTTGATGGTCCATCGCTAGATAATTCTGTACTTGATGTTGGCGGAGAAACCGAATGTAGTATTTTGTTTGCAACGTTCATTTTGGAGTACCAAGAGTCATCGACATAACCTTCGGCGACGCTGTTAGATTGCCAACCTCCATGGCGTTTCAATGTTACTGCTCCTGCATTTGCTAACATGGTTGCCGAAGTCCGCCGGAATGTGTGCCCCGTGTACAATTCTGGATTCGGTAACTTTAAAAATGATGCAATTTCTTGAGGCATTTTACTAAATTTGTTTGTTCCTATCACTTGCCGTGTGCATTTTCCTTTTTGATAATTTAAAAAAAACGGTTTTCAGATATCTCTGAAGGACGCAAAGAAACATATTTCTTGCAGAGGTTATAAAAATTACCGGTAATTGTAAAACTTCTCGAAACTTTTGTTTTAGTGTCGTTTAATTTTATTAGTAAAGCAGAATTTTGATCTTCTATGTCATTTATTTTTAATTTCCACAATTCGCCTGCAAGCTATGTAGGTTATAACCCATTGCTGCACTATTAGAAACAATGCAATTTTCAACAAAATGTAAACATTTAACAATTGCAGCGGAATTATAAAAACAGGAGAATGGTTGTGTTGTAAGTTGCTGATAAGCAATCACACAATTTATTGATACTTTGAAAATTTAATTGATAGGTTAAACAGTTCGCGTGGAACAGCTACCGAGCTGCACTGTTTACACCTCGCAAGGCTACTACATTTCATAATCATAATTTCTTATTGTTGTTACCAATTCAGTAGCAATGATGGCCCACAATAAGATGGTAACATTATTATACAAAATGGATGTTAAGTTACGTTCCTAAATAAAATGTCATCTTCGTACGAAGATGACATTTAAAGTGTAACATACATCCTATGGGAAATGTGTGAATTTACATATTGAAAAGCATTTTACCACAAAGTACATAGTATTGTATTTACATGTATTTCACATTACTAGTAGAAATTGTATTCAATATGAACTAACACATTTGTATTACTAATTGTAGGTTGTAGAAACAACTTCTAATCAGAGTCACTATCTACATCCGCGCTTTCAGAATAGTTTCCGATTTTAATAATCAGTCTGTTAACTGTGATGTCCAACATTTCTTCCCGTTTATACCATTGTCCATTGCTATTAGTAAAAAAGCACACACGGAAAACAGAATAGGGCAATTTTTCCTATTACAGGTTTTACCGCGACTTTTCCGGCAATTTCACTATTCAATTCTGGTTTTGGAAGACCTTGCTCTTTTATAGAAAAACTAAAAGACCATGCATCCCATTCCTTTCCTAAGAGGTAGGGCGGACTGCTTGAGCTTTCTAAGCTCCTTCAGCGACAATCATGGATTCCCATCATACATACATACATTACGTATATATGCATGGTGGGATTAAGGATGGGTGCGATCAGGATAGGATCGGATGGAATGGAGGATTCTGAGGTAGGAAATACTATCCCAACATTCGCCTAAATAGCCGCACTTGGTGTGCGTATACGCAGTGACCATGTTGCTACATGTGTACGGGGAAAACCCCTGAAAAAACCTCATACAGAGTGGATGATACCGGGAGCTGAACCCATTACCTCCCGAATTCTAATCAGGTCGTGGTACCACTACTCTACTAGCTCAGTGCTCTTTTATAGCTAATTGTTCCTGATATCTCAGAGTATTAAATTTCGTTACACTTAATTTAAAAATTGCATCCATGAAATATTATGTTATGCGCGAATCCGTACAAATAATAGTTTTATATGCGTATTTACATTGAATGATGCTGCAAGTTTTGCAGCTTATTTACATCGGTAGGTTCGAGGCTTAATAAAGATAAATATTTCAAGAACTTCTTTTGGATACGCTACACTGTTAGTATAATATAAACATAAGGTATTCGAGCAGCTAAAGAGCAATATAAGTGGTAAATGATACCTTTAATCCAACCAGATGTGTCATTTTTGAACTGTTCTGTAACTCCATCTATATGAAACAACCAATAGTAGAGGAATTGACGCATTCATTACATTAAGTATAAGTTTAAATTCACTACAGCCATTTTATTAAGATATCAATACCAAATTGCAATCGATAACCATACAGTGACTTAATGGCCTTAAATATCGCATAAACTGATATAATGTAAATAATTCATTTGCAAGGTAAGACACAAGCGTGTGAGATCTAGAACTCGAAAGTCAAAACCATCCAGTTTCTATAATACTGTGTTAGGCATCTGGTATCACTTATTTTTAATATGATGCTATGGAAAGACAATTTTATTGATGGCAGTTCAATTAATTAACGTATTTTTGTCGTAAAAGAGTTTATACGAAGTGAGTCAGTTGTGCAGGTGCAAACAAATTTTCGTCGCGAGTTTAATGGGAAAAGTCACGGAAGAATTCCAACACGGCAAACTGTAATGAGATGGGTCAGATTTTGAGAATAGAGGGAAATTTTGGTGGAGTATACGCACAGTCAGAATACCTGAAAATGTACAACAGGTAAGTCCGAAACGCATCAAGGCGTGGAATTCTGCATTTTGATTTGCATTATAACTCATATAAAATTCAATCCATCCGAAAGTTAAAAAATGCAGATAAACTTGTTCGTGTTGATCTCTGTAGACAACTATTGCAAGTTTTAGAAAATGATGAAAACCAATTAAACCTATTGATGTCATATGAAGCTCATTCCATTTGACCGAGTATCTCAATAAACAAAATTATCGACAGAATCACGCGGATTTGGGCAAGTTTCAACAAGACGGTGCCATAGCACATACGGCACGGCTAGCTCGAATCGTACTGTAAGAACTGTTTCCCGGTCGCTTTTTTTAGGAAATTCGGAGAAATATGTAGATTGATATCCTGAAATGTTTTCAAATATCCAAATAAAAATCAAAGACTGCTTTTTCAATGTTTTTTGATTGCAAATTGCACTAATATCACTTCTCAACTGGCATAATTCAATATTAACTTAAGTGTTGATCTCGACTTCAACAGCCACGTACTTGTATAACAGATAGAACACAGTCACCGGTACGGAGCGGACAATGGGAACCAGAAACTTGGCGTCTGCCCTATAAAATTTTTACCTGAAAAGAAACCGTTGGGTTTAACACAAGTAATTCTATAGAGAATTTCAATACCTGCAAAATGTTTCAACTCTCGTTTTCTTAATCCGTGAGTTTTAGAATTTATAGAGAATTGTGCTACGAATAGCAGTGCTGAGATTGTCAAAACAGCTATTTTCGCTTATCAAGTATTATTCATGCCTATAATGATTTTAATTAAAAGAGTTTACTTGTCGACGATTAGGTGAATTGATCTCTTTAATATATTGTTTAAGAAATTTAATTCACATTTCTGTGATATAACTTTTTTCCAATACTGTTCTACGGTTGGAGTCTTTTTTGAATTTGAATCCTAGGGACTGGATTGTACGATGAAGACTTCTGTCACTTATTAATATGTGACCGTTACGAACTTCTGCATTTAAACTTGCAACTATGACATGCTTTTCTGTAAATAAATTAGTATGTCAAATATGTGTAAAATATTGTGATGTAATATTACTCACTTTGTGCATATATACTTGTATAACGTAGTCCTAATGCCCATTTTGGATGTTTCAGGTAGATCGTCAGATGTTGTTTTCTTTCGTAGTCGTTTTTTACCCGGACTCAGGACCTGATATTTCTCACCGTTTACTCAGATATAGTCAAGGCACGCTGTAATTTCGTGATTGTAATGAATTAAGAAATAAACACTTAATGTCATGCTTGCTTCTTGGACAGCAGACATTTATGTCAGGGGGCCCCCATTTTCTTTAAAGTGTGTAATAAGTGATTATTAAAAGAAATAAATGTAGGAAATGAGGAAACAGTCAAAGGATAAACAAACAAATGGAGGTTATGTAGTATTAGTCAAATGAGAATTAAATTTATATGCATATAAAACAAATTGATTTCGCGTTTACAGGTTTACTCTTTCTACTACATTTGCTTAATCAATACCGTATGTCGATTTCGTCAAATGCACTTACGAGTGTTCACCATCCTTATTTAATTCACTGTTTTATATGAGAAGACAGTAAAAAAAATAGGATAGCTAAATTTATAAATTAATGACGTAGCGGTAAACACTCCTGGCGAGGACAATATGTAAATATGATAAAAACATTTATTTTGTGTGGTCCTTTTACGTAAGTGTCTTTTCGTTACTGGATTTCTACACTTAAAACTGTTACCTACCACAATTAGTATCTAATGTACAATTAATAATAATATATAATTTTAAAAAATCCGTTTAGATAAAAAAATGAGATACCTATTTGTATTCTTCTCAATACCTGAATAATTTTTATAACGCACAATGTAATTTATAACGTCGAATTGTTAGTTTTAGATAATTGAAAATATTTGTTCAAATTAGTATTACACTATAATTTTAATTTAATGACAGGGTAATAAACTACGTTCTGTGAACTACAAGAACTGTTAAAGGTCATATAAGCGAAGATATCTTACAAATTATATGTATATGAACCACATAGAGATATTTGCTACAATTTTACAGTTAATTCTAATATCAACTACCAACAGTATATTCCCACAACTGTAATGGAATTGTATGTCTATTATTACTTTGAAATGAATTTTAGGATTTTCTTAAACAAAAATAGAAATCATATTAAAATAACATGCTTTACTTACTGATACTTCAAACTTTTTGTAATAAAATTTAAAAACAATGCTTTTACATTTTGTTTTTGCGCAAAATAACATCAATACCAAAAGAGCTTATCATTTTGGAACCTATTGTTCAAATATTGTGATACAATTTCTTTCATGTCAATTGGCAAATTTTGAATAACAATCCATTAAAAAATTAGCGGAAAAATCCGAAAAATCCTTCGCGCTACAACTAAACGTAAATTGTGTATTAGACAACGCAAAGTGGCCTACTACTCAATTTTCATAATTTTTACCTTCCAACATACATACAGGGTGTGGCGCGAAGAGTTTTGATTAAAAGTAATGGCGGATACAGTTATGTTAAAAATCTGAAATTACGAACCTGTAGGTTTTGGATGACTCTGACTTCAAATATAATATTTTCTTGAATGTGGCACTTCCGGTTATATCGGAAGTAGACGTCAACTTTGTTATTTTAAATGGAACCTAATATTTTTTATTTTATTTTCGAATTCTACATGAAATTCTAGATAAAATTTGTGCACAATATCCTATACCAAAAATGAAGTATTTTCGAGACATTTCGATTTTTTAAATTTTGAAAAAATCCTAGTCCACATTGAATAACGATATCTCCATTAATAACGAAGCTAGTGACGTGAAATTGTAACCAATAAACAACAAGCGCTTGCCCGTTAACTCCATATATACATCTCATTGATATTTCATACAGGGTATTTTAAACTTAGCCGCCAACATGCACAATTTAAATCATTTATAAGTTGCTTACTTTAAATAAAACACCCTGTATTTTATTACATTTTCCGCTGTATTTTTTTAAGCCAATTCGTTTGGTATCAGTATTCCCTATACCTAAATCCAACCACTTTTGAGATATTTCATTATCTTAGTTAAAACATAACAACACTTAATTATTTCAACATTAGTAAAGGGTAGGCCATGATTTCCATTATTTAAGGTGATATTTTGTTATTTTTCATAAGTTATTAATTCTGAAAAGTAACCAATAGCCTGAAAGGATTATTAATTGTGGATATCATTAAAAACGTTGACTAGGTATTTTGTATTAATTTAATTAGATAACTTACAAACAAAAATAACTAAATGTAATATTAAACAAATAAAGTTTTATAATAAGTATTCAAAATTAGCACCATCTACTTCTAAACATTTATGAATCCTTTTCATTAAGTTATGTCTTGTAATTCTGGAAATATGGTCGGGTGTTAGAGAATTAAAAGCAAGTAAGACTCTCTGCATCATATCTTCCTTTGTCGTAACAGGTTTGGATTTTTAATGTAACCCCAAATACCAAAATCTATAGGAACCAAATCAGGAGTGCGAGCTGGCCAACGAAACGGACCCTGATTGGCAATCCATCTATCATCAAACATGTCGTAAAGATGGTGAGCAACAGGCCCAAAGTTATGAGGAGGTGCTCCATCTTGCTGACACCAAGCTGAAGCCGCCTCTCCATTTCTTAAAGTATGTAACGCCGGTCGTATGGCTTCTTCTAAAATGTGGCAATATCTTGTCCCATTTAAATTTTCATCATAAAATTTTATCGTCTTTTGTTGCACAAAAAACATTAAAACTCCAACTATCTTGGAAATAACGTTCTCTATTAACATGTGGATTTTCATTAGACCAAAAATGGGAATTATGTCGATTAAATAATCCATTTTTGCTAAACTTTGCTTCATCACACCATATAACTTTTTTTATGAAGTTTTCATCCCCTTGCGTCTTCATTAAAAACCATTCACAGAATTCTACCCTTCGAGGAAGATCACCTAATTGAAAGTGTTGCACCAAATGATATGAAAATGGTTTCTATTTGTGTTTTATTAAAATGCGATGAATTGTTCTCGTCGACAAAGTAAGATCTCTCTCACAATCTCTAATAGAGGCATTTGGAGAGGCCGTAAGGTAACCCAAAACATTAATTTCGTTTATGTCACTGGCCACTAGTGGTTTATTTTTATAAATTTTTGTCTTAAATTGACCAAACTGACGGCAGTTTTTAAGCAATCTTTTTACAATATCACCAGTTGCATTTGGTCGATTTGGATATTTTTCTGCAAAAACACGGCAAGTCCGTTCAACAATTCTATTACACTCGCCGTAAATAATAATAAGATTTAAAAAATCATCATTACTAAATCCTACATTTGCTATTATTTACTATGAAATACAAACTGGTAAAGAAAACTGTCAAACATAAACAATTAACGTTCTAACTATCAAATCTTTGACAGCCATGACCTACCCTTTACTAATGTTGAAATAATTAAGTGTTGTTATGTTTTAACTAAGATAATGAAATATCTCAAAAGTGGTTGGATTTAGGTATAGGGAGTACCGATACCAAACGAATTGACTTAAAAGAATACAGCGGAAGATGTTACGACAAAGGAAGATATGATGCTTTTAATTCTCTAACACCAGACCATATTTCCAGAATTACAAGACATAACTTAATGAAAAGGATTCTTAAATGTTTAGAAGTAGATGGTGCTAATTTTGAACACTTATTATAAAAATTTATTGTTTAATATTACATTTAGTTATTTTTGTTTGTAAGTTATCTAATTAAACTAATACAAAATACCTAGTCAACGTTTTTAATGATATCCACAATTAATAATCCGTTCAGGCTATTGGTTTCAGAATTAATAACTTATGAAAAAATAACAAAATATCACCTTAAATAATGGAAATCATGGCCTACCCTTTACTAATGTTGAAATAATTAAGTGTTGTTATGTTTTAACTAAGATAATGAAATATCTTAAAAGTGGTTGGATTTAGGTATAGGGAATACTGATACCAAACGAATTGGCTTAAATAAATACAGCGGAAAATGTAATAAACTACAGGGTGTTCTGTTTAAAGTAAGCAACTTGTATATGATTTAAATTGTGCATGTTGGCGGCTAAGTTTAGAACACCCTGTATGAAATATCAATGAGATGTATATATGGAGTTAACGGGCAAGCGCTGGTTGTTTATTGGTTACAATTTCACGTCACTACCTTCGTTATTAATGGAGATATCGTTATTCAATGTGGACTAGGATTTTCTCAAAATTAAAAAAAAATCGAAATATCTTGAAAATACTTCATTTTTGGTATAGGACATTGTGCACAAATTTTATCTAGAATTTCATGTAGAATTCGAAAATAAAATAAAAAATATTAGGTTCCATTTAAAATAACAAAGTTGACGTCTACTTCCGGTATAACCGGAAGTGCCACATTCAGGACAATATTATATTTGAACTCAGCGTCATCTAAAACCTACAGCTTCGTAATTTCAGATTTTTAACATAACTATATCCGCCATTACTTTTAATCAAAGCTCTTCGCGCCACACCCTGTATACATATGTAGGTATAGAAGGTTATACAATCGACTTTTTTTTTCACTATCGCTAAATCGACTATTAGCTCATTTACAACGTTGGGCCAAGTTTCCCCAAGATCGGCCATGATGTCTGTGTGTGTGGATGTATGTTAATATCCACGATAACTCCAGAACGAAAATACGTACGTACTTACAATGTTGTATTTAATCTAATCTAATCTAATCTAATATCTCCTGATTAGACTTTGGAAGAAATTCAGCGGTGGAGAGGCGGGGTTTATTATGAGCTGTTTTTGAGGTTTTGTCCAATATTTCTGAAACAGCAGTATATTTCAAAGATATAAAAATACCAATATATGTACAGGGTCCTGCATCTTAATGATGTATATTAGAAAAAATATTAAAATGGAGCAATAAAACGCTTGCTGGACAGCATATTTTAAAAATATTTTCACAAATACGGGGTGGCCCATAAGTCCATCACAACATTAATTTTTTAATGGAACACCCTATATATTATTCCAGATTTGAATTCTCGCTCGCTCGTACATTACCTCAATAACATTTCAGCATTTTCTACCGAGTGCATTCAAAGGTATAACAATTTCCGTGTCTGAATGGACATGTGATCACTCTATAACTTTCAGGAACAAACGAAATTAATTATTATTCGTAGTAGGATATTTTATGTATATGATCTATTTTATTTTTATACAAATGGCTACATGAAATATCGAAAGTCGTATACAGTATGGTCCAAAACCAGACCCGTAGGTTTTCTCGATATTTTCAAGTGGAACACCGTGTATTTTTCATCGATATGGCACAACCTATTTGCTACTCTACCAATTTTATTAAGGATTCCCTACACCCAAACCCACTCGTTTTTTGGTTACATTCGTCTTTATTCGAAACTACTCGTTATTAATCAGAACTGGGCGTAAAAGTTGTATCTTTTAAAGGGAACACTATATTTTATTCCTGTTGGGTGCAGAATAAAGTACGCAACATCTTTTATATTTGTAATTATACTGATATGTTTGAAAGTTTCAGAGATATTCATCAGAAGCTACTTATATACCAATAAGGTTTTTCATATCAATTTAGCATTTCAAAATTTTATTAAAATCTATGTTCGATATGTCTTCCATTTTGTTGAAGCCACAGCTGAAGGTGGTTTTGAAAAGACTTTGCTATTCTTCTTAACATATCGGACGTAATATTCTCAAACGCGTTGCTTATTCTTTGTTGCATATTTTCGCGTGTAGTTGGCGGCAGTTGGTAAATGATTTCCTTAACAAAAAGAAGGCCAGTTTAGTTAAATCGGGGGTTGGGGTGGCCAGTTACACGGCCCTGCTCTCCCAATCTAACGATTTGGAAAGAATGTATTGGGATGGTCCCTTAAGTGAACGGAATAATGGGCGGGAGCTCCATCGTATTGTCACATTTCATTCCTCACAATTATTGGTAAATTTGCACATAGCTTTTGCAAGAAATCAAGACACATAGCTCCATTCAAATGTCCGTTAAAAAAATAAGGTCCAATAACATTTTCACCAATAATTCCGCCCCAAAATAATTGACCATCTGTGTTGATAGTCAACCTGGAAGTTATGGAAATTCACAAATTCACTTTTGTGGAATGTGACTTCATCCGAGAACAAACCCTTATCAACAAAGTTGTAAGTTATATCAATTTTATGTTGAGCCCAGTTGCAAAACACGACACGTCCTTCCAAATCCATATCAAATAGTTGTTGATGAAACTGGATATGATATGCATGAAAACGGTTATCCTTCAAAATCCTTTAAACGCTTTGTTCAGGAACACCTACAGCAGAACTAATTTCTTTTCGACTAACTGAAGGATTTTCGGTAACAGATAACATAGCAGACAATTAATTTTCTTCACTTCGAAAGAGTCTGCACTTAAATTTTTTTATATAGTCTACATGTCCTGTTTGTATAAATCTTTGTAATGATTGCCCAGACTTCGCTTGTCTAGATGTCTTCGTTCGGGGTAACGCTCTGCATAAACTCAACTTGCCAGAAAAAAGATTCTTTGGCATTCCCATAGTATAAAAATTATATCTACGAGCTCATTTTTCTGGTACTCCATCACAATAAGCACGTTTGTCAGTAAAAACCACTTAAATGAGTAATTACTACTTAAAAAATAGTTGTAACTCAAATAAATAATAATATTCAGCAACACGTAACTAACAAAGTACAAAACTTATAGTTTATACGTAAATTGAAACGTTAATAGTTATTTAATAGACATTTACCACGCATCCTTTCTATGGACAGCTATTAGATACCTTGTCTAACTTTTCCCCCAGAAACGGTGATAACGGTAGTTTTTTTTATTCACCTTAGATTACGCTTGATGTCTAACGTATCTTAACGCAGTAGAAGAGCCTATTAAACATCTGGCGTCGGCATTTAAACTTCGTGCGAGGGTGTCGGTCATTTTCGGCGTCCATTATCGGTGTCCATTTTTGTGTCATTGTAGGACATCGAGCGTCGGCGTCTGAATTTCGTGCAAGTGTGTCGACTGTTTTCGGTGACCATTTTTGTATTTTCGTAGGACATCGTGCATCGCGCGTCGGCGTCTTTCTCTCCACGCCGGCGCCTCGTTCTCGGCGTCAGCCTCTCTCTCTCTATCGGCGTCGGGGATTTTCGGCGGCCATTTTGTAGGCGTGGCTTGACGGCTATTTTGTTTGTCGTCCATCTTGGTGGCCATTTCTGATTTTGGCGGGAAATTTTAGGCCTCCTGAACTTGTTCTAGGGTCTTCGCCCCTTGTTGAGACTTAGCCCCTTGCCAGGCCCTCTGCCTGCGACACCATATAGTGGTATATTTTTAAAACTAATGTTTGCTGTCATAAAGATTGATGATGGCTCCACCTAGAGGTGGGTACATTCACATCCCTGTTATCGTTAGGGCGGGAAGTTTAAAATAGTATTCTAATAATGGGGCCCTCATACTAGCTCATGAGACCGCTATAGGTCACTGGAACTTGCTCTTGGGCGTTAGCCCCCTTGGCAGGCCCCCCGATTATTTGTCACGTCATCCACGGGTGTATTTTTAAAACTAATAATTGTTTTCTGTAATTGAGATTGATTATCGATAGTAAAAAGATAAAGAGGTTTTCAATAATTTATTGCTTGTAATACTAATTTTAGGACTACATCTCATATATCACAGCAGCATCATCATCACCATCATCCTTCTGATCTGTTAGATCTTCTTTTTTATTCAACTTCTCGGTGGGTGCATCGGTATTAATTTTGATCCCTCTCGCATGCATTTAGAGTAGACAAATCTTTATCTGTAATTATAACATAACATTAAAAAATCTGTACAAGTAATTAATTAAATAAAGTAAATAAAATAAATGCATATCTGTGATTATACCATAACATTAAAAACCTGTACAGGAAATGAAATAAAGTAAATAAATAAATAAATAAAATAAGAGTTAAAGCCAAAAACAACCACTTACCACAGCTGTATTGAAAGAACTCCTTGGAAGATTGACACACGAGTGAATAAGTGTTGGTTTTCTATTACCTATATACTCACAGTACATTCACTTCTGTGTTTTACTAGTTCTACCGTATTGGGAAATACCCACTAACCACCTAATCACGTACTTTATTCCGCACCCAATAGGAATAAGATATACAGGTGTTCCCTTTAAAAGATATAACTTTTACGCCTAGTTTTGATTAATAACGGGTAGTTTCTGATAAAGGCGAATTTAACTAAAAAACGAGTGGATTTGGGTTTAGGGAATGCTTAATAAAATTGATAGAGTTGCAAAAAGCTATCCCATGCCGATGAAAAATATAGGGTGTTCTATTTGAAAATTTCGAGAAAATCTCGATTCTCGTTTTGAACCATGCTGTATACGACTTCCGATATTTCGTGTAGCCATCTGTATAAAAATAAAATAGACCGTATACATAAAATATCCTACTAAAAAAAAGATACAGAGTGATTTACACATGTCCATTCAGACAAACAAATTGTTATATCTTTGAAAGCACTCTGTATAAGATACTGAAATGTTGTTGAGGACCTCATTTGAAACCCTATAAGAAGGATGTGCTTTATACTTGAAGCCGTATCCAAAAAACTCATAAACCTACCGCGGAGAGCATTAACCGATTCCGATCTAAATAAATATGCTAAAGATGTGCCATTCTTTAGAGGAGTGTTTATGCGCGATACCTTGCCACATAAACCGCATCTTAATGAATGTGCTACCGTAAACCTTGACGACAATAGAAGAAAAGGTACTCATTGGGTTGATTTCAAGAAACGCGGTAATGAAACCATCTACTACAACAGCTTTTGAGATTAGCAGCACCACACGAAATAATTAGATATTTAAGAGGTTGTAAGACTACATATAATTATAAGGAACAGGATTATAATACATTTATATGTGCACAAGTATGTTTAAATTTTCTATATAATAAATAACTTGCAATATTATTTGTTTATTTGTAGTCATGCCCCAAACGTTCAAGTTGACGAGTGTGGGAAACGTGCTGAGCGTAACGTTTGTCTACCAATCGAACTGGATCCTAAATAGCAGTATGGGTTAGGAATGGCTGGATTCTACGGTTGCAATTCCACACGAAATATTCATGAGGGTAACAACAAGTTTTACTGTATTACCCAAACTGACATGCATAAGGAGATTACGATCCTAAGTGGTGTGTATGAAATTGTTGAGATTAACAGATTCCTGCAGTGTAAAATTAACCCGCATAACACGATCTACGGGCGGATTCTATTGGACGCATTCTCGGCTTCTCCCTAACGTGTACGTTCAGGCCACACCAAAAATCTTATATGAATGGTCTAATAATTAATCCTTCAAATATACATGTGGAGTGTAATTTAACTGGATGTGCATACAGTAAGCAGATGCACACCATCTTCGAGTTTAGCGTACACGTTGAACCGGGTTATAAATTAATCAAGGAGCCGTCAACAGTCATTATTTACTTGTACTTACACGACGTATAAATAACATCACCTTGAAATTGGTTGATCAAGAGGGGCGATTAATAGACTTTAGTAACGAGAAAATGACTATTAGATTAGAGCTGAAGAAGTATGGGTCTTAAGATTTTCGGCAGTATGTCTATATCTGCAGTCACGAGCATATCGTTAACCGAAGACGACGTTCAGTTCTTACATTATCTCGGCTATAAAGTACTAAGATGAAATGGAAGAAGCGTTGAAAAGTTTATTAGCTGGGGTCAGGTACGATGATATGATCGCGGAATGCGATCGTCGAACTTATCGACAAACGCACACAACTCCGATAATCATAATCTGATTCCTGAAAAAGCTGATCTCATTACAGCCACTTCCGATAACGTTATATATTTGGAAGGTACTCTCACCCCAAAGGAAGCAAACAAAGAATATAACCTTACGAATAATGCACCCCTCTTCCTCTTCGATGGGATTCGGTTCATGTTAGGCGATCAGGTGATTGAAACTTGACGTTTACCTGGCATTAACAGCACCATTAAGGGCTTCTGCTCATATACCGCGGATCAAAATACCTGTTTATCGCATGCAGAATTGAGTCTGCGAAACAAGCCTCTTTAACTGTTAAGCAGTACCAAAGCCGCCTTTTGCGCTTCCAGGCTGCTCAAGCACGTGTTGGGATTTGCAGAGGGTTATGCGAAGCCTCTAGTCAACATACGACAAGAACTGATATTGGTTCGCTCCAAGACCGACGTGGACTGCTACAGAGGCGAAACGGATGTTAAGACTGACTAGACGAAAGATACATGGAAAGTTCCGTATGTAATTCCAAATGATGCTATGAAGTTATCTATCTATCAAAAAATTAATAAATTGCCTGACACAAGTTGCGTTTCACGCTCGAGATTTAAACATATATACACCCTTACCGTCATCAACGGGTGATGAGCAGTACGGCTTTCAACGTCCTCGATGGTTACTGATTACTTTTCATACCAAGAAGTGAATAATAGGGAAGAGTGTGGCAAAATTCGATCACTTAAATATCTCGAATATAAAAGCAAATATTAATAATATAAGGTATCCATACGAACAGCAAAATCTCGTTTTCGCGGACAAGTTTGTGGACACTTACGAAAAATATTTAAACTTTCGAAATCAATATTATAATTCGCCGCAAGTTCCTATGCTTACTTACGAACGATTTAAGAGTCAGCCGATATTTGTAATTAACTGTACTCGGCAAAGCGAGAGTATTCATAAAGTAGTTATTGATTTAAAATTGGAAGTTGAAGTATCTTCCGTCTTTGAAGGCGAAACTTTCGCATAATGTGTTATTTTGCATGATGTATAAATTGAGTAAAATGTAATATGTTATTTTATCAATAAACGTTATATTTGAACTACTTTCTTTCGTTTATTATAGCTCTGTAAACGTGAATTTTCATTAGTTGCAATGAAGGGTATTGGAGTATTTGAGTATGAATAGTTAAAACTTATTTTCATGCATATGGTTACATAAATAAAAGTCTGTAGATCATTAGAAGTCGATTAAAATCCTTTCAAAATACTATCGACTACCTGCTGATGGTATCCTAAATGATGAAACCGTAAAACTATTAACCACGCCGAGATACACCAACCAAGATGATACCAACACATACGTAACGCATAAATATCATTGGGAAAATCCCATCCTGAGTTATCGTATTATGAGTACAGACATGTGCGTATTAACGTTAATGCGTTTAAAATTTGGGCAAAACATTCAAATTTAAAATTTATATACAGTTCTATCAATTACGACATATTAATGTAGTTTCAACGATATATTCCATTCCAGACTAATCAGAGGTAAGCAATGTAAATTTTTATTCGAAGGATCAAAGTATACTTGTATTGCATATCGACTGGGATGAGCGATGGTATCTTCAAGACTGGAGCGTTCCCCCAAGGACAATATCTGCTACTTTACTGTAATGCTACATGAGATTGGTCATCCTTTAGGTTTAAAACATACGCATGATGGAAATTCTGTTATGTATGCATATATTACGGCGATCCAATCCGTATACCCCACTACTGCTACTAAACCTGCTTTAGCCGAAGTAACTACTACTACTACACCTGTTAAGACAACGTCTTCGTCAACTGCTAAATTTTGCGACTTGTACAATATTGATATTGAACACTATTTGATCCTAAACAGGCGATTGTACATGTTCTACGAGTATTGGGTGTGGATACCTGCTTTAAATAGTACTTATATCGAGCCCGCTAAGAATTTTTCGAATGGCTGTCTTTCCTCCAAGAACTTTTAAGCGGTTTGATACAATATATCGGAAGCGTAACACTGAAATCGTCTTCTTCAGCGATGGATATATTTATCTTGTGCAATTTCCTAGGTTACAACTGACATCTGGATGGCCTCAATTAGACAGCTACTGTTCTATCCCCACCAGTAGACATGTTCATTGTTCATGCCACTACAATCACTTATTGCGGTCGTGGGCTAATTCTTCACGTAAAAACAGATAATTGGATATGATATATTTTCATCGACCAAGAGCACATTTACTTCACAAGTATACGTTTCCAAATCTACCGCCGAAAATAACAACAATATTTAGATATATTAACGGAAATTCATTCTTCATCGGTAGGAATCAATTTTACGAATATAATGAGTTTATGGGTAGTGTGATGCAATCGCAGCAAGTTGATCTTTTCATGTTTAATATTCATTGTGCAAATAAAGTTTATTAGAGTAACTATATGATGTATTAACAAAACCTATGAAGCTGGATAAAGTTGTATAGTGAATTGTGTTATTATTAATAAAACACTGTTTTACATAATATGCGTTTTATTTTTTACATTTTTGCAGAAAAAGATGTACAATCTCAGTTAAAAATGAATAATCTTTTGCATTATAACTTTGACCTATTAATACTGAAAGTAATCTAAGATTTTGACAGAAACATTTGTCTCTAGATAATGTACTATCTTCATCGCTCAAACCTTCATTACGTATATTCGTTGCTACTTCATTTGTAGAATCATTCACATAATTCAGCTTCTGATTTATCACACCCAAAGCCATAAATAATAGATTGATCGCCTGTTCGGATGCTTATTCTAATTCGTTTACCTTCGTCGGTAATACACACCAAGATTCGGCAGCTTTTAGAGTTTGACTTAGTAGATGATCAGTTTTAACGTTCGAGATTTCGTTCCATTCCTCCATACCAAATGCAAACAGCATATGTCGCTAAATGATGTCCAAAATAATTGTAATACAGGTTTAAAGTCATTATTCTTTAATGAACTTCGGACTTCAAGTACAGTAGAGCTGTCCAGAAATAGCTCCCACGTTAATAATAAACGTTCTACAACAAAGGTTTTAATAAGACGTCTATACGCAATACTAGGTAGCTTTAGACGCTTCAGAAATATCAGTGTTTGAATAATTAGCTTTATCATCGACATCCCATATGTCTGCTATATCGGGTATACATGATTACTATTATTATCATATTCATTAAACACTCACCTTGTTCAGCATCCATGTCGTCCGATTAATTTCGATTAACTAATTATCAAACTATGTCGCCACCCTATTTATGAGTTAAATCAAAGTATGACGTGATAATAATGAGTATGAAGCTCAGTTGCATCTCCAAACCATCATTTATGCGTTTATTATTTTTTATTATTTTTAGATGGATCGTATAACCTTAGAGTTTGAAGCGATGATTGAGAATACTGGACGCCTAATCAAATAATGAACTGTACAATTAAGCGTTGAAAATTTGCTTGCAATATGGAATAAATTGCTTCATCACTATCAGGATGATTACGTGCTAAACTACGATATATGAAACATTGGAATAAATCATTTGATGTTGACCATATGGATGGACCAGCTCCTTTAATATTAGATTGTTATCAATGCAATAAATAACCTTCTAATTATGATGATGTATGTTTTATTTACCTGCATAGTTTTATTTTAGGAAGAGGTAAACAACTTCAAACATTGCAAATATTATTTTATTATAATTTGTATGTACAATATGTGAATAGAAATTTAACTTATGTACAGTAATAATAATATAATGCGATGATGACGGCGATGGTGGATCAGGCTATCCCATAAATTTTGTTTATTAATTTTTTTAATGTAGAATAATAACGACTTACCTGTATAATTAACAAAGGAAAGTTTAGCCATTATTTTGTTTTCACCAATATCAACGCTACCTCCATAAACAAGTGCAATTTGTTCAATGCATGTCTGGAGATTGCACCTTTACATCCGTTAGTTCTTTTGTAAATCTCTCCTTGAGAAATATACTATTTTCATTAGTTTCCACCACTATTTTTCTTCCATATTGAGTATTAATTACCTTAACATCTTTCAATAGATATTTAAATAATCAATAACCATACTATAGACTTTTAATATAGGCTTACAGTCTCCCTCGCTAACTAAATTTAATTCCTTTAGAAGATCCATCTTTCCGTATGTAATATTAATAACTTAATTTATATACTTATTGTCCTCGATACTTATAGAAAATTCTTATCAATATTAAGAATGTGATTTTCCTGTCTCATTATTCTAGAAAAATCAAATTCTTATAAATTATTCAACATCCGAGAAGACTGAAGTAATTATTAGGTGTATTGGGAGACGTTTCTAGAGGGTAATTAAGGATAAGGATGTCGTTTTCGAAGCCTAACTACCCACAACGATAAAAGGGGTAGTTATGTTTGAAGGGGGTTGGTTTAAGTAGTAGTTAGATGTTCGGGGCAGGGCCTCCGTCGAAATAACTACGTCGTTTGGGAATAATTCAAAAGCCCGTCTGGGTGCAAATTACAACCAAGATGTTGGTTTGATTTATAATACCTTTCCCTCTTGTGGAGGGTGAGTATATCAAAGTGTACGGGAGGTTCTGGGGCGTCGCAATATTGAGTAATACGGGCCATAGTCTCCGGAAATATAATTACCACGTAGTCTGGGCACGTTTATGTACCGAACTCGGTGCTAATAGCAACCAAGAGCGTTTTACAGAAGCGTGACTCCAACAAGGATGGTTGTAATATTGGGTTAAGGAACGTAAGTGGTGGATGATTGAGGTGTTTAAAGGGGTGGCAGGTTTGAATACTTAATTAGGGATACTGATGTGTTCTGGTAGGACAGGTAAATCAGATATGTGTATATATACGTGAAGGGGTAAGTCTGGTATAAACGTGCAAGTACAAAGTTAAGTGTTAAAAGGTATAAACAGGTATGTGTTATATATGAGGTGGTCGAGTATTTATGGTAGAATTCTGGAGAGTGGGAACAGTAATGTACAACTGATAACATTTATGAATAATGACAATACCGTTGTGGAAATAACTAGGAAATAAGTTTTGATAGGAACTATTTAGTAGAATAGAAAATTTATGTAAAGGATTTGCAAGATCATTACAAGTTGAACTCCATATTTCGCATGCCTAGATGCCTTAAATATGTTATGAGCTTCCATTTTCGGAGTTCAGTCAGGTATTTGTATACCTCTGTCTAAAAAAATTCTTCATTTCGTTATTTAAACCTCTAGCAAGGTCCGTATGATTGTCATGATCACATTTTGTTGTAAATCAGGACATTTTTCCTGTACTTTCCTGCAGAGCAACAGTATTCCAACTTGCATCCATCTAAAGTATTTTTTCTGCTTCTTCAGCAGAATCAAATACTTTTCTCTTTAACTAGATACGATTTTGTTGCTGCTTTCGTTTAAAGTTCACAACAACGTCTTCTTCCGTCTCAAATAAATCACCGTAATCAAAGTATATTACAGCTGATGCCATTCTTTACTGTACCTAACATAAATTAACAACAAAATTATATTTTAACAAATTTTACTAACTTACATTAAAAACGGAGTCGTTGAAAGGTTAACTTTGAATGTGCAAACATATCGCACAAAAGCGAGACAATCAACTGACCGCTCCTAAAGTGTTGTATTTATATTCCAACGGTAAGGTTCCTGGTGAAAATTTCTCTAATTTGAAGTTATATGAAACGACTAATGCATACGTTTATTTACTGTTTATATTCAGTTAGGCCGAAAAAATCAGTACTTGAAACAGTTATTGGGCGAAGAAGATAATGAGAGTTGGCCTTCTGACAGTGAAGACGGCTACTGGATTGCGACAGGTGATTTACCACATAATTCTCGTGCTAATGAATATCTCGCAGCGTCGGGTAATGAAGAAGAAGGTGGTCATGAGGAAGAGTTGACTGAACACGCAGATAGAGAAAGTGAATTCCAGACGCAAGAACCGGTAAATGAGGAAAGTAAACAACAAATCTGGGGAAGAGAGTGAAGATGTCGCTGCTGAATATATTTCAGACAGCACAAGTACAATGTTTGTGGTTAAAGATAAAACTGTTTGGAATAAATGTGTACAACGGAATTATCAAACTCCTTCAAGGAGTATTGTCAGGCAAACCGCTAGGTCTTACGGAAGTACAGAAATGTTATCGATAACCGATATGTTCAAGAAAATAATGTTTATTGAAATAGTTGATATCATCGTACGTCACACAAACAAAACAACGATTCCCATCCATTATACGGTTTATACGATTTGATGATCAGAATACACGTCGTGCACGAACACCTCATGATAAAGCTACACTAACTGCTGATGTTTGGAATATGCTAAATGCAAACTTGGCTACAATTTGCAAGACAACAGAAAACTTGACTGTCGACAAACAACTCTTTCCTTCCGAGAGAGAACGAAGTTCGCTCAGAATATGCCTTAGAAGCCTGCTAACTATGACATAAAATTATAGTAGATAGTAATGCAGAAAATGGTCTTCAGCTCAAAGGAATTATACAATGTGTCCGCTAATTAATGGTACACAGCAAAACTGGATATTCCTTGGGTAAAAATATTGCGATTTAGCCAAACTTAAGTAGTATAGCTATGCCGATCCTGATCCACTTTTGTCACTAGATTTGTCACCAGATCTAGGAAAAAGTCACCAGAAAAGTTACTAGATTTCAAGGTCGGTAACATTGCCTATTTCAAGGTATCTATTGTTCCGTTATTCTAAAAATAGGTTGTTATCTCAATTCTAGGAAATCAATAACAAAGGCGATGCATTGTCGACGGTTCAAAGTCTATTCTTACAAGGTCACATGAGAAATGAACAAAGACGATCCATTGTTTAGTTAGAAATAGATTATTATCTCAATTCAAGGAAAGCAAGAACAAAGACGATGCATTGTCAACGCTTCAAAGTCTATGTTTACAAGGCCACATGGGAGAACAAAGACGATCCATTGTTTTGTAGGTTATCGTACACATCAGCTGCATCCTCAAAGTCATTACCCTCAGTCTCAAGCAAGTCTATGCATGTTTCAAAGCCACGCCCCCTCAAGTGGTCTAAACAGGTAGACGTTTCCTAAAACAGGGGGCCCGTTTCCTAAAACAGGTAGCCGTTTCCTAAAAACAGGTAGCCGTTTCCTAAAAACGGGGGGTCCGTTTCCCAAAACAGATAGCTGTTTCGCAACCGTTTCCCCCGAGAAAAACGATCTATTGTTCAGGTCGAAAATAGATTCCACATCTCAATTCCAGGAAATCAAGAAGGGAGTCCATTGTTCAAAGTCTATGCTTATAATTTTCAAGGCAAAAGATCAAAGACGATTCATTGTTCCGCTATAATTTCTAAAAAATAGATTGTTATCTCAATTCTAAGAAATCAATAACAAAGACGATGCATAGTCAACGGTTCAAAGTCTATGCTTATAATTTTCAAAGGTTACATGAGAAATGAACAAAGATGATTCATTGTTCTGGTTGATTTATAAAAATAGATTGCTATCTAAATACACTTCGATTCTGAGAAATCAGTTTTCAAGAACAAAGGCGATCCATTGTCAACGATTTAAAGTTTATGTTTACAAGGTCACACCTCTGAGAAATGAACAAAGACGATCCATTGTTCCGTTATTTTAAAAATAAATTGTTATCTCAATTCTAGGACATCAAGAATAAAGGCGATCCATTGTCAACGCTTCAAAGTCTATGCTTGCAATTTTCAAGGCAAAAGAACAAAAGCGATTCATTCTTCTGATCGAGTTATAAAAATAAATTGTTATCTCAATTCTAGGAAATCAAGAACAAAGACGATGCATTGCTCAACGGTTCAAAGTCTATGCTTATAATTTTCAAGGTAAAAGAACAAAGACGAGTCATTGTTTTGGCTGAGTCGTGGCTTATGAAATTCTGAGAAATCATGAATAAATACGATGCATTGTTCAACGGTTCAAAGTCTATGCTTACAATTTTGAAGGTAAAAGGACAAAGACGATTCATTGTTGAGTCGTAGCTTATGAAAAGGTGATCCGAACTTATCCGACCTTACCCGATCTTATCTCTATATAAGTAGATAAAGAACAGTCCCACGTCAGTCGATACATTACAATCGTCACAACAACAAATTACCTAAAGTAAAAAGCAACTATTATTACTTAATCACCAGTGTGTGCATCATATTTTTACAATCGTGACTAGAAGTTTTATTGTAAACCGGAGAGCAATTTGTTAAACGTAAAGAGTAACTATTATTGCTTAATCTGTCTGTGCATCATATTTTCACAATCGTGACTAGAACCGTTGTGAAGAGCAATTTGTTAAAAGTTCATTGTTACGTGTGTGCTTCATATTGCTAGCTATGAGTATGCCAAGTAGTAGTGAGATGGTTAATTTAACAAAGCGCATTGTTCCCTTATTGAAAACAAAAACGGAATTTGCCAGGCACATCCGTATAGTTAACACCAATATCAAGCTATTGCAGGATATAATTAAACATAAAATTTATTATGAGACCAATGAAAGCTTGCTTAAGCTTGAGAGCAATTTAGCATTGCTCAAGTGCTATCTGGTTAGATTGAGACGGTTAAAGAACGCTTCAGAGAAAGTTGGTAGTGGAATTGTCAATAAAAAAGGTATGGATAAATTACGTTGGTACCCACTAGACTCATGTTTCAATGGTAGGCTGCTTACAGGAATTATAATCAATATGTCAAACATTAAGGACCCTTTGATATTTTTACTAAACACATATAATAGTTTTGCACGTAAGGTGAAATTAATGTTAAGGCAATCTATGCTAAAGGTAAATGTGGTCTTAGGCTGTAATTTCATGCAACCCCAAAATCATAGTATTGAGTTGAAGACTTTTGCCACAAAAAATTGCGTTATTGATATTTCAACCAATATACGTGTCTGGTACAATGAAAACGTGTATGATAAGTTACGGATAAAATTAGAGGAGTTTTCCGAAAGGGATTCCGGTTGGGCAGTACATGAAGTCTTACATTTAAAAGTGAATATTAATAGCTATGTCCCATTTAGAGGCGGTTGTTCAACTTATGTTAAAGTTCCACGCTTCATAGAAGTAAAGCATGCTGTTGTTAATGTTAAAAATAACGATGAGTTTTGCTTCCTGTGGGCCGTTGTTTCGGCATTATATCCCGCGCAATATCATACGGAAAGGGTTCAAAGTTATCCTCATTTTCTAGACGTTTTGAATTTTGATTCAATTCACTTCCCCATTCAGCTGGATGATGTAAAAAAATTTGAGAAACTAAACAACCTCGCAATTAATTTGTACTGTATAAATGGTAAAAAAGTTGCACCATTTGTATTGAGTAATCAGCAAAGCGATAAAGAACCCATAAATCTTTTAATACTTTCTGATCAGGCCGCGGATGATACTGTATACCATTTCACATGGATTAAAAATATGTCAGCTTTATTTTCAAAACAGATATCAAAACATGGTCATAAGAACGTAATTTGTAACCGATGTTTGAATCATTTTTGGTCTGATCAGCTTTAGAAAACATTTAACATATTGCAGTCAACTTAATCAATGCTCTACTAGGCTGCCTACCGAAGCGGAAATGAATTTACAGTTCAAAATTTTGCATTCCAGAAAAGGTGCCATTTGTCATTTATGCTGATTTAGAAAGTATTTTAGAGAAGTGTGCAAATGGTTTCGAAGGTAATACTCTATTTCACTCCAAACACACACCTTTCAGTATTGCTTACTATTTGAAGTGTTCATATGATGATTCTTTATCTCGATTTAGGCTTTATAGAGAAAGGATTGCATTCAATGGTTTGTTAACGAGCTTCAAAGTATTGCACATTGGGCTACCGAAATAATCAATCAAATTATTCCAATGGGTACTTTAAGTCTCAATCAGGTTGAGCAATTTGAAAGCACCACGATTTGTCACATTTGTCGGAAACCATTTACTAATTCTGATATAAAAGTTAGAGACCATAATCACCTTACGGAGCATTTCGGGGCAGCACACCAGGTATGTAACCTAAACTATACAGACTCCCACATTCTGCCAGTTGTGTTCCATAATTTATCAGGTTATGATTCTCATTTCATCATTAGAGAATTGGCTAGTGTTCCCGGTTCGATTTCACTACTGCCCATAAACAAAGAAAGATATATCTCTTTCAAAAAAGGTAATGGAAAGCACCAAAATTAAGTTTAGATTTATTGACTCTTTCAGATTTATGAGCAGTAGTATTGAAAAGTTGTCAGACTATTTGGAGGATAGTAAAAAATTATTTCCGCGCTAGTTGCAACAATGAGGAGAATTTTCTCTAGTAGTTCGCAAAGGTGTGTTTCCTTATGAGTATATTGATACGTGGGATAAATTAAACGAGACCACGCTCCCCCAAAGAAGCATTTTTCAGTCATCTTAATAATGAGGGAATCAGTGATGAGAGTTTTGCGCATGCGGTTAACGTTTGGAACAAATTTAGTATTAAATCGTTAGGGTGTACTCAGATTTGTATTTAAAACAGACGTTCTACTTTTAGCAGATATTTTCGAGAACTTTCGGCAAACTTGTATAAGTACTTACGAGCTTGATCCTCTGCATTATTATACAGCCCCCGGTTTAGCATTCGATGCTATGCTTAAAATTACACAAGTAAAGTTAGAACTATTTACTGATATTGATATGCTAATGTTTATTGAAAGAGGAATTAGGGGTGGTGTGGCTCAATGTTCAAATCGGTATGCTAAAGCTAACAATAAGTACATGGGGGAAAAATTTGATCCTACCTCTGAAAGTGTGTATTTAATGTACTACGACGTGAATAATTTATATGGAGCCGCCATGTCAGAATTTCTACCATTTGGCGATTTTTCTTTTGTTGATGAAGCTAATTTTGAAACTTTAGATGTAATAAACCATCCTGATGATTCGGAAATTGGTTATATAGTCGAGTGTGATTTAGACTATCCTATAGAATTACATGAGAGTCACAGTGATCTACCGCTGGCACCCGAACATATGGTTCCACCCATGCCTGATTCCAAAATGAAAAAATTACTGATTACCTTGTATCCAAAACGTAATTACGTAATTCATTACAGAAATTTAAAAGTATATTTAAAATATGGATTGAAGTTGGTAAAAGTACACCGTATATTACGTTTTAAACAGTCCCCATGGTTAAAAAAATATATAGATTTAAATACAGCCATGCGTCAGCAATCTCAAAATGAATTCGATAAAAATTTCTATAAATTAATGATTAATAGTGTTTTCGGGAAGCTGATGGAAAATGTACGTAAACATAAGGACATACGGCTAGTAACGAAATGGGAGGGTCGCTATGGTGCTCGTGCTTACATATCAAAACCAAATTTTCATAGTTGTACAATATTTGACAATGATATGCTTATCATTCAAATGAATAAGCTTGAAGTATATTTCAATAAACCTATATATGCAGATTCAGTGTTTTAGACGTTTCAAAAACTTTTTATATAATTTTCATTACGGTTACACGCTACCCAAGTTCCATAATAGTGCTAAGCTCTTGTACACGGATACGGATAGTCTCATATACGCCTTTTCGGTTCCCGATATCTATGAATGTATTAAAGAGGACATTGATAAATTCGATACATCTGATTATAGTCCCGACAACATCTTTGGACTCCCATTAGTAAATAAAAGGTCCCCGGCTTAATGAAAGATGAAAATCATGGCGAAATTATGGTTGAATTTGTAGGACTTCGCGCAAAATGTATGCTTACGCGGTTGATGAAAAGGTTGTAAAAATCAAAGGGTTCTACGCAAGCAAGCGTGAGGCAGATCACGATTAATGATTATAAACAGGTTCTGTTTGATGGTGGCGTAATAAGGCGCTATCAACATCTCATAAGATCAAAGAAACATGATGTGTTTACCATTAAACAAAATAAAGTCATACTCAATCCTTATGACGATAAACGCTTAGTCAATTTTGATTTCACTGATACTAGACCCTGGGGGTACAACTTTCAGTAAACAATGAGCAGGAAGAACTACAGTAGTGATCAAATCTACAGAAAGTACCTGAAGCGTTCTTTGCCCTCCCCAGAAAGCTATACATTTATATTGAATATATTGCAACATATTCCGGATGAGTGTTTTATCTGGTGTAAACTCAAAGTGTGCAAATGAAGTAATTATTAATACATTATTTGATAGAAAAATTAGCTTAGACAATACTGTTAAAAGTTTTACGAAATTGTGTACCGATAAAGGTTCGTTAACCTTTAATGATATAGATAGGATTTTAGATGACATGAATTTACCTTAAAATGTACATATACAAGTTATTATGGGGTGATTCATTGTATGTGTACAAACAAATGTTAGCGTACAATATATTGTTTATAAAGACACTTTCTATAAGTGAATGTATCGATACAGCAGCATATGCTAATTGCAAGTACCTCGCTATTTTAATTAAAGTATTATTAGAACAAAACATTACATATAAGTTTCAACCATGGGAAAATGAGGAGCACCACAAATTGGATTTTGGATAACATTTAGAAAGGTGAAACAAATTCCTGCTTGGGATGGACATGTGGACCAGATTCTGGAATGTGGCAATCCAGTAGTTTAAAGGATTATAGAAATACTTTAGGTTTACTATATAAAATGATGTAATATTTAAAAAAATAAAAAAAATAAAATACAATTATAATTTTTTATGTGGTTTTAATTCATCTGAAAGTTACAAACAATTCCTATAACTATATATTATAAACTAAATCGTCAATATTGATCCATGATCTTTCTTGAGGGTTTGTGCAATTCATTGACGAGTTGCAATTTGGATATGGTCCACAATTTCTTTAAGTTGACTCGGAATAGGAAAAAATGAGTGTGGTCTCCAAGAAATTTTCAAGACCATATGTCCTACAGACCGATCTTACCCGACATCGTCCGATCGAAATGTAGTCGAAACCTGCAGGACCAATTCTAAACGAGTCATGGAAACAAGAAGAATGATAGGCTAATATCATGGTTATTGACTAAATTGTAATAAAAAGCGTGGGCTCATACAATAGTCATCCAGGGTGTTTCTCCAAATACAGATAACCGTTTCCCAAAACCGATGGGTGTTTCTCAACACAGGCTAAACTGAACTAGGTCAAAACCTAAACATCTGGTCATGAGGGGGTTAGAAATCCCAATTCGTGGGAAGGTTCAAGTACAATCTGAAAGTAGTTTTATATTATAGAAAAAGCTAATCACCTACTTTGGGGTAGTACTGATAGGTGGTAGTTTCTATAAATCCTCTACTTTTTGGCGAAGGGTAGCTTTTCCAATAGGCTTATCATCTAGGAGTGCAATTCTGACCCCGAGAAAATAATGAATTCTGCACCGCTTTTGAGAAGAAGGATGATTATGTTTGAAAAAAGCTGGAATAAGAAGTAGTGTTGGAAACCCTGATTGTTAGGGTTTAAAAGTCCTCATTGTGTGTGTGTGTGTGTGTGTGTGTGTGTGTGTGTGTGTGTGTGTGCACAGTATACTCTTGATTAGCAGCAATGATGAAAGTAGTAGTATGTAAGGTAGAAAGTACAGAAAAAGCAGTAAGTGTGGAGGAGCGAAAGAAGAGGTTGGAGACGTTAATAAAGCAAGTAAAAGCAATAAAACTCGATTTGGAGTATTATATAGTAAAACAAAAATGATGAAGCTGCGTATTAGCAATATGTAAAATAGTGTAGTAAAACATGAAATTTTGGGAAGGATGAGTTTAAATACATATTTTAAAGAAGAAGAAAATTTAAAACGCTGCTGTGTGTTGTTATAAGTATCTCACAATTGTATTAGGTTTAAGTAACTGTATCATTAAAAAATAAAGACTTTAAGCGTTGTGAATATGTTGTTCTTTTAAGTAGACGTAGCACTAGTTTTCGGTATTCTCTTCTATAACCCATAATGGTTCCTTATTGGTTATGCATATCTAGGCGTGGTTCGATAAACGTAAATTTTATCCGATATCCACCTTTACCGAAATCTCCCATAAGGAAATGGAACCCCTGCCGTACGTTGGGTCTTAAAGAGGTGAAATTGGCCTATATACAACATATAAAAGAAGATTTATTGGAAAAGATCAATGACGGTAAAATGATCCCTAAATAAAAAGCAATTTACTGGTTTTAATGCAGATCGTTATTGTTTTTAATCATTAAATGATATTTATGCATACGTCAACTAGAATTTATTAGTAAAGCGTTATAATGAAAAATACAATGACTTTCCTTTGTATAAGGGAGAGCGAATTTAATGCGATGGAAAATGGTGGCAGGTAAATATACTTTAAATAATTTTTTCAATTTGAATTTCGTTTCTTAGCATTACCACCCTCAACATGGCAGGTGTAGTGTATCAAAATGAAGCTAGTGGTGGTATACGTTTTATGTGTGGTAAAAACAGTGCATAGTAGTTAGTATAGGACCGGTTCTGGACCAGTTCAAGGCCACATTTTTTTTTCCACATTTTTTTAGTTCTGAGAATTTTTGAACTGCTATATTTTGCGCTCTAATATATTAGGCCTATATACGAAAATTCAGAATTTTTGAGTAAAGGACTAGTGATTTAGAAATAAATATAGATATAAATTTATAAATGTACACAAGTTTCAACCTTTTACACACACACACACACATACACATATAAAAATGCTGACTTATACATTTCATAGTAGGTATACTAGACCGATTCTGGACCAGTTCAATGTATTTTATTTTTTTTTTATTTTTTTTTTATTTAAAATATTACATCATTTTATATAGTAAACCTAAAGTATTTCTATAATCCTTTAAACTACTGGATTGCCACATTCCAGAATCTGGTCCACATGTCCATCCCAAGCAGGAATTTGTTTCACCTTTCTAAATGTTATCCAAAATCCAATTTGTGGTGCTCCTCATTTTCCCATGGTTGAAACTTATATGTAATGTTTTGTTCTAATAATACTTTAATTAAAATAGCGAGGTACTTGCAATTAGCATATGCTGCTGTATCGATACATTCACTTATAGAAAGTGTCTTTATAAACAATATATTGTACGCTAACATTTGTTTGTACACATACAATGAATCACCCCATAATAACTTGTATATGTACATTTTAAGGTAAATTCATGTCATCTAAAATCCTATCTATATCATTAAAGGTTAACGAACCTTTATCGGTACACAATTTCGTAAAACTTTTAACAGTATTGTCTAAGCTAATTTTTCTATCAAATAATGTATTAATAATTACTTCATTTGCACACTTTGAGTTTACACCAGATAAAACACTCATCCGGAATATGTTGCAATATATTCAATATAAATGTATAGCATTCTGGGGAGGGCAAAGAACGCTTCAGGTACTTTCTGTAGATTTGATCACTACTGCAGTTCTTCCTGCTCATTGTTTACTGAAAGTTGTACCCCCAGGGTCTAGTATCAGTGAAATCAAAATTGACTAAGCGTTTATCGTCATAAGGATTGAGTATGACTTTATTTTGTTTAATGGTAAACACATCATGTTTCTTTGATCTTATGAGATGTTGATAGCGCCTTATTACGCCACCATCAAACAGAACCAGTTTATAATCATTAATCGTGATCTGCCTCACGCTTGCTTGCGTAGAACCCTTTGATTTTTTTACAACCTTTTCATCAACCGCGTAAGCATACATTTTCGCGCGAAGTCCTACAAATTCAACCATAATTTCGCCATGATTTTCATCTTTCATTAAGCCGGGGACCTTTTTATTTACTAATGGAGTCCAAAGATGTTGTCGGACTATAATCAGATGTATCGAATTTATCAATGTCCTCTTTAATACATTCATAGATATCGGGAACCGAAAAGGCGTATATGAGACTATCCGTATCCGTGTACAAGAGCTTAGCACTATTATGGAACTTGGGTAGCGTGTAACCGTAATGAAAATTATATTAAAAAAAGTTTTTGAAACGTCTAAAACACTGAATCTGCATATATAGGTTTATTGAAATATACTTCAAGCTTATTCATTTGAATGATAAGCATGTCATTGTCAAATATTGTACAACTATGAAAATTTGGTTTTGATATGTAAGCACGAGCACCATAGCGACCCTCCCATTTCGTTACTAGCCGTATGTCCTTATGTTTACGTACATTTTCCATCAGCTTCCGAAAACACTATTAATCATTAATTTATAGAAATTTTTATCGAATTCATTTTGAGATTGCTGACGCATGGCTGTATTTAAATCTATATATTTTTTAACCATGGGACTGTTTAAAACGTAATATACGGTGTACTTTTACCAACTTCAATCCATATTTTAAATATACTTTTAAATTTCTGTAATGAATTACGTAATTACGTTTTGGATACAGTAAGCAGTAATTTTTCATTTTGGAATCAGGCATGGGTGGAACCATATGTTCGGGTGCCAGCGGTAGATCACTGTGACTCTCATGTAATTCTATAGGATAGTCTAAATCACACTCGACTATATAACCAATTTCCGAATCATCAGGATGGTTTATTACATCTAAAGTTTCAAAATTAGCTTCATCAACAAAAGAAAAATCGCCAAATGGTAGAAATTCTGACATGGCGGCTCCATATAAATTATTCACGTCGTAGTACATTAAATGCACACTTTCAGAGGTGGATCAAATTTTTCCCCATGTACTTATTGTTAGCTTTAGCATACCGATTTGAACATTGAGCCACACCACCCCTAATTCCTCTTTCAATAAACATTAGCATATCAATATCAGTAAATAGTTCTAACTTTACTTGTGTAATTTTAAGCATAGCATCGAATGCTAAACCGGGGGCTGTATAATAATGCAGAGGATCAAGCTCGTAAGTACTTATACAAGTTTGCCGAAAGTTCTCGAAAATATCTGCTAAAAGTAGAACGTCTGTTTTTAAATACAAATCTGAGTACTCCCCTAACGATTTAATACTAAATTTGTTCCAAACGTTAACCGCATGCGCAAAACTCTCATCACTGATTCCCTCATTATTAAGATGACTGAAAAATGCTTCTTTGGGCGGGAGCGTGGTCTCGTTTAATTTATCCCACGTATCAATATACTCATAGGGAAACACACCTTTGCGAACTACTAGAGAAAATTCCTCCCCATTGTTGCAACTAGCGCGGAAATAATTTTTTTACTATCCTCCAAATAGTCTGACAACTTTTCAATACTACTGCTCATAAATCTGAAAGAGTCAATAAATCTAAACTTAATTTTGGTGCTTTCCATTACCTTTTTTGAAAGAGATATATCTTTCTTTGTTTATGGGCAGTAGTGAAATCAACCGGGAACACTAGCCAATTCTCTAATGATGAAATGAGAATCATAACCTGATAAATTATGGAACACAACTGGCAGAATGTGGGAGTCTGTATAGTTTAGGTTACATACCTGGTGTGCTGCCCCCCGAAATGCTCCCGTAAGGTGATTATGGTCTCTAACTTTTATATCAGAATTAGTAAATGGTTTCCGACAAATGTGACAAATCGTGGTGCTTTCAAATTGCTCAACCTGATTGAGACTTAAAGTACCCATTGGAATAATTTGATTGATTATTTCGGTAGCCCAATGCGCAATACTTTGAAGCTCGTTAACAAACCATTGAATGCAATCCTTTTCTCTATAAAGCCTAAATCGAGATAAAGAATCATCATATGAACACTTCAAATAGTAAGCAATACTGAAAGGTGTGTTTGGAGTGAAATAGAGTATTACCTTCGAAACCATTTGCACACTTCTAAAATACTTTCTAAATCAGCATAAATGACAAATGGCACCTTTTCCTGGAATGCAAAATTTTGAACTGTAAATTCATTTCCGCTTCGGTAGGCAGCCTAGTAGAGCATTGATTAAGTTGACTGCAATATGTTAAATGTTTTCTAAAGCTGATCAGACCAAAAATGATTCAAACATCGGTTACAAATTACGTTCTTATGACCATGTTTTGATATCTGTTTTGAAAATAAAGCTGACATATTTTTAATCCATGTGAAATGGTATACAGTATCATCCGCGGCCTGATCAGAAAGTATTAGAAGATTTATGGGTTCTTTATCGCTTTGCTGATTACTCAATACAAATGGTGCAACTTTTTACCATTTATACAGTACAAATTAATTGCGAGGTTGTTTAGTTTCTCAAATTTTTACATCATCCAGCTGAATGGGAAGTGAATTGAATCAAAATTCAAAACGTCTAGAAAATGAGGATAACTTTGAACCCTTTCCGTATGATATTGCGCGGGATATAATGCCGAAACAACGGCCCACAGGAAGCAAAACTCATCGTTATTTTTAACATTAACAACAGCATGCTTTACTTCTATGAAGCGTGGAACTTTAACATAAGTTGAACAACCGCCTCTAAATGGGACATAGCTATTAATATTCACTTTAAATGTAAGACTTCATGTACTGCCCAACCGGAATCCTTTCGGAAAACTCCTCTAATTTTATCCGTAACTTATCATACACGTTTTCATTGTACCAGACACGTATATTGGTTGAAATATCAATAACGCAATTTTTTGTGGCAAAAGTCTTCAACTCAATACTATGATTTTGGGGTTGCATGAAATTACAGCCTAAGACCACATTTACCTTTAGCATAGATTGCCTTAACATTAATTTCACCTTACGTGCAAAACTATTATATGTGTTTAGTAAAATATCAAAGGGTCCTTAATGTTTGACATATTGATTATAATTCCTGTAAGCAGCCTACCATTGAAACATGAGTCTAGGGGGTACCAACGTAATTTATCCATACCTTTTTTATTGACAATTCCACTACCAACTTTCTCTGAAGCGTTCTTTAACCGTCTCAATCTAACCAGATAGCACTTGAGCAATGCTAAATTGTCTCAAGCTTAAGCAAGCTTTCATTGGTCTCATAATAAATTTTATGTTTAATTATATCTGCAATAGCTTGATATTGGTGTTAACTATACGGATGTGCCTGGCAAATTCCTTTTTGTTTTCAATAAGGAACAATGCGCTTTGTTAAATTAACCATCTCACTACTACTTGGCATACTCATAGCTAGCAATATGAAGCACACACGTAACAATGAACTTTTAACAAATTGCTCTTCACAACGGTTCTAGTCACGATTGTAAAATATGATGCACAGACAGATTAGCAATAATAGTTACTCTTTACGTTTAACAAATTGCTCTCGGTTTACAATAAAACTTCTAGTCACGATTGTAAAAATATGATGCACACACTGGTGATTAAGTATAATAGTTGCTTTTACTTTAGGTAATTTGTTGTTGTGACGATTGTAATGTATCGACTGACGTGGGACTGTTCTTTATCTACTTATATGAGATAAGATCGGGTAAGGTCGGATAAGTTCGGATCACCTTTTCATAAGCTACGACTCAACAATGAATCGTCTTTGTCCTTTTACCTTCAAAATTGTAAGCATAGACTTTGAACCGTTGAACAATGCATCGTATTTATTCATGATTTCTCAGAATTTCATAAGCCACGACTCAGCCAAAACAATGACTCGTCTTTGTTCTTTTACCTTGAAAATTATAAGCATAGACTTTGAACCGTTGAGCAATGCATCGTCTTTGTTCTTGATTTCCTAGAATTGAGATAACAATTTATTTTTATAACTCGATCAGAAGAATGAATCGCTTTTGTTCTTTTGCCTTGAAAATTGCAAGCATAGACTTTGAAGCGTTGACAATGGATCGCCTTTATTCTTGATGTCCTAGAATTGAGATAACAATTTATTTTTAAAATAACGGAACAATGGATCGTCTTTGTTCATTTCTCAGAGTGTGACCTTGTAAACATAAACTTTAAATCGTTGACAATGGATCGCCTTTGTTCTTGAAAACTGATTTCTCAGAATCGAAGTGTATTTAGATAGCAATCTATTTTTATAAATCAACCAGAACAATGAATCATCTTTGTTCATTTCTCATGTAACCTTGAAAATTATAAGCATAGACTTTGAACCGTTGACTATGCATCGTCTTTGTTATTGATTTTAGAATTGAGATAACAATCTATTTTTAGAAATTATAGCGGAACAATGAATCGTCTTTGATCTTTGCCTTGAAAATTATAAGCATAGACTTTGAACAATGGACTCCTTCTTGATTTCCTGGAATTGAGATGTGGAATCTATTTTCGACCTGAACAATAGATCGTTTTTTTCCGGGGAAACGGTTGCGAAACAGCTATCTGTTTTGGGAAACGGACCCCTGTTTTAGGAAACGGCTACCTGTTTTAGGAAACGGCTACCTGTTTTAGGAAACGGCCCTGTTTTAGGAAACGTCTACCTGTTTAGACCACTTGAGGGGGCGTGGCTTTGAAACATGCATAGACTTGCTTGAGACTGAGGGTAATGACTTTGAGGATGCAGCTGATGTGTACGATAACCTACAAAACAATGGATCGTCTTTGTTCTCATGTGGCCTTGTAAACATAGACTTTGAAGCGTTGACAATGCATCGTCTTTGTTCTTGCTTTCCTTGAATTGAGATAATAATCTATTTCTAACTAAACAATGGATCGTCTTTGTTCATTTCTCATGTGACCTTGTAAGAATAGACTTTGAACCGTCGACAATGCATCGCCTTTGTTATTGATTTCCTAGAATTGAGATAACAACCTATTTTTAGAATAATGGAACAATAGATACCTTGAAATAGGCAATGTTACCGACCTTGAAATCTAGTAACTTTTCTGGTGACTTTTTCCTAGATCTGGTGACAAATCTAGTGACAAAAGTGGATCAGGATCGGCATAGCTATACTACTAACTTACCTTAGTCCAAAAGTTGATCATAACCGACATACAGGGTGTTAAAGTGTTAATTTGCATTTCGTATTTTCTTAATAATTCATCAACAGGGCGACATAACGGCACAAAATTAGATGTGTGGGGGTTTTCGGGGGTGAGAAATTCAAATCCGTTCTTATTTTGGACGCCACCTGTAGAGGCCGCCACTTACAGTACATTACATCTATTAAAAATGACCTAATTTTTTTGTAACTCCTTGTATTAGCCTAAATATTAAAGATTATGAATTTTCCATCTTTTTTACAAAAAAAAGTTATACCTTGTAAATGTCTCTCCGAGTGACCGTTTTCAAGATATTTGCGTATAAATTATTCAGTTCTCCTTTTCAAATTCCACATAAAAATGTTGCTTGAAGTAAGTAAGTTTTCAAATGAAGAAATGCGTGATATAATTTGTGTATACGCGCAGAAAATGTTTAATGGACGTGTAGCTGAAAACAGTGAACTAAGCACAAGACACCTTGCTGTGAGAACTGGCTTAGGTAAGTCCACTGTTCACAAAATTCTTACTGAAGAGGGACTGTATCCATTTCATTTCACGCCTGTACAAAATTTACTGCCAGCTGATTTGCCAGCTAGACTGGCATTCGCTCGTTTTGGTCGTATCCAGCACAATGCCGACCCATTGTTTTTAGACAAAATATTATTTACCGACGAAGCAACCTTTACACGTAGAGGCGTTTTTAACTTTAGGAATAAACATTCGTGGGATTTAGAAAATCCACATTTAGTAGCCGACCATCACTTCCAACATGAATTTAAAATTAATGTTTGGTGCAGCCTTATTGGTAACCATGTATTAAGTCCCTTCGAATTACCTACTAATTTAAACGGTGAAATCTACCTTAATTTTACGCAAACTCAGTTACCCGAGTATTTTGATGATTTGTCCCTAGAACTAAAACAAAACATGGTGTTCATGCAGGATGGAGCCCTGCACATTTCTCTAGACGTGTCAAAGACTATCTAAATGTTCAATTTCCTCATCACTGGATAGGTCGTAAGCCAGACTTGGCAGCCTCGAAGTCGATTTCAATCCACTTGATTTTTGTTTTGGGATATTTGAAATGGCTCGTATAAAGAAACAGTGAACTCTCGAGAGGAATTATGGCAGAAAATTGTAAATGCTGTCGAACAGTTTCGAAACGATCAGTTATTATTTAGGATAAGACGGTCGTTCAGCAGACGGGTTCTCAAATGTATTGAAGTGAATGGTAATCACTTTGAATAGTTATTGTCGAAAGATGCTCTCTTTTTTTATTAAATGTTAATATTTTTGTATTGTAGTTTTCTTGTTGTTATTTCTGTAGTAATTATAGCATTTATTATTGTATCTGATTTAATCACAACCTAGGTACTTCAAGCAAAATTTTACATGTGATCTTGAAAACGGTCACTCGGAGAGACATTTACAAGGTATAACTTTTTTTTGTAAAAAAGATGGAAAATTCATAATCTTTAATATTTAGGCTAATACAGGGAGATACAAAGAATTAGGTCATTTTTAATAGATATAATGTACTGTAAGTGGCGGCCTCTACAAATGGCGTCCAAAATAAGAACGGATTTGAATTTCTCACCCCCGAAAACCCCCACATATCTAATTTTGTGCCGTTATGTCGCCCTGTTGATGAATTAATAAGAAAAAACGAAATGCGAATTAACACTTTAACACCCTGTATCTCGGTTATGATCGACTTTTGGACCAAAGTAAGTTTGGCTAAATCGCAATATTTTTAACCAAGGAATATCCAGTTTTGCTGTGTATCATTAATTAGCGGACACCCTGTATATACAGGCAAAATAGGTAATACTCGAGAAGTCAATCAAAGAGAAAGAGTAGTTAAAGAACTTGAAGTCGGTTTCAAAGGATCTGGCCGAAACATAAGTATGGATAAATTTTTCACGACTTTGCATTTAGCTAAAGCTCTTCTTTCGTGGAACCTCACTCTCATTGGCACTTTGAAGAAAAAACAAGCCATACATTCCTCAAGAAATGAAAGCTTCGAAAACAGGGAACCCTTGTCAACTCTTTTTAGCTTTCATGAAAATGGTATATTCTTATATGCCGAAGAAAAACGAAACTGTGATTTTGCTCACCACGATGCACGATGATGATAAGACGTGTGATGCAGCACATAAGAAACCAGAGATGATTATGTTTTATAATAAATACAAACCCGGCGTTGATATAATCGATCAAATGTGCGCGAGATACATGACGGAACGGCGATCATGCAGGTGGTCGCTCGATTCTTTCTATAAATCCTCGACATCTCCTCTCTCGCTGCGCATATTGTTTATTATGAAAAGAATAAAACGATACCAAAGAACGAGAGGAGACCTTTTTTCGCCAGCGTGCTGAAGAACTGGATGTGCCATTGATTGAAGAGCGAGTTTCAAATCAGCAGATCATGTGACACCATTGGATCGTGCTACATTTTCGATAAGTCACCTATTCGCAAACGAAGGAAGACCAGAAAGTGCTGCGTTGAATGCGAAAAGCCAGTCTGCGATGAGCATACTGCGCAAATAACAAAATATATAGAATGTAGTCATTAATTCGATTTTTTTATTGATTTCCTAAAAAATATTACGTTTGACAAATAAACAATTGAAAATGAATATTTGTTTATTTATAGTAATTTATTCCGTCTGCATAAAAATATTCAAATTTCACACGAAATGCACGATTTTTGTGTGCGGGTACCTGGGTACACGGTTGGACTATACTATCTTGGCCACCAACGAATTGACCTACGTCATCGTTACATGGACGTGGCTAAATAAAACGTTTATTTTGCCATCTCACAATTAAGTATACATCAAAAAAGGATGTTACTAAATTTCAAGTGCATTTTGAGCAACCTACGTTTAAAAAATCTGGAACACTGGAACTGTGGCAAGATCTGTAAGAATCAAAATACACCCACGTACCACAAAAAAAAATGATGATAGCGTAGCTATCGAAACGCGTTCGGTGCTTTTTAATTTTGTGTTGTACGTGGGTGTATTTTGATTGTTACAACCTACGTTTGTTATCGACTGCTTAAATACAATGAAAAGAGATGACCTATAAATACTTGTTGTAATTTTTGTGATTGTGATAGTTCGGATACATATTAATCGTATATTATCACAATATTCACAAATATATACCAATTAATTGCATTAAAATTTATTTAATCATCTGGAAGACCACGGTATTGCCAGCTATTACAATTGCAGTTGTACATATTCGAAGATCTTCGAAGCTCGTAATTACATAACCTACAACAAATGTTATAATAATACCTTTGTAAAAATCAGCATTTTAGGTTAATCTGATTTTCAATTTTCATCCACCTGTGGGTCAAGGTGGTATTTTTGAATCCCATTTTTTTATATGTTCACCCGCAATTGTAATTAAGATTAAATACATTTGTATGTACAGCGCGATCCAGATTGATTGTAGGGTTTGTAACTCTGCTATGTCCATATTGTTATCAAAAATGTATTCTAACACTGGAAAACTTTCATCCGCTGGGGTCATGAGCGTGCGTAAATACGTCTGTATACGCTGTCACAATTTGCTTGCTTCTGTTCTTGTCGTTTTATTGTTCCTGTAATTCACGTAAAATCTGTCTTTTTTAAGACAAAAACTCCACATACTTGATTTATCTGACAAGTCAATAAACACAGAGCTCTGTTTAGGATAAAAATAAAATGCGAATAATTTTTAGGTTATAGTTGTTAGTGTCATGTTTTCGGATGAACACAATAAGTTTATCTTGGAGGTTTATTTTCGGTTTGGGCAACGGATGAAGGTGGTGTCTGGAAATATTCGCAAGTTTATTGCTAGAGGAATTCCAACAACGGTTCGCCAACATTGACGTTACCTACGAAACACTCACACAGCGTGTTCGTTGAATAGTTCAAGGTTTCGTGACATCGGCTACGTACCTAAAGGTAATTCTCCTCACAGAAGACCAGTAATTGACGAAGAAGCTTAGAAGATATTCGGGGGCGATTGGAAGCTAGCCGCAATAAATGTTTAAGACGCTTGTCTGCTCAAAGTGGTAATTGAGTAAAATTTGTGTTTTTTACTAAATGTTGATTATTTATTAATTGTAATTGTAGGGTTTCGTATGAGACATGCCAGAGGACTTGTAAAACTGAAAATGCACCCGTGTAAGATGTCTGTATTACAAGAATTGCTGCCAATTGATTTTGAAAACTGTCGAACGTACCCTGGTTTAACGAAAATCTCAATAACAATGATGTTTTGCATATAACATTTTTCAATGACGAGGCATCGTTTCATCTAAGCGGCTATATAAATTTCCAAAATTACCGAACCCGGTCAACTGAAAATCCCCATGTATTTATTGAAACTCCGTTAGATCCAGTTAAAACTGGAGTTTGAATTGCCGTGTCGAGAAGACCAATAATTGTACCAATTTTTTTAATGAAAATATAAATGCCGAAGAATATCAATAATTAATTCTAAGACCTTTTACTGAACAACTGCACAAATAGCTTCAAAATTGGTACTTCCAGCAAGATTCCGCAACAGCCCACACGGCCCGTACAATATTAGTATATTTATAACAATTTTTCGGTGATAGAATAATAAGCAAAAATCGATGGGCACGACGATCTCCTGCTTAACTTCGCTCGACTGCTTTCTCTTTGGTCATCTTAAAACATTTGTGATGCAAATCGTTTGCACGTGGTTTTAGGAGTTACAGAATGCCATAGTGAACGCCGTTAGTGCAGTAACCCCACAACAGTTATGAGCCATTTTCGATAATAATGCACAACATTTTCAGCACCTACTATAAGCTTTCGGAGACTATAATCTGTTTCCGTCATCAATAAAATTAAAACTAAATTGAAAAAACATTACATTTACTTCTTGGCGTTTTTTGATAATAACATTAAGATGGAGGTAGTTCGACAATCAAGAAATACACACTATTTATGTCATTTCAAATTTACCATGGTCTTTAATTTCTACGTTACGATAAACCTTTCTAATCGGTTTTAACAAAGTTTCAATCCAAAATATTTAATTTTAAGTTTTTCTACGAAGTATTGTTTTGACGTTGAGATTTGGAAACATTACTACTTTACCGCCATCTAAGAGAAGATTTATTATGTTTGATTTTTAATCATTTATTATTATGGATATAAGTTGACTCATATTTTTCATATTAAATCATTCGTTACTGGATTATGACGTACGTCAATTCGTTGGTGGCGAAGATAGTATGTGCATTTTTCTTCAAAACGGATATTTTCTTAGTCAAAGTAAAGTAAAGCGGGGGAATACCGCGCGCGGGAGAATACCGCGTATTGCATTTTTGAAAAAACTTCAAGAATACACCGGCGTACGTCGCAAAATTTTACAGTTGACATATGATGCGTGCGCCACAAGTTTAGAGTAATGGCCGCTAGTCGTAAATTGACAGTGAGCGTGTTTGTGCCAAATAGGATTCTGCCCTAAGTTTTACTTAAATTAATCGGTTGAAAACAGTGAGTTACTGTGTATATTTAATGACAATGCATTTTTCGTCCACTTGCTAGTGTGTAAATAAGTGTTACCCCAAGTGATCACCAATAAAATTTAAGTACTCTTCATGTTGTAAATTTGAGATTGGAAGATGTTGCTCGGGAAATACCGCGCATAAACATTGAGGTAATGCCACGCTGCGCGGTATTACCCCATGTATTATTATTTTGTTTCCTTTTTTAATAGCTGTAGGTATCTTTTTAGTTCATAATGCCCAGAACATACCGAGGGACCTGAGAGAGAGGAAAATGGTCAGCAGACACACTTAAAGCTGCCATTCAAGCAGTAGAATCAGGCAGGGCTGTAAGACATTCCTGAATCTACGCTGAGAGACAGAATTCGAGGAAAAACCTATAATAAAAGTAAGTTGGGCCGGAAAGCTACATTCACTGAAGCACAGGAGAAAGCATTGACTGGATATGTTATTAAACTGTCCAATGAATTTCACGGAATTTCACCTGTAGAACTTCGTCGCCTAGCTTATGATTGTGCTGAGCAGAATAAAATCAAACATTGATTCCGTGTAGACAAAAAAGCGAAATCCACGAATTTCGCTTAGAAAACCCGAAGGCTCTGGTTTAAATAAGGCTGCGGTGATCAAATTCTTTGAAAATCTTACCAGAGTCTTTGAGAAATATAAGTTTTCAGAAAGTCGTATTTATAACGTTGATGAAACCGGTATTTCAACCGTTCAAAAGCCTTCAAAGATTTTAGCACCGAAAGGTCAGAAGCAAGTGGGTTCAGTTATTTCATGGGAGAGGGGAAAGAACGTTACAGTAGTTTGTGCCGTTAGTGCAGTTGGTCACTATTTGTCCCCTATGTTCGTTTATCCTAGAGTTCGCTTGACTCCTCATTTAGAAAAAGACGGTCCTCCTGGGGCAATCTACAAATGTTCGAAAAACGAATGGATCAACAAAACTTTATTCAACGAATGGCTGCACCACTTCAAAAAATGTGTAAAACCATCACTAGATGATCCTGTTTTACGTATATTGGACAATCACACGAGTCACATATCTCTAGATGGATATAATTTTTGTAGAAGTAAAGGTATAATAATGGTATCACTTCCGACGCATACATCAGATATGTTGCAGCCACTCGATCTGGCGTTTTTTGGTCCATTAAAAAATGCTTTGAACAAAGAATGTGATTTATATTTACGGATTCATGTGCACCAAAAATCACGCATTACGATTTGGCTTCAATTTCTAATAAAGCATATATGAGAGCCGCTACTATAGAAAAGGGGATATCTGGATTCAAAGCAGCGGGAATTTGGCAGTTGGATCTGGAAAAATTTACTGATGATGATTTTAATCAACTTCATGGGACTGAAAATATCGTAGAGATGCCAATTTCTATGGAAGAGTCATTCCAAGAACGAAAATTCACAAGTACAGAATCCCATGTCGTTGGAGCCGGAATATAGAACATCTTCAAAGAACAACATTACAGAGAACATTGCGAAAGATATACGAGCTGAACTTCAACCCGGACCATCAAATATAAAACCACATCTTCACCAAGGTCTACGATGCAAGTTAGCACCACTACCCAGCTTCTAAACTAAAGAAATGTCAACAAAATCATGCCCTAAACAACATTCGAAGCTTTTGACAGCTACTCCACTTAAATCAGAACTGTACGCTATGGAAGAAAAGCGATAACAAAAACGGGAGAAAAAAGAAGTTAATGTAGTGAAAAAAAGAAAAGTTTCAAGAGTTTTGAAAGGAAAAAAGGTCATCAAAAAACCAAAACACATTCGCAATATTAAATTTAATGTGGGCGGCACTGAAGCCGAGAGTTATTCCGAAAGCGAGATTTGTGATGATGATGACTTAGACGAAGTTGATCTTACCCCAACCCATGAAGACGACATCTGTTTAGTCTGTGGAGAGTTCGGAAGGAACAACGAGGTCTAGTATCGTTGTAATTCATGCTCCAAGTGGTCACATGCCGCTTGTAGTGGAAAAGAAAAAGACTACTGTTTCTAACAATTGATTTTGATTTTTTTTTTGTGATTATTGGTTATTTTTTAATTACCTGTATTTTGTGGTCAATAAAGTCTTAGATAAAATGCATTGGAACACTACTTCACTGCGTGCAATTCCCCCAGAACATGGGTATTACCCAAATGCCCGAGTAATGCCGCGCAAGCGATGATTTCAATGGGTATTACAACAAAAATGACTGATTTTAAATGTTAAAATAGTTGGTGTGTTATATTGGCACTCCTTATAGAAAAAAATCGGGTAATAAATGAGAATATTTAATAAGTTACAAGTCATTTTGCTTAAGCTCGCGGTATTCCCTCGGTCTCCTCTATACGAGTGTCCGGTTATTAATACAACAGTTAATAAAATTACCTTCGCAATGCATGTATATAGCTTAATTTAGATTCGCAACTACAGGCATCGCAGCTTCCAAACGGAATAACCGATTGTAATTTAGTTTTTTTTTTGTTTGAAAGATGAATTGATTAAGAGTATTCTTAGCTATGAATCGGAAGGTTTTTTAAATTTTTAGTTTAATGTTATTTAAACAGAAGTTGTGTATGTAATCTAGACCTTTCCAATCATGGGTTCTTCCTTCTTACTTTAGAGAGATAACCTCCAGATTTCAATTAAACTGCATATGTAAACAACGTAATCTCACCACTACCGTGTATATTGGCTTTAATATCATAATCACTCACTACAAATCGTCTTTCAAAGTATGTATTTATTCTTTCACTAGATAAAAATCTAGTATCAATTATAAAAGTAATAAAAATAAATATAATCTATAAAAAAATTATTTTGAATTCATAAAATTCGTATACTTATAAGTAATTTACATTTAAAGAAATCGGTAGCCACCGCTGTCTTGAATCTAAATAACCGTCGAAGTTTTCACGGTTTTCATTAACACAAAGTTTTGTACTTTTATATATTTTTTTTATACTTTAGTTTTTCCAACTTCTTTTCTAACAAATTGTAATGTAAAGACTCGGTATATCAACTCATGCAATAAAATTACGTAAGAATTATTCGAGTGCTTTTTAAACCGTACTAAAAATCTACTTCAACTAAGAACACAAGAAATAAAGTTCTAATTCTACGAGTGGATGTTTGTATACTTTAATTAGGAATTAAAAAGTACGTTGTATAGAGAAGTACAAACCTCTACAATATTATCAGGAATATGCAATAACTTGAAAACACGTAAGTTTGTGAGAAATTTATGAAACGTGCTTAATTTATACACATTTGCTACATGTTAAATGACAGTTTTCCATTTTCTTATCACAATCTTATTTAAATATTACTATTAATATTCATGGAATTAATATAAATGTATCTACAGTTTTAAAACTCAAACATATTGTCAAACATTCTATATTAAACTGAGCTTTCACGTGTGATAATAGTATATTAAAGTATGTGGATAAAAAGGTCTTTAAAAAACGAGCGATTTTTCGAGCACGACGGCGCAGCCGGAGTGCTCGAATAAAGTGTTTCAAAGACCAGTTATCCACGAATACTTTACGCTATTTTTTTTTATTGGTGCACCTTGAAATCATAAATACTAGTATTATTACTACACAAAATGGAAATAAGAACTAATAATTTAAAATATGTAAATACAAATTAATATATCTGACAATACTAACTGTACTTTCTATTTTCATTTAAAAAAATTAAAAGTGCTAAATAATGTTTAAATAAAGGTTTTGAATTTGTTAGTAATATTTTATTTGACGTTACAAGGTACGCCTGTCAGATCAATAATCAAAAAATTGTCATTCAGTCTTCACGTTTCTTGAGTTGTTGATGTTGCCATGGTAACTTTAAAAAATGCGCGTTTTCGAAAGTTCGATTTAAACACGCTAAGGTTGCTTTAAATAGGCAAAATGGGGCACCAATAAAAAAAAATCTGAAAATGTAAACTTT